>JACDJE010000077.1:2200187-2388866 GCA_016647715.1 Pavo muticus
TTTTTTTTTTTTTACATTGAGCAAGCATATGCACATACGAGTTAATTCTGCAAAGCTTTAGTTTTAGTCCTACCCACTTTTTTCTGTCAAGATATCCTAGTTCCCTTTAGCCAAGACAACAGTGTGTATGAATTCATTTCTGAGTTATAACTCATTAAAGGAATGAGATGAGAACAAAAGTATCCCTTGAAGAATACAACTTGCATCCCTCTGGCTCAAGCTCTTCAATTACACTCAACTTCTTAATAAGTTCCTGAGAAAAGGGGTGTTATCTCTGGTAACCAGTGCCCGAGTCATAATAGATCTAAATCAGAAATTGTACCTGCAGTCTTACTGGCAACAAGAAGCACTAGTTTATTGCATTGTCAAATTGCACTTTCACTTAATGACAGAGCAGTTTAAAAGGTAGATTCAAAACAACCAAAATGAGGTTTTGAATCTAGAACAGAATCTTGAGGACTTTGCACACCAAATCGATCCATAAAATGTACTTGTATCATGGAAAGAAAACTGTAACCCCTAAGTAGTCTTGGATTCTAATTCCTCCTAATTATGAATGTTCTTCATTGACTGTAAACTATTAAATACAGGTAAAAATATCTTTGTTACTAGAACCTCACTCTCCTCTCTAGTTCCTTGAAATAATATTTAAATAAAGATGATATGGATGAATTAGTATGTTAAGCAGATGTACTTAGGATACCTAAATGTAACACAAGCAATAGGAAATCCACCTGTGAACTGTTAACTTTTCTGGTCATCAGACTTGGATTATTTTTTTTCCCATAGAGATTACATTTTTCATTTTTCCTCCAATGTATTCTATTTTGTAGCATGCATAATACATAAATTTCATTGGTGAACTCACACTTTTTCAGTATTTAATGTCTGGAAAGTGTGATTTACAAAAAATTACAGCAATATATTATTTTCCTCCTCATGTAATGGAGGCTGAAATGTGTCTTAAGAAGAAAATGGGAAGCTAAATATAAAAAAAAAAAAAATCATATTTGTATTCTGCTCTACAATCCTCAGTTTTTTATTGCACCAATAATGTCAGAAATTCCAGCTTAATATTTTCTTTCTACATATTAATGTAACAAATTAGTAAGATTGGAAAATTTCCTGGAAAGGACATCAAGGATGATTTAAATTATAAAATGACTTTGGTATGAGAGGTATATTTATAGACTTGGGAGTGTCCTGGAAAAGAAACAAATAAAAGGGAAGATGAGACAGTTCTTTAAATCATCAAGTTATATAAAGAGGGTGAATAGCATGAGAGAGAATAGTAAAGAGAGTGAATCTGATCAGATACTCACTGTCTCCTCTAATTCAGTACTAAAAGGCCATCAAATGAAATGAAAAGGTAACTCCCATGACAAAAATAAACAAACATATAAACAAACATATAAACATAAATAAATGAAATAATTACATCTTATGATAAGTACCTAAGCACTAGAAGATGCAGTTTTCTAGTAGCTAACAGGTGAACCAAAATTCCCTGGACAAAGATGTTAAAGAAAAATCCATCCAAATTATTATATACAAAGATACCACCTATACACCAAGGAATCCCGTAAAACTCCCCACTCCCATAACTTATGGAAATTCAAAGCCAAATCTGTGGGAGAGAGAGCTCAACCAAAGCTCAGAGCATTTGAGCTCCTCAGGTCTTTATATCCACTCCAGGAAATCTTGGCCAAAAACTGCCCTTTCAGAGGGTACAAAATATGATGCTACTGGGCTTATTTTCATGTAGTTTTATATTTAAGCTAAATTACACTGTCCGTTATCAGCTAAAGTAGTGCAATACAGTAATTATATATCAACTGATATAAGTAATTAGGTACAATCAATCGGAAGAATTAATATGTCTTTCCTACTTTCTTTGACCTTTCATGTAAAGGAAATACAAGAGAAGAAAAGTGATATGCTTGTCGTAGGAGAAATAATTAATTTCTGTCTCACAAAAACAATGCTTATAATAATTTGTGAAGTGACTAAGGGGATGCTTATGCCATAGAAAGAGACGTTAAAATTCCCTGGTAAGATTAGAAATGAATGTATGTGACGGGCATTAACACGTTATGAATGTGTGTGCAAACTTAAGACAATTATAATAATGTGCTCATACACTTGTAATATAGTGTGAAAAGATTGTATGTCTTAGTAATTTAAAGTTATGATTTAACTTTTAAACTTCAAATTAAAAAAAGCTAAAGAAAATACTATTCTTAGTTGTAAATAATTTTATGTAAGGTACCCTTCTGAAAGCTAGATTAGCTGTAAGGTCTTTTTTTAAAAAGCTGAAAAAATATAACATCATCTTAACTGGAAAAATATTTCATATTTTCAACCCCAAAGCTCTTCAGTTAATAGTTTTCTTTGCCAGACTCCAGCCCTGCAGGCTTCTTACACAGGCCTGGGGTATGCAAAGTATCCTGGCTTCATAGAACACCTCAATGAATGGGGAGCTCTGATTGCGGTTCCTAAGAAGAGATATGAGTTACTTTAATAACTGCTTTAGAACATGCTTCCACTTCGAAGTACAAGTTACTCTTTCCTGCCCACACCAGATGACATAACATAAAGGAAAACTGAGAAGTACTATTGCTGAAAGCACCATTTTATATCTCTGATTTTTTTTCATTAATTTACCTTTAGACCTGGGGGACAGCTGCCTAGATCACAGCCTTTCTTAGAAACAGTGCTGTCACAACTTCAAAGGTAGTGAAGAAGCTTTGAACTGTAGAAACAGTTATTTCCTTTGCAGACCATAAACAAAGATGAAGAAATAAAAATTATTAGAATCTATAGCAAATACATACATCATATAAAAACATTTTAATGGGGACTTAAACAGCAAAAAGATTTTATCTACGTGCACACTGAGCAATTTGTTTGTTGTAGCTGTTACATCCTTTTAATTAGCCATACACAAAAAGAAAACCTCACAATCTTCTTGGTTCAGTGCTTCTTGCCCTTGCTCTCTGTTGCACAAACCATAGAATATCCTGAGTTGGAAGGAACCCACAAGGATAATCAAATATTCATCAGCAAGGCATAATATCATCCTCTACTACTCCATCCTGACTCAGTATTTTCTCTCTTACATCATTGACTCATCCTTTTCTGTCTTGAGGACTTTAGGAAAAACCACTGCAGTCATCTTTTTATCAAAGCAATGCTGTTTCTGCAGAAGATCTCGTTGTTTTGAATGTTTACAATCATTTTTATCAAATTCAAGTTTGTATTTCAGAGTAACTTCATGTTTATTTGTTTTTATTTGTGAAGAGTGGGATTTATTACATCGCATTTTGACTATCTAAAAGTTAATAATCTATCTACGCTAGTTATATAGTTCTCTTGAAGACAGTGCTATCAAATCCAACAGGGAACAAAGTACCTCTGGTAAGAACATGGAACTTTGGTCCAGGTTTCAGTGAATATTATCTGTATGAAAAAGTTCTAAGACAGAGAGAGAGGCAGATCAGGACACATATTTAGCTTTCTGGCTTTTTTTTTTTTTTTTAAANTTTGAAGTTTTGAATGAGAACACAGTATTTTCCAAGAGACAAAGAAAAAACAAACTCAGTAAAATTTTCTGCTGTGAATTATACTATTTAATTGAATTCTAGCTCATAAATCATGCAAGATGTCCCACATCTTCATTAAGAGGTGATAAAGAAATGAATAATGTGAGAAGGAGCCAGAATGAAGAACTCATCAAAATAGAAGAATGAGATTATAAATCCTGAGCAAAAATTATAACAACGTCTCCATTTGGCAAGTGCTACCAATTTGGAGAGAGTACTTCAACATATATCAATTTTGGATTAGTTACTGAAAAATTGAACTTTTCCTCCTTAAAGTTGTAAAGTATCGAACCACTCAAATCTATTGAAATAATTTACTACATCTTTGCATTTGCATCCCTTTTTATGTAACATACATGCTCACAAGGCATCACTCTGCACAGGATATAGTTTGTTCTTTATTGAAACTATTATTCCCTTACTGCCAATTGAACTACCAACTCCAATGTTTTTGGACTCTCGCTTCACTTTCATTAGAGATGCTCATGGAGCCTCCATGGTTAAGTTTGCTGGTGCTTTAAATCTCAGATTATATCCACATCACAGCTGTCAAACAATCAGAGGCACTTTCACAGCCAATATCAGGAGTAATAAAGATCTATAATATGCTGTTAAAAAAAATAGAGGGCTGCTAGAGTGTCATTCAATCCATTCATTGTACATTACTGCTATTCTTTGCAAAAAAAAAAAAAAGTCATTTTGGAGGTTTTGATAAGAGGTTTTTTTTCCCTCCCTTACCTCTAATTTAACCATTTAAAAGCTCTTCATAATGCCCTGTTCTCCCTCAAAACTCCTTTAAAATAATATTAAAAATAATGATATTTCAGATTGCAAGTCCCAAATACCTTTGAAGTCATATAATCCTATTAGATTCAGTCAGTACACAATTAAGTCTCTTGCAATATTTCCATTCAACCATATGACTATTTCAAAGCTTCACAAGTTCAGAAGTGAAATATATCTGCTCTTCATAAGTTTCTATTCACCTGCTACAAACTCCAAAAACTTTTGTCAGTATCAGAAAAAAAATCAAATATTTTGGTGACCACTTCATTGCCCAAGCATATTGGGATGCTTGACAACAATTTACAGAATTTGGTTCGGCTGTTTCTCATCATTCAGAAGTGACTTAAACAGTTGGCAATGTTCTATATAATTTTTAAATACTTAAAAAAAAAAAAAAAAAAAAAAAAAAAGAATGTTCACAGTGCTTTATTGCATCATAGCCCTGGGTTGCTTCCAGTATTCTGGTTGTGATTTTTTCTTTAAAGAGTTGAAAGTGCAGGCTCATTGAAAGTTTTGCTTCTACCCACAGGAAAACAAAAGGAGTCAACTCTACGATAAGATTACAGAATCTTTCAAGTTTCCTAGGCCTTTTATGATATCACATGACACAAAAGTATACTCTGTTCATTCTCAGCTACTTAACTGATTAGTTTGTTATGTGATAAAGAAATACCAAATGCTTGGACACACAAGACAGACTTCTTTCTCAATAAAAAGTTGGTGCTCTGTGGTTCTTGTGGCATATCATCAGAAATGTAGTGGCATATTTAGAATGTGTTCCATTTTTGGCTACTGTTGCAGTGGCGTGTGATTCCAGCAGCTCTAGACTTCATGTCCGAGCTTGCTTGTTATTAGAAATTTGTTGGTTATCTGATGATTTTCTTCTATTTTCATTATTGTTGTAAGCAATGGAAAGCATAAAAGAAATGCCGACTACTGGTTTCACAACAGTGAAGGCTTTTAAACATATAATGAACTCAAAGCAGCTTCTTAGGTACACCTTATTCCAAGTGCAACAGACAATTATAAAGGGATATAAAAAGAGAATCTAAATAACATTTTGCTGATAGTGGAGAGAGGAGGGAAACGCTTCTACATACATTAGCTTACCTCACAACTATTAATGTCTGCTTCTCAGCAGTTACAATCAGTTTGTAGGTGATACTTCTTCAAACTGTCTGAAAACTGCAGAGAGAAGAGTCATTAGATTATGCATGGTATATAATGGGTGATAGGATCAGTGATGTCTCCTGCTTTAATATAGATATTTCATATAAACACTAACACTGCAATACTAAATAAGATCATCTGAATGAGTAAACGTTCACAAACATGAGCAAGGGGTACACAAGATCCTGATATATAATTTTCTACTGACTTGAAAATGATAGTTTGGTTCCCTACAGTAGATGCAACAAAATCAGAACTTTCCTACTCCTAGAAGACCAGATTTGCTTTAGATGTTAAGATGGATTAATATTGGAAAACACAGTAACTATAGTAACAGGTACAATCAGCAACTATTTGTCAGCTACTGATTTTTAAGACAACTCATTTTTGTTATTGCTTTAAAGAGAAAAAATGTATTATTTTGAGAAGGGAGAAAAAACACATCAGGAAACAAAAAGAAATAAAAAGAATATCTTTTTATTCAGAAAATTGTAAAGAAAATAGGACTAAAGGGCAAGGACATTTTTTGAGAAAGGGTGACTGAGATCTTCACATTTACAAATGCAAACAAAATTCCCACTCAAAACCGCAAAAGATGACACAGAACATTAGAAAACCACTGAGTCTACCTCCTAGTCCAAGTGGGGAAGAAAAAACAAAAAGCAATCATTCATAACATTTTCAAAACTGCTAAAGTGATAAAGAATCTCAAGGCCCCCTCCTTACAAAATAAAATATTTTCCATCAGGCTTAGTGGAGTTCAAGTTGAAGCACATGAAGCAAAAAATAATTAAACTTCCTCCTCTGGGGCTCCCTGTGCATCCCAGGGTTGGAAGCAACATGCTCCAGTGGAAGGTTCTGCATGAGGTTACTCTTTTATTCAACATTGGTTCCATTATACTGTATAATAAACAAACACAGAATTAATGTATTTTGAGATCCATGTGCATCTCAATTCAGATGCTGAGAGTCATTTCAAACACAGCTTTTCAGAACTGTGTTGCTGAAACCATAACTTTTGAGCAAAATAAATGAGTGATGGTGAGTACTCATTTTCCAGAAATGAAAACTAGGAACTGAACTAGAGGGAGAACCATTCTGGATACATTTTGTCTAGTTATTCCTATAAGAAGTCAAAATAAAATATTCAAAATACAACAAGGTTCATGGTGGTAAATATCAAGTTCTCACATTCCTAGTGACAGATTTCATGCCCATTTTCAATATTTATTTTCATACAAATACATAATTCCTGGTGTTATATATAGTTTTTAATTTGTATCAAATAAAATATAACATAAATTATTAATTTCAAAATGAAGACTACATTTGCAAAAGCTGAATATTGTCTCCAAAACAAGTCATTACTGGGATCACTTTCTGCTTAGAATTTTTTCCTATATGCATTTTGTTTGAAAAAAAATTTTAGTGCTGTTTGGAAGATAAATTACTACTGCACAATGAAGGTAAGGGCTTGGCTGCTCATTCAACCATGCAACTGATTATTCTGAATTCGGATGGTTCTGCTGTTCATAGAACAAGGGATCAGCAAAGCTAAACGGGAAGGTAAGAGCTGTAGCCTTCATTTTAGTCTACAATATTATATTAAGATGTAATAAATGTGTTAAATATAAAATGCCACAGGTCAGTCATAGTGCTGATCAGTGATTTATAATTGGCTTAATAGTATTCACAACCTGTTCCCACACAGTTACATAGCTTAAGCAAAGCTAGGCAATAAAAGCCTACAACAACCAGATCATGAGAAGATCATATATATTATATTAAACAATAGTATCAGGGCCAGAAAGCAGTCACCATCTCCATCGAAAGCCAATTTAATAAATCACTGGTGATATGACTGTTCTTAGACTTCATAACCCATCAACAAACAAAAACTATGGTAAAAGTACCGAAATTATTTTAGTTGCATGTGAGCGATTGGTTTCACCTGGCAGACAGATTTTGCTGTGGTGCAAATAGAGTTTTAGCTGTGGTGAATTTGGTGCTTCCTTGGACTTAAGCAGAGGCTTTCTTGTCCTGCTAAAGCCTCCCTACCTAATTTTAGAATCCCCTAGCATTTATTCACACAGTGCTCATCAATGTATGAAATTAAATCATGAACTGATCAGGATGCAAAAGCGAGGTTCCTAGAGTTAATTATAACAGGGGTGCTGAATACATTTAAGACCTACCGCACAGGCTGCTTAAATGAGCTACTACTACTTCATCAACAGCTGGAACAGAAATGACTGAACATGTAGACTGGCTGGTATTTACTAATGCCGGGCAGATATTAGTGAGTTACTTAATAAGGAAAATTAATTTCATTTTGCTAGGATGGCTGATATGAAATCGTATCTTTACAAATGAAAAGTGAGTTCATATAAGCTCTGTTTTTACTGTAAAGATGTACAGTTTAAAGAAAATATTTTAACCTACTGAAATTGCTTACATATAAACTGCAATTTTCTGCTTAAGTTATTGAAATCATTGATTCCATATGTAGTTATATACCTGTGCATTAGGAATATTAGTGCTTTATCTCCTTAAAGGCATTTTGAAGTCATAAGTGGATATATCAGCTTAAGTTAGTCTGGTGCACCTAAATAAACCGTATCACTTTCATACAGTTAGCTCTCAAAGAGACTATGAGCCACATATGGAACCAGGAGTACAGTGAAAGGAAAAACACAACAGCATGCAAAAATGTTGTAGCTAAATGCTCCATTAGACATGAAATCCTCTGGAAACTCAAAGTCTCTGGGAAAGTTATAAGCCATACACAGTGTACTGATAGGAAGACAATCAGAAAGTAGCCTAATGTGCACTAATAGAAAGTTCCAATGCACTGGAGACATCTAGACAGACAATTGTGCATGCCAAACCAATTTTGCTGGAGATGGGATACCTAGCACAGTAACATCAGACACAATTGAGAGCTTATGTTCCACTTTCACATGGAGTGATGGGCTTTGATAGGGTAATATATAGCTATTCTACTGCACTTTTTAAGAAGCATTATATGGAATTTTGTGAATATGATGATGGGAGAAAGTAGAATGCAGACTACCTCCTCATCCTCGAAAGGATTCAAAAATGCTCTCTTGCTGAAAGCTATGAGATTTCCCTTTTTCATTTCCTTCGTCATACTTACGTCAGCAGACAGGATATTTCTCTGACACAGTCACACTTCTCTACTATAACAAAACTAAAATAAAGTACACAATTTCCAGTACTCTGTACTACTTATTTTTTGGTCATCTTTACCAAAAGAATTGATATCAATGCAAATCTGTTCCCTGAGAATTTTACTCATCTAGCAGTAGGTAGGGCACTTCTCTGGCACAATTCTACTTATTTAATCCCACAAAACTAAGATACTTCTCATGATTTCCAATTCTCAATGCTTTTCTTTTTCCTTTTTCTCTTCCTTTCTAAAGGAATTTATATTAATGCAAACCTTCTGTTCTCTGAGCTTTGTCTTGATCTCATATATTTTTTTCCTTTTTATTGTCTTACTGATCTTGATTTTTTTTTTCCCCTATCTCCTGTCATTCATAGCAATTTTCTTGTGCCTCTGTAGGTTCCAATCTCTATGTTAATGATATCATTGACCACCCTTCAACTTAAGTACTTTGAACTGAAATTGAGCAAACAGTAGATATGTTATGGAGGCTAGGTTCAGTTTTGAAATTTTTCTCATCAGGTGGGGGAGATATGTTTGTTCCTGGCTAATAATATAATTTTTATATCCTCCTATAATTTCTCTAAAAACAACAAGGAGAAAAGAAATAATTGTACAACTTGCCCAACACAAGCATATGCTTACTCCCCAAGTGGGATGAGGGGGAGAATTAGTAATAAAGTAGAACATGAGTATCAACATAAAACCTATTTACTAAGGCAGTAAAGGAAAAATTGAAATAAAAATGTGATAATAAAGATCCACAATGCAATTACTCACCATCCAATACCCAGCTAGCAATTCAACTGTCCTTGAACAAACAACCTACAAACCAATATCTGCCCTCCTCCTCACAACTTTGTAGCCTTCTGCATGTCACCTGGTGTGAAATAGCCCTAGGTCTAATTCAGGCCACCTGTCCTGGATCCACCCTTCCATAAAGGTGGTGGCTCTTGCCCAGGTATACGCCTATCATTCAGTAACAACCAAAAGAGTTCTGTGCTATTAATACAGTTTTGACTGAAACTGGAATAAAAATCATGTTCTATTGAGAAGTTTTACAGAAGTTTAAATGTTTGAAACACAAACTTGATAAAAGCATCTGCACAAATTTCAAGCATACACATAAGAATATGATTCCCAGAAAATTGTATGTTTCCTTAAACATTTGAGCAAGTCAAGATTAAACTATTCTTGCTTAGTTAACAATTGAATTTTCTTAGCATCTTCTTTTCAGGTCAGTGTCCTAAAAATGAAATTATATTGACATAAAAGGTTTCCACAGATCTACTTAAACAGATTTTCTTTCAAAGAATACTGCACAGTAGCAGCTTGATATTTTAGGAAGATGAGATTTGTATTTGCATTTTGAAAATTAATATTTTGTTTCATTTAGAAATACATACATGATAGAAATCAGAATATTGGCTATAAAATCACAGTTGTTTATTTGTGGCTATTTCAAGCAATCAGACAATTTTTTTCTTTTCTAATGTTGGATGGAAACATTTTCTGAAGTGTAAATTTATGCACAAGAAAGTAGACATTCCCGTTTCAATGAAATTCTAATTTACTGAGTTTCAAGGTAAAAGCAAAGTTGAAGACTTATTATAAATGATGGCATTTTTCAGAGTTAAAAATACTAAGGGATGTGGATTCAAGAAGTGCAACAAGAAGAGGATAAGATTAACAAAATATTATTTAGAAGTATAAAGAAGTATATGTTTAGAAGTAAAAAAAAACAAACACAAAAATATACTTTGTATAACAACTTCAATGTGATTAATGGAGCTCGGTGTACTGCTGTTCTGAAAATAGAAGATATACTTCTTGTCATATTTTCTGATCTGCTAAATTCAGAAATCATGGCTAAACATATCAGATAACTCTCTCCAGTTTTTATTAATCCAATTTTTAGCTTGCTTTTGTCTGGAAGTGCTCATGTCAGCTGAAAGAACACAGCCACTTTTGCTCCTGTTAGGACTACTTTTATGGTACCCTTTACCTTTGAAGAGAAATGAAATGTTCTAAGTTTATTTAAAAGCAAACAGGTTTCTAGACATAAAAATGGAAATGTGATCACCTGTATATGTGTAAGTGGTACATAATTTACATTTTAAAAGTCTGTAATCCTCTGTGTGCTCTTATTGTTTCACGTATAAAAGTACAACCTCATGCACAATTAAATCATACAGAGAATACATTAAGGGCTCTAGTGCTGCCTTGTATGGCTTGTGAAATAATGAACATGTTCTGCTCACAGCCTTGGCCATTATAATGTTATTACATAGTCATTAAATTGAAGCTGTTATTCCACTTCTAAAAAAACTGATCAATATCCATTACCATTCAGCGATGGTTGGAGCCAAAATGCGATTATACTGCAAATGAGCCACAGACAAGGTAATGATCCCTCCACTTCAATATATTTAAAGGCATTCCCTAAAGCAGATAATTTCCTTAAGCAAAAGAGCAACTTTTCTATCAAGTCTCCAATCTAGATGAAAAAAATATGCTTTAATTATCAAGAACCTTATGTAATTTGGTTTGTAATGAAACAATAGTGTCCGAGACAAAGATAACTACTGCTTGATCAATGAAATCATTTCTAGCTTCCACCGAGTTCTGTAAGTTCTGCAGTTTTACGTGCTATGTGACGTTGAGCTTATGCCTTACCAAATAAACTTAGCAATTGATATAGGCTAGAATTCAGTTTCTCTTAATGAGATACATTTTAGTTTGTCCAAAAATAAAAATAATAATGAAGGGAGAAATGTCTTTAGAAGGATCTTTGTGTCACTTCCATATGAAACCCAGGGTAATTTTGTTGTCTGCTAATGATTCTAATGATTTTTAAAATTCTGTTTGAATCTCTTTCAAATTGTTCTTGGGTAGTTCCTTCAAAGGCCCCTCAGTCACTGACCTGAGAGATCTTCCCTATCATCTCATGGCTCTCTAAAGTGTTTATTTATTTATTTATTTATTTATTCTTCCTTTATTTTAACCTGATATTCTCACAAGACAGATGTTCTACAGTACAGGTGTCTTCATCTTCTTTACATTCTGCATTTCCCTATGGTATGGGATACTGCGCCCAGTTCTGGTCTCCTCGTTGGAGCAGGACAAGGAGTAATGGGCACAAACTGGAACACTGGAAGTTCCATACAAACATGAGGAAAAGCTTTGAGGGTAACAGATCACTGGAACAAGCTGCCCAGAGATATTGTGGAGTATACTTTTCTGCAGATGCTCTAAACCAACCTGCTGTATGGAGCCTGCTTTAGTAGGGGGTTGGACTGGATGACCTCCAGAGGTCCCTTCTAGCCCCTACAACTCTGTGATTCTGTGCTATGCAGAACAAAACATCAGCATCTTGCATCTGTTTTTATCTGGTCTTGTAATTTTGCTAATAAAACAAAAAGCTTCACAATTAAACAAATTGTAAAAGTTTGTTAATATTCTTGTGAATGTTAGCACAGTACTGTATTAATATAGTAATATAGTAATTAATATAGTATTAATATGGTATAATATATTAGTTCAGCATATTTTATTACTATATCTTAAGTCAGTTTTCCATTTCTCACTTGTTTTTCTTCTTCATCTGCTGGATTTCATTAACATTTTTCTGAGACTGGCTGTTGCTTTATCATACATGTACAATTCTCAGCTTCTTCCAAATAGCTCTTTCAGAACCAGAACTTCTATTTCTTTTTTCTTTTGAACTCAATCTTCTGTGATTGAATATATTCTAGAATACTAAGAGCAATGTAACCCTCACTTATACAAAGCAGTTGAAAAAATATAGCCTTACTTTTCATACTGTATTAACTATCTGGAAGGAAAAAGGACTAGCAATTATGATTGGATTACATAGGAAATTTTACATTAAGTATAAATGTTTCCAGTGTCTAAAAAAATACTTCCAGTGCTAATGTAAAAATATTGAAAGTCTAATAACTCATTTTTGCACACCTACGTGTTCCTGTGAGACTTAGTTTCTGTTATACAGTTCAGTCTGAGTTCTGCAGCAAGATCAGAAAGACTTTTGGTGTCCAAATATCAGTATCTCTGCAAATGTGGTGAACTAAAGAGGCAACTTGTAACCATACATATCCATTAAATAGAAGCTACAAAATTGACACCTTGTCCATCTGAAGTATTAAGTAGAAAACCCCTGTTGTTTATAGGCTGAGTTCTGATAGCAGTATTTGCCGTTGCTCTCTTCTTTTTTTAATATAAAGCTATGAACTCATATTTTTCACAAAGGCCATGTTTCCAGCCCATTTCTTTGAACAGGTCATCTTTAGTTTCTCCTTCATCTAGCTTGTTCTTTTTTTCTTCTTATGAAGTTTTCTCTCTTATCAACCCCATTTGCTATCTCTTACCAAATACAACTGGGTTTTCTCCATTATTACCCCTGAGGCTTGAAAGAACTATAAAAATATTCAGTGAGTTATTTCCCAAACCTCCTCTATTTAAAAGCCTTGAATAAAAACTTTACTAGATAGGCAGCTGGTGTTCTGTGACTACTGTGTATGAAATACCAAGCCTCATTCATTCCTCTACTGGCATCACTACACCTTGTCATACACCATCGCTTGTCCATAATGATGTTCAACAAATGTTCAGCTGCCTGGCTTGGTCACCACCACCATCACTGTTGCACCACAGACTTCAGTGGGAGCACTGTAAGACCATCCAGGATTGCAGGAATGGGCTGAGGCAGCTACTGTGTATACTACAGTGATTTCACTGTCATGTTACCCACAGTAGAATGAGCTGACTCAGGCATGCCTGTTATGCTGCGTTCCTGCCTCTGATTGCTCGTTAAGCATACTTTCAATTATAAGTTCCTTGGCAGAACTGCGTACTCCAGTGAGAACCATTGGAGTCCATGGCTACTCTGAGGCATAATAATAATATCAATAATAAATAATAAACAACAGCAATAACCTTGCATCATCTGGTAGCTCAAAGGCATATTTAATGCAAAAATAAATAAATCAGTGTTGTGAACAGACTCTTACAGTCCCTTCTATACTACTCTATTCTGCTTCATTTAATGTAAAGTATGCATCCCAGTCTGACAGCCCTGATAGCAGAGCTGTCAGAAGATTTAGTGGAATAGTAAGATTTTCCTTCTCTGATCAAACTGAGAACCTCCTTGTCTTGGCAAATCTGTAATGAGGTTTTGAATGTTGACAGAAGAAGGGCATGGTAGGGAGAGGCACAAGTCATAAATACTATCTAATTTAATGAACATTATAATTCTTATTATGTTGTGTCTTTTTTTTTTCTTTCAGTTGTATTTAGGCAGTCTTCTAGTCTTCATTTATGTATTCTATATGGATGCACTAATTACATCTCAGCTTTCAGAGATCTGAGGATTGTGCTAGTAGCAAAACTAGATGCTCCTATTTTTAACAACTGTTTGATCAATAATATATTGCAGATGCATGGCCCATAGTACGGTGTTACAAACATGCACGTGGGATGCCTTCTTACAAGGATGTCTTCACATGCACTGTGGTAACTCGCTTTACAGTGCCCAGTGCTCTTTACACCAGATTAGAAGCCTGTGGAAATCATCTTGCTATTTAATTGCATGACCATTAGAACAACACCATAGCTTAAATTACTGCAGTACTGATAATTAACTGGTAAACAGGCAAAGTCTGAACAAGAGAAAGGAAATGTGATTTTATTTTCATTGCATGAAAAGAATAATTGTACTGGAGTCGTATGGATATTTCTGCTGTTATTTCACACCTATATAATCCTTGGCTTTGGCTGAATATAATAATAATAATAACAGAAAAAAGAGGCACTTAATTTTCTTTTACTTGCACCTGACTCATCAAGACTAACTACACTGCAGAAAACATGTAGAAAATATGTAGCAGAGCTGATTCTGATGGATTGATTCTCTCTTTTATGACATGAATGCCATCTGAATAGAATCAGATTTTGTTCTTATTACTTTATTAAATTTGGTTGATAAAATTGAGAATAATCACCAACATAATGCTATGCATTATAGACAGCAAGTATATTTAGATTTGTTGTCATTACAGCAAAAAAGATATTCTATCTGACAAGTGATAATGAACAACATGTAAATGCCTCAGCTCAACAGAGCTGCTTAAATAGCTCTTAGATACATACATAGTAATGAAAAAAATGTGTTATTTTTTGTAAATAAAGATTCCAAAAGCTTTTTCCTAACTAAAGTAATAATATTTTTTTTTCCAAGAAATAAGATACTTTCATCTTTACTTCAAGTGCTTAAATCTGCATTGAATTTCTCTCTAAAGATATTCAACTGTCATTTTCTGATCTGGATGCAAAAACCTTTGGTAAAATTCTACTGCTTATGTTAAATAGAGCAATATAATGGTCTCTTTTAGTTTTAAAGCTAATAATATTACCTTTTGTAGCATTACTACTATTATGTATAATGTTAGTATCATACATAAGGAGCACATTCAACATTGCTTACATGGTAACTCATGTTAAAATAGATATTTTCTTGTTTTCAAAAGCTAGATTAAAAGTTCTTGACAGATTAAACTGAAAAATTTGCTGTTGTTCTTAATTTTTCTAGCTTTCTTTTCAATCAGTCTTATGCTTATTGCTATACACTATCTTGCACAACTCCCATTGTCTTCATAAATTTTTAGCCATTTCACTGGGACTTGACATAATCCGTTTTAATCAATTAATGTTAACTGAGTGGCCAAAGATTCTGATGTCTGAGAATAATTCAGAAGAGAATTGTTTGCTGATGATTTATTTTAAGATACACTTGATAATCAGGTCTGTCTTACGTACTAAAGAAATTACAGACTTTGATTGCCAACACCATTCTATAGGTAGAATACTTACAATAATTTTTACAGGCTAGCTGGTAATCATAACTCTATCATATTAAACTTTACCATTTTTTTAGTACTGGTCTCACCTATATTTCTGAGTAAAATTGTGTAAATTTATCCTTTGTTGTTTAATCTCGCTGTTTTCCTAAAAGGCTTTTTTTTTTCTTTTTTTTTTTTTTGGTACTTAGCAAAAATGACAGCTATGTAGTGTTTTATATCTATGCAACACTTTAGTTTATTAAAATAAAAAAAAAAAAGACAAATTGTACCTATTCATCTGGGTTTTCTTGCCTTCTAAGCACATCACTGATGTGTGTAGTGTTGTCTGTGGGGTATCACTAAGTGATTGATGGTACTTTTTTCTTACCTAAATACTCTAGTGTTTAGAATAAAATTAGTTTTTCTAATGGAGTTTACTGGAGTATGAACATCATCAGGGAATGTACTAGTAGCTTTTAGTTTAAACGGTCCAGTCCTGTTCTAGCTGAGGTCAAAGGAATATTTCCATTAATTTTCAGGTACACTAGTTTAGACTACAAGAAATTCAGGATAAAAAGTCATAAAGCATGAAGATACAGTGGCTAGATTCCAGAATCCTTTATACCAAATTTTATGTATGTAATTCTGTCAATATTGCGGGAGCTTCTCCAAATGTACGTTGACATATAAAACAAGTGGGTCCATCCAGAGATTAAAATAGGTCACATGAAGCTTCACCTGATGCAGTTCATGAAAATAAGCAATTTAATTTCTACAGGGTTACCTCCATAGACTAACAGGTACAAAGTTCAATACAAAGCAATAGGTGTCTACAGTTTTTCTACACCATTGGTTTAATCATAGTGGAAGATCACATGAAGGTTTTATGCATCCATATGTATGTTTGGCATGTCTCTGAGGAGTTGGATGTTCATGACTTTGACCCTAAGTAGAAAGGCGAAAAATGCATCCTTTTCTTTTAGGAGCTTGATCTACCATCACACTAAGCACATTATGGAAATGTCAAGGGCTTTGAATTGCCATAAAAGTCAGAAGTTTGAAAGGTTGAGTCATATAGACATTTATTTTATAGCAATTAATACCTTGAGACGTTAAGTCACTAAGATGCTATACATCTTAATTAGAAGCCACATCTTCAGTTCAATTTAATTACCCTCCTCTTTCACATCTTCGACTCAATTACTTTCTTTTGCAGCTTGCATGACAATGGTACTATTCTATGTAAGATTTACACTGGATTTAATTGTTGTTTTGTTGTTTGTTTATATGAAACTTGATAAGAAGATGGATGAACAATAAGTGATTCATTTATGGTCTCCAGAAAAGCCCATTCCTTAAACAGGAGCCTCATGACACTGCCCACATCTTAGTCCAACATGCTGAACACACATCAATCACCAGTGTCCCAGCTTTTCACTTTCTCATGTATGTGCTAAAACAGGAATGAGTACTCACACCTCTCTCATAGTGTAGCCTCCTTTGAACAACAACTTAGACCTTACTCAGTGAATCAAGTCACACATAGAGTCAGAAAACACAACAGAATATATACATACTGGCTTGTCTTCCAGATCTACTTAGAAGAAGGGTACTACTTTGTTTTTTAGCAGTGGCTCGACTGGACTAAATGTATGTCTTTTTCTGCCTGAAGGATTTTTCTTCTTCTGTGAGCTATACTAGCATATGGGGCTCTACCCCTGCTGAGTCATTCTAGTCCATACAACATAGTCTTCCTGACAAATGAAGTGTGAGACAACTGTGGTCCTATCTTCCAGTGGTAGAATGGGAGAAAAGGAAACTTCAGTCTTGGGAAGTGCTCCACACAGTTTACTTTTCATTAAAAGATAATAGAAGGTATGAACTATCTTGAGTTCAAGGACTCAAGACAATTCGCTCTTGCTAAGGGTCAAAATCTCTAGTTTTCTCTTTCTTTTTCACTCTTCTGAAATATATATAGAAAACTTAGGAAAATAACTTGAGCAAGGTAGAGTTAAAACAGCCATGCTTCCCTAACAATTCTATAACTTGGTGGGTACAGCACATATGGTTTTCTATTATAAGCATGAAACTGAGGGCTAAGTTAGCTGAACTCAAATGTCACGCATCTGTGTTGAATATGGTAATCACCCAAGTTTAATGGAAGGAGTTAGCTATCGAACTATAAAAGCATAGATCTACACATTTACACAACACTCAGAGAGGGTTAGATGAATCCTAAATTGAATCTCAAGGAAAACTTCACATAAATCCTTTGCTCAGTTTTCCTTCTAGTAAGTTCAGGTCCTCAGTGCTCAGTGTCGATTTCAGTAGTCTCTGTGTTGCAGTACTTTCTCCATATTTTGCATAAAGAAGCCAAGATCTCTAAATCAGGGCTGTGGATCCTGCTTCTATGGGGGCTGCTATGAAAATAATTCCTCATATTCTATTATGTTGGCCCACTATGTCAGAGACACTTGGAGACTCCATCCTGGGAGACATTCAGGCTGGACAGGGCTCTGGAAAACCTGATCTAGCTGTAGGTGTCCCTGTTCATTGCAGAGGAGTTGGACTAGATGACCTTTTAGTATCCCTTCCACCTCAAACGATTCTATGATTCTGTAAAATTATAAATGTGTTCATAGACACAGCCTCAGAGAATAGATGCCTAACAAATATAATTACCCTTCTTTTATGTCAGGAAAGCCCCCAGCTGCTGACTGCTGACTACTGTCAGCTGTAGGATTGGGTGTGAAGATAAGGAGGCTCTGTCCTACACTGTTTTCAGAGATGCCTATTATAAATTGCTTTCCAATACAAGCCATTGAATGGGATGGCTGTTGTGATCATGTAGAGATGTTTATAAGTAGTTTAGACATCTAGATTAAGATATAGTTTGATTTAAGATACTTAGGTTGCCAGAATAAATTCATCATAGATATCTGAAAAGAGAATTGTCTGCACTGGAGAAATTGAATTTTGTTATAAATATTATCCTCGAGCAAAAGGCAAAATTAATAATGATGAATTCTTCAGATAACAAAGTTCCTTCATTATAAGGTTATATATTCCTTAATTATAAGATTCCCTCCTTAATGTACTTCTTTTTGTCTCAGTGAACTGTGCATTAAAAAGCTTAACTTAGTTGTATCGTAAATATACAATAACAACAACTGAAAAATATTTGTACATACATACATGCATGTAGATTTCTGATGATTTTAACTGTGGATATTAAGACACAAAGTGTTGATGTTAAGGATATATTAAGGATAAGGAGAAGAAACAATAGAAAAAAATCTACACTCTTTAAATAGTAGCTTTAAAAGTTACACTGACATTATTAGGAATTCTGTGAACGCACTAAGCCACTTTTGTCCCATGAATCCTCCTAAAGATAGTGGATTTTTGAACTGTTTTCTCTGATTCTTTGTACAGCAAACTGATAGATAGAGTAAATCTATCCTCACAACCCTCCAAAGACAGTTACTTTCCTGACATTTTAATGGCCCCAACTCACATCTGATTACCACTGCTGTAATGTCGGAGCCTTTCCAAAAATGGGGGTATTCCCAGCAGCTTTTGCTTGCAAATGTTAAGCCACGGGTTCTTAAATAAATATTTTGTAGAAATAGTGATCAGGGAGTGTTCTTTTGACGGATGGTTCACCTCCTGAGTCCCAGACTGTTAGATTTGTTCAAGCTAGTAAAATAAAAGTGAAAACAATTCCTAGATTGACAAAAACAATATGCATTGTTTTTCAAAAACCTACTTAGTAGAAAGTTTTCTCTAAGAGGATTTCAAAATCTATTTTGACAGTGCAGACACAGACCTCAGAAAAAAAAAAAAAGATAAATAAAACAGAATAAAGAGGGCTGCAGTAACCCTTTATCCACATGCAAGGAAGGGTTTTACACGACTAAGTAAGCTTTTACAACCTGGCTGAGAGTGGCTCTTTTCCAGCTAGTGTTAACTTTGCCAGATCTATGTTCGTGAACAGATCTTTCCCTTTGCCTGTTCAGCAAGCAGATGAAGGTGTGGGAGGGAAGTGGTCCAAGCCAATGGAGACACACAGAGGCCATCTGAAGGAGGAACAACGTGAAAAAAAGAATTTGCAAATCATAACTTCAAAAAGCAGCAGTATGAATGATTGGGGCTTATGATTGACAAAAATATGAAGCAAAAGTTGGCATCCTGGCTTGTATCAAAAACAGTGTTGCCAGCAGGAACAGGGAAGTAATTGTTCCTTTGTACTCAGCTCCGGTGAGGCCACACCTTGAGTACTGAGTTCAGTTTTGGGCCTCTCACTACAGGAAGGACGCTGATGCCCTGGAGTGTGTTCAGAGAAGGGCAATGAAGCTGGTGAGGGATCTGGAGCACAAGTCTTATGAGGAGTGGCTGAGGGAGCTGGGATTGTTTAGTCTGGAGAATAGGAGGCTCAGGGGAGACCTTACCACTCACTACAACTACCTGAAGGGAGGTTGTGATGAGGTGGGGGTCAGCCTCTTCTCTCATGTAAGTAGCGATAGGACGAGAGGAAATTGCCTCAAGTTGTGCCAGGGAAGATTTAGGCTGGATGTTAGGAAATACTACTTTTCCAAAAGAGTGGTCAAGAGTTGGAACGAGCTGCCCAGGGAAGTGGTGTAGTCACAGACCTTGGAAGTGTTCAAGGAATGTTTAGGTGCTGTGTTGAGGTATATGGTTTAGAAAGAACTATTGGTGGACAGTTGGACTGAATGATCTTGTAGGTCTTTTCCAACTTTGGTGATTCTATTCTATGATTTATTCTTCCATATCTTCTTTGAACTAGCTCCTGTCATGGTTTTTGTGGTTCTGCCATTGGTATTCCACATCTCCCTAGCCTTCCCGTTTTCCCTTCCCATTTTTTGGGGCCAGGTGGCAAATGCCTTATGGGGGTGGCTACAGCAGTGGGAACAAAACAACTGGCAGAGGAGGGGTAAACATATTTGGGCTGCTGAACTGTGGAAAGGCATTGCTGCCCGAATAAAGAATATGGTCGTAAAGGTGCGCCATGTAGATGCCCATGTGCTCAATAGTAGGGCTGCTGAAGAACAACAAAATAAATCATCAGGTAGATCGAGCTGCCAAAACTGAGGTGGCTCAAAAAGACTTGGACTGGCAGAACAAGGGTGAATTATTTCTAGCTCGCTCGGCCCATGAGACCTCAGGCCGTCAAGGAAGGGATGCAACATATAAGTGGCTAGAGACTGAGGGGTGGGCTTAACTATGGATGCTATTGCACAGGTTATTCATGACTGTGACATATGTGCCATAATTAAACAAGCCAAGAGGATGAAACCTCTCTGGGGGGAAGGGCAATGGCAAAAGTATAAATATGGGGAGGCGTGGCAGGTTGATTATATCACTTTGCCACGATCTTGCAGTGGTAAGCGTTATGTGCTTACCATGGTGGAGGCAACCACTGGGTGGCTTGAAACATATGCAGTACCCCATGTTACTGCCAGAAACACCATAGTAGGTCTCGAAAAACAAGTTCTGTGGTGACATGGCACTCCAGAAAGAATTGAATCAGATAATGGGACTCATTTCCCTGGGAGGTGGTGGAGTCGTTGTCCCTGGCAGTGTTCAAGAGGCATCTGGATGAGGAGCTATGAGATACGGTTTAGTAGCTTGTGGTAGTAATGGTAATGGGAGGACGGTTGGACTAGATAATCTTGCAGGTCGTTTCCAACCTTGTGATTCTATGATTCTATTATTCTATGATTTCAAAAATTCTCTTGTAAATACTTGGGCCAAAGATCATGACATTGAGTGGATTTATCATATCCCCTAACATGCACCAGCCTCTGGTAAAATTGAACGATACAATGGGTTGTTAAAAACTATGCTGAAAACAATGGGTGGTGGAACATTTAAGCACTGGGAGAAGCATTTGGCAGAAGCCACCTGGTTGGTCAATACTAGAGGATCGATCAATCGTGATGGTCCTACCCAATCCAGCGCCCTATATACTGTAGAAGGAGATAAAGTCCCTGTAGTACATGTAAATAGCATGTGGGAAAAGCAGTTTGGGTCCTTCCAGCCTCTGGAAAGGGTAAACCTCTCTGTGGTACTGTTTTTGTCCAGGGGCCTGGGTCCACTTGGTGGGTGATGCAGAAAGATGGGGATGTTCAATGTGTAGCACAAGGGAATTTGATGTTGGGGGAGTGCAGTCAGTAATTCTATGTATATATATGTATATAGACATGTGTGTGTAATGCATTTTAATTATTGTTTGTTTGTATTTATATATATATATATTAAGCATGATGTAGTGATGTAGATAAGGGGTGGAATGTCATGGTTTTGTGGTTTTGCTACTGGTATTCCACATCATAATATCGTGTAAAGCATGAGTAATTAAAGAGTTAATACTCCAGTTCTATGGGCTGACAACTTTCCGGATACCTGGTTCTCAAAAGAGAATGAGAACTACATATCCCAGGGGACCTCATGGTCAGAGAGGAAGATATGTCACAGAAGTCACAGGATCTCGCGCTCGGACAGGAGCTTGCTTGCTTGCTCACGGCCTGGCAGTATGAGTGGGTGTGCTTCCAAGCTGTGTGCCTTCAGTTCAAAGTAGGCTTTTCGGTTTCAGAAAACTCTCTCTCTTATTTTATTTGATTTATTAGCCTCAATTTCAATTAGATTGTATTATATTGTGTTATCTTGTACTCTGATGTCATAGTTAGTAAAATAAGTTTTCCTCCTTAGATCATTGCCGCTGATCTGTTTTTTTTTTTTTGAGCCCAGCTCCCATCTCCCTACCTTTCCCTTTTTTCCTTCCCATTTTTTGGGGCCAGGGGGCCCATGGGCCTACTGCCTCCTGTCACGGGCATAGATTGATCTAGATAATTCAGTGACAGCTCCAAAACAGGATTTTCAAGCCTCACTGACAAATAATCCAGAAGAGTAGCATTGCACTCTTCACAGGGAGTGTTCAAAGGACTCCTATATTGACAAGACAATATCTCAAGGAGGTCTACTGGTAGTCTTTCAGTCTGCTGAGCAGCCAAAGCCCAAAACAGTCCTTCAGCAGCATCTCTGGGCAGCCTGTTCCATTGCTTCACTACACCTATTGTATTTTTTTTCCTCCTTATATCCAGTCTAAATCTCCATCTTTTTGTTTGAAACCATTTCCCCTTGTCCTACTACAACAGATCCTGCTAAAATGTCTGTCCTCTTCTTTCTTATAGCCCCCCTTTAGATACTGAGAGGCTGTGTATGTTGTTGCCAAACAATGCCAGTGAAAGGCTATTGCACGCTACATCTGGAGGCCTGGATGGTTGTATGTTTGTCTGGGAATTTGGTCTGGAAATCTGGAAGCTCCATCATTCTGCAACAGGACATCCCTCTGCTGATATTTTGCTATCCCTTGTGCATTTCTGTAAGCCTCTGCATTGTGCCCCTCCTTTGGCATCTATTATTCAGTTATTAGGATAGGAGCAGGGGAATAACAATCAGTATATCATTTCTCCATGTTAACTTGTATGAATATAATGAGAAAGTTTTCTCTCTCAGATCAGATCTAGTGAGAATTCAGAAATCGCCACAGGCAAGAGTGCATCCCCTTATCCCTTTTTCCAGTTTGACACTTTCAAGACAACTGTGAGGCTTGCATTGTGTTGCTCTCCTGGGCAGAGCACAAAGGTCAATGGATGGTTTGCCAGGAACATTCCACATCCCTACCATAATGTCCTTTGTTCACTGCATTCCCTGCCTAAAGCATTTTTATCTAGTGGAAGCACTTCTGATTCAAACAGCCCAGCAACTCCGATCAGAGCAGCAATGAGCTGCACTCCAACAGGTACCTGCCAATTAATGGTGCATAGTCCTTCGTAGAGGCTACTGTAGCATATCCCTGTGAAAAATCACTCACAACCCGGGGACTGAGAGCAATAACTACTTCAGACTCTCAGCTGTTGGCGCAGGGTGATTTGACCCCTTCAGGTCTCTGAATACATTTAGGCTTTTAGGCTTGGAAAAGCCTATCTTCAGAATATCTCTTCATGTCCTAAGTTCAGCCAGTTATATTCTTCGTAAGTCTCATTCTAGAATGGTTACAGTCGATTTCCATAAATGTTATGGATGTCAAAATAATTTGATTTCTNTACCACCATATTAAATTCTACACCAGAGAACTTGAGCTCTTGAAAGCACCTTAGCCTCTGTTATTCTTTCTGATGATGTTAAAAATAATAAATGGAAGTACAGACTCTAGGATAAATTCAAGTGATGATGAAAAGCATTCAGAGATTTATACATAGTATTTTCAAGTATTTTGAAAGAAGTTAAAAAAAAAACAAAGAACACAAAAAAGAGAGTCCTCTGCTGCAAGTGAGTGTACAGGAGCATGACGGAGGGAGTGGGGAAGACAACTTTTTTGTAACTTTTGCAAACATTTACAATTAAGCAAATGACAATTTCTCAAATCTAAATTTCTTAAATTATTTAATATTAGAAACAGTTGACAATGTGGCAGATAATAATCATGTGCATTAGGTCACAAAGGTTTTTCTGCATCATTTAAGATGGAAATTTTTGGATAATACTGGTAATATTTGTAGAGACAGGTTAGGTGAAATAAGTATTTTCTTTTGCATCTCTGAGAAATAATCGATTAAAGTCAACTGCTCCTTATGAAATATTCTCCTTAGAACTCTTTTCTTACCCTGGAAGAAGATGAAGAGAAGACAAGGACAGAAGATGAAGAATTTCAAAAAGCTAAAATGATCAAAGAGGCCTCAGCTCTTGAGAATGCCGGTTCTTTCAAGTTGTGAGTAGATAGAAATCAGTACAAATAATAGATGCTTGGTTGCAGTTTTAGCTGTAGAGACCTAGCTAATTAACTTGCTACTTGAAGCCACTTAGTACAAATGCAGATCCACTGTTATAATGATTCCATTATTTTGTTTTCTGAATATACTTGTAGGTTTAAATTTTATAGAGAAAGGATGATCTCACATACTGTCATATTAAATCAGGACACCAGTTTCACTCTATATACCTTAATATGAAGAACTCTAATAAAGATCAAAATTAACTGGCTTTGCATTGCAAATTCTTATTAAATAGAAACTGGGAATTTCCAGTTTAAAACTGTTACTAAACAGCTGAGTCTCATCAGAAGACAAAGACCTTATCTAACACTTACTAACATTGCTGTGAACGTCCTTGCTAATTTCAACTGGCTGCAAGAAATCGAACTAAAAATGTACCTCTGATTAGAAAGAGAGGGATTCCAGGATCTCTGGGTCACACATCATGGCTAGAGGTTAAATTTCATTCTTAAACATCTTAGTTTGAAACTGTAGTCTACTGCCTACTTTTGGTATACTGACTTTGTAATTTTCCTTGTTCTGATCATTATCATTTGTTCTATCAGAATTGATAGAAAGTTTGTTTAGTTTTTTAAGACAGCTGGTGCTGTCTTAATAATCTTTCTTACATTTCTTCCTTACACTACAGAAAACAAATTTGCAAAGGCAACGCTCCATTAATCAGACTGAATCTTAGTAATTAATGACTGGTAATTACAATTTACAAATAAACAAACATATCCCTCAACTGTTTTGTTCTCTTCCAGAGACTCCTTTACAGACTTTTTAAAGTTAGATTATTTCTAAAATAACTATGCTCCACTTCACCAGAAATATAATTTAATTTTAATATAATATGCTATGATTCTAGATCAAAGTTTGTGTAAAGCAATAACATATTTTTACTAAGATAATGGTTTGCGTTTCACTATATTAATATTTAATTTCTATTCTTATGATTTTAATATGATGCAAACTAAATGATTGTTTACTGAAACAGAAATCGTTATTCCAATCAGAATTGCTCTATACATCAAAAAGATTAATGCCTGTTAATTATATATACATACCTACATTATATATATACATATATAATTATATATATATAATTATATGTAATTATATAATGGATATACATAACTTCCTTTCCCCAGTGCTTCTTGAATGAAATAGTGTAAAACTTTTACTTCAGAGCAATGTTTCATACTAAATAATTAGAAATCTGTCAAAAACAGAGGGGCATGAAATTTTTATAATGGCAAATTTTTCAAGTAAGAACACCACTAAATTAAAATGTCAATGGTAAAAAAAAAGAGGAAAACCAAAACTTCCACACAAATATCTTAGATAGCTTTCTAATCAGAGAAATATCTTAGATAGTTTTCTAATCAGAGCCTCCAAGTCAATGAAAACTCAAGAGGACTCTGTCAAAATACTTGCTATCTTCAGTGTGTTGGGATGGATTCAAAGGCAACTGAATCTCCATCTTTAAGAAACAAATAACTCAATTTGCATCAGTAGGCTCTCAAAAATCATACTAAGTTTCAAAAACAAGTGATAGTAATATGGCTTCTGCTTCTTCTCAGCAATGTCCAGCTCGCTTCTGGGAGAGGACAAATAACTTCCTTATCCAGCCTTTATACTAATACATTCATAGTCTCCTCATCTATGGCAGCTGCTGTGGAACACTTGCTCCAGGTTTACACATATCTGTAGTTTAGACATTTCATTTGTTTGTCCACAGTCTAAATTCAAGTCAAAGTTTAGAATGTTATTGTCAGTAAATTTGGCTGCAATTGTACCCCCTACTACAGACTTTTAATGTAATAGTTTACTTTTCAGTCTTTCCTTATTTATGAATAAGCAAGAAAAAAATAGAGAACTTCTTACTGCAAGCCACTGCTATGAATGGAAAAGCTATTATTTAATGCTGTGAAGTATGTAAGTTTTGCTAATATGATAGATGGCTAAGAAGTGGAATTTAATTATTTACAGAGAGAACTAGTGTTCTAAAAAGAAAAATAAAAAATGCCATAGGTTCTTGCATCAACAAACATGAAAAATCGTGCATGGATTTTTTATTTTAAAAGGCTACCCCTTTCATTTACAGTCATAGAAAATAAATCTGACAGAGTATATGATGTGAGAGGAAAAGAATTATTGAGTATGAGCTGCAGATCACAGGGGGAGAGAGATGAAAGAAAAACTAAATGGAGAATTTTCCCTGATAGATTGGGTAGTTACCTACATTTTACATACACATAAAGAAGAGGTTGTCTGAATTGTACACCTCTGTTAGAGTGATATATGTTATCCTTTGTTTTAAAATATGGCTTTGTCTTAACGATATATTTCAAAGATTCTTCAACAGAATTTTAGGCAATATATGATGGCAACCATAAATAAAAAAAAATAGGAACAGAGAATTTTAATTGAAGCTTTTTGAAAAAAAAAGTGCTCCAAAGATAGAAATAAAAGCATAATGATAACCTTGAAGGAGTTGTAGTGGAAGGGAGTGTAGGTGGTATTTGGCAGAGCACGTCTGACATATGGACCAATGTGAGAACTGAATAGGAAGGAACTCCAAAATGTGGCAGGGAGACAGATGAGAAATTTGGGGTATCAGGGAAATAGGTTAAACTGCAGTGCTGCTGCAGGAAACTGAAATCACACTGATGAGCAGAGTGTGGTGGGAGAGCAGGGAACAGCTCCCTAGATGACACCCACACGTTTTTGAACTTTGAAAGGAGAATAGAAGGGAAGTAGATGACACAAGTGGCACCAACAAATGTTCATAGAGTCAGTAACAGATATCTGTATTAACACAGTTCCCAAGTTACATTCTTCCTGGGCAGAATGAAAGAAAACATCTGTTGCAGAGAATGCAGAGGCTTTGCATTCAGGAGACATTTGAGCTTTTATGCACAATTCAGACTTTTATGCATAATATGAGACTTTTATAGTGGTGCCTCAAATAAACTGTGTGTCTCTTGTGAAATTTCACATTGGGTTGGTTATGGGAAGTCAGTAGCCATTACAATGGTAATTTGAGCAGGGACAGGGTAATAGCACTGCATTATGAAGGAGTAATGGGATACTAATGTTTGTAGTGCACCCTGGCAGCGCATAATAATGAAGGGGAAATATAAGTTTAAAATCAATCCTTAATTAGGTGAGTGACTTTCTGATTCTGAGAAATACTGACACCTGCCCAGAACTTCAGTACTGATTCAAAGTTTTTGCAGTTTTTCTACCTTAGATCACACAAGTATCCTGCCCAGTAGTTTTTCAGGGGCCATTTGCTTTTGCTTTGGTTGAATACAGCCACCTGAGTCTCCGAGTAGCTTCTCAAACCCCTTAGATTTGCATACAGCTTTATTCCTGTAGTGGAAATTATTTTATGCCATTTGGCATCACCTGCCACTGCGATGAACAAATTGCATGATTCCAGCAGAATGAGAAAGCAATGAAAAGGGAAAATACTGGCATTTTGGGCGCACTTGTCTTCATTTTGATAAGTGTGAGGAAACAGCTGCTGAAAATGATTTCAGTAAATCCAGTCTAAGTGTACATCGAAGTGCTTCAGGTGCTTCCCAGCACGGGTCATGGCAGGCCAGAAGATTAAACCAAGCGGTTGTGTCAGATCCAGTGCAAATCGCACCTACAGGCATGATGTTGTGGCAGCTTTCTTCAGCTCCTGGATGGGCTGAATATCATGCCTTAGTCATACGTGGTGGGGGAATTGGTAAAATAAACAAACATATGGCATGATTAAATCTGCCATAGTTCATACACTCTGGCCCAAAGTCTTTTATGCTGCGCAATCACTTCAGTCAGTGTAAGTGGGAGTGAGGTTGGACTCCTCAAAAGCTAGGCTGCAGAATTTCATTCTTACTTTAATATTTGTGATCCTTTTAAAATTTTTATTTATTTATTTATTTGTTTGTTTGTTTGTTTGTTTATTGCAAATGATGTGTAAGAATTCTGCCCTTGGGTTCAGCTGCACCAGCTTCATAGTCCATTAAGTTAAACGTCCCTACTATTCTCACTAATTTTATAGACGTGGTGTATGGGTTAAGCAATTCTGCTAAATATCTTGCAAACACATTATCATCTGAAGAGTACATATACTGTACATAGAGCTTGTTCATCAATCTATGTCTTCACACATCTGGAAAGCTGACAGACTGCTTGCTCGGCACTTGCAGCACAAGGGAGGCAGGAGTTTGGGAAGGCAGCAAAACAAAAGCAGAAAGCAAGCTCTCCAGTCCTCAATTCCTGATTTAAACGCTCATTTTGGGAATTCCTTCATTCATAATATTACTTGAAGTCCCTGTGCTGAAGCCTGTGGGTGTTCCTAGAAATGAATGGAAGTATATTTATAATGGTAATCCTTATGGGCCAGGGATTAAATTTTATAAATATTTTGTGTTTTCATAAGTAAGTGCATTTTCTTCTTCTTAGATTATTACTAATTATACCTCACATTGCTATTTACTGCTTGCTCACTGGTTAGGTCAAGCAATTTGATTTTTTACTGTCCAATCATGATTTTAGGTCATTTAATTTAGGGCAATTAAGTAAGTTGCTAGAAATTTCAGGACATTTCAGGTCAATTCATTAAGTTTTATAATTCTTCTGATGTTTAACACTTTTCAGCTGAATTACAGCTCTAATTAATTATCGTCTAAACTTTGCATCAAAAGCAGTAATCTTCTCCTAACTTAATCTGCTAATAAACGGCAGTGTTTATGAAAAAGAATTTGCCAGATTCTCATTTTCACCAAGGCACTCCACAAAAAATGTCAGTAGAAGTGGCTTTATAGGGATGTCAGATGCACTGTCTCTAGTTTTAAAGATACTTCTCTACTGATATAATGGACAGGTTTTTTATAGTATCTAAATAAAGAAAGATCTAAGATTTTGTGAGTAGAGGGGCAAAGAGGCAAAAAATGAAATATGCTAGTTCTAGGATTTAGAACTCATTTTGTGTATATATATATAAATATAATATATATATGTACACTCCCTTTTGTTTGATATAATGTTATATACTGGTATAGGAAGACATTTTTTCTTAGTATCCCCAGGGGCATGCCTAACTCTCTCCCTGTTGACAAGTCTTTTTAAGGTTCATATGTTTTCTTCTACCAGCTTCATTGTTTTCAGAAGCCAGCCTGAGCAGTTTTATAAATCGAAGAGATTGCAGTGGGAGTGGGAGGGCAGAGAATGGGGTTATTTTTTTGTTTCTCTGACAAACAGTTATTTGCAGAAACATGCTGATAGTTCGTCATCCTCAGGTCTTCTCTGGTCTGGAAGGAGAGCTATATTTTGTGTGTGATTGCTTCTGATCCAGAAAGTAACAGCTTCATTCCTGTCCTGTATTAGTATAAGCACATAACCTCTTTGTCCTGAATAAAATCATTATGAGCTGTTTAGAATGCAAGGAAGAAGAGATGAACAGTGAGCAGATCTGTCCAAGGCAGGTATTTGCACAGCTTCTATTCTTTGACCTGAAAAATACAATAAAATTGGAGGAAAGAGGTTATTTTTAAACGACCAAAATTGCATTATTGCTGTTACTGAATTGTAATTTTTTTTACATTACTATTTTAGTATTTCAGTCTAATTTTTATTCCTAAAAATAGATCTAGTTAGAGAGCTCCTGTATACATATATATATATATATATATGTATATATATGTGGTCAGGAACTTGAAGCAGGGGGAAACCAGGGCCACTTCAACCCCTCAGACAGGACCAGGGCAACCAGAGGGCAGCCTGGGGTAGCCCCAGCCCTAGGCATGGGGCCCTTCTCTGGGACTGGGAATGGAGAGAAGACAGGATGTCAGACCCCAGGTAGAATTCCTTAAGAAGCAGAATGGTAGCTTTGTTTGCAGTCTGGGCATCCCAGACATTGTTTAAACCATAATTCATCTGCAGCCTAACCCTCCAGGTATCTTCTTATTCATCATCACATACATGCCAAAGTGCCTGCAACCTGAGCACACACCAAATGGTCACACCCCAGGGCCTGTACCCAGCAACAGTCCCCAGCTAATCCTGCAGAACACCTGGACAGCCACATCTGCTGCCTCCTGGAATTCCCTTGCTGCTCCAGATTTCTCAGAAAGACTGTTTTCTTCACAGTGAGGCAAGGAAGGGACCCATCATGCAGTCATGCTGAAGCTGAGTAGTCAATCCCCATCACAGAACCATGTCCCACAGTTAGCCCTGCTGCTAAGCAGTCCTTCAGAGGGCATGTGGGGAAGAATATCCCATCAGCAAATAGCTAAGGAGGGGGAGAGACTAGGTCTGCTTTGGCGCTACATTTACCTCTGGGGGCATGTTTCTACTCTCTGTGGCTTGCAAGGATAAGGAAAGAATAGTGCTTTGTTTCCCATTTCACACTCACCATCTGAACAGATGCTGTTTATTTTAATGTCCCCGACTCTAGCCTCAGCCCCTCAAGCAACTTCTCTCAGACTCCCCAGAGCTTCTGATGGCTTCCTCACAGCAAATTCACTGACTATCTCCACTTCAGCATGTACAGTCCACACTGGCTGAACACACCACACCTGCTTCAGCCTCTTCCAGGCCCCCTAGGACCACTTTTCAATGGTGATGCCAGGACAGCACTTCAGCTCTTTGTGCTTGGAGAGAACTGAGATCAGTTCATCAGCATCACTCCCAGAGCTCTGCTTGGCCAGAAGCCTCCCTTCTGCAAGTGGCTGACTCTCCATGTAGCACTTGCTCAATGGTCTTTCTGTGGGTAGCACCAAATCAACTCACCACAGCCTGCACAAGCATCACTTGGTTGATGCAAGCAAGCTGTGCAGTCTTCCGCTGCCCTCTCTGCTCAGTCTTATTTTTATTCAAGGAGAGACAAAGTTGGCTGCAGGCCCAGATTTGCAGCTGGTGTCTCCAGAAGAGAGCTTACAGAAGGAAAAGAATTACAAACCAATAAACCAAATAACCCAAATTCCATGCTGAATTTGCAGGCGATGCAGTTGGCATTGTTCAGCCATGTAAAATACTGGAAATGTAGAAGAAGGTTAAGGCTTAAGCTAAGCGGAGAGTAGCAGTAGCCACATTTCTCCTCTGATCAATAAGCTGAGAATCCCAGGGGAGGCAGTGCTTTTAGTTACATGGCTCTGCTGTGCTGTCCAGGAATTACAGTCTAAGAAAGAAGAAAGAAGAAAATGGGGATTTGCTGATCATTACTTGCAGAGAATACAATGAGCTTCTGTCACAAAATACCCCCATTGCCAGAAATAAATTGTTGTCTTGAAAAAAAATTTATATATTTTTAAAAAGCAGATTGTTTTCCCACCTGAACTGTACATAAAACAGCAGAGTCAGAAGGTAAATAAAGGGATATTCTGCAAGGAGGAGAATACAGCACTTTTCTACCATTCAGCATTGTGCTGGGTAATTTAAGCAGACTTGCAAACATAAGCATTGCAACAGTTGAAAACAGTGATGGACCAAGAAAATTGTTTTGGACAAGTGTGTTCCACAGCGCTGAAGCAGTCCATTTTCAGAGTTTTTTTTGAGGAAAGTGGAGTATCCTATATGCAAGTGAGCAGAAAGATGCCCCAGTAATTGAAGAACTCTGTTGTGTGGCATCCAGATCGAGAGACCCTAACCAGAGTCTCAGGAATTATCTGGATCTCTGTTTTTACAGGCAGTTGAACTTGTAGAACTGCTAAATGTTCACTTTTTTTTTTTTTTTAATTTTTTAAAAACCTTGATGCTCTTTCAGCTATCATTAGAAACCTTCTTAAAGCTTACCTGCTAACTGACACCAGACAAAATTTCTCAGATATCATGCACCAACCAGGACGTTCAGTATTGAGATAGGTTGTATGTAAAGTTTTTTTCCTCTATCTTACATTCATATGATGTGATTTTTAAGTTAGCTGATCACACAGTTGGCATAACCTACCTGACAGTGATTTTCATTGATTTAAAAACAAAAGAGTTATGAAGGGATTGTGATCGCACTCCACATTGTAATAAAGTTTAAATAGCCATTCTAGGGAATACTAATGGAAATGACATAAAAAAAACCAATCTCACTGCATTTATGTTATGTGCATTTCAACTGTCCCAGTTCCTGTTTTGTCATTTTCAATTGTTTTAAGACAGGAGACAAGTTTGTATGCTTAGCTGTAAAGCACTAACCATGTATCTCACGCAAAATAAATAAAAAATGAAAGAATCACGATAGGCATTCTGTGTTATTAAGTAAATCAGCACACACCTACTGCATCAGTAATTATTTCTCCTGAATATCCTTCAGTGTATGAGGTGCCATCAGGGAAGGGGAAAAATAAATAACATATTTTCAGAAGTGGGAGGAAGCATCAAGCAAATAATTGCACAAGCATGCGTACAGCTTTCAACCCTGATCACATAACAGCTGAAAATAATCCCTTAACAGCTACAGTAAGAACAATACATAGCAATTCTGGACATGAGTCCTGCCTAATATTGCTGTTTTGCTGAGATTTGAATTCAGACTATGATGGGATGTGGCATGCATCCAAGAACATAATTCCTGTGGGTAGTATACGCCTTTCCCACCATTATTACAGGTACAATCTATGAACTTAACTCCCTGATTTCTATGGTGGTGTACTGAAAGTTTTAGGGAGATGAAGTCCGTGATGGCTATTTAGAAGTCAGGCAGGATCTCATCTCCTGAGTACCAGCTAGGAACTATAAACAAGGAACAATAAACGAGGCTCCAGCCCATGGCTGTCCATCAGCAGAGAACCAAGGTAATCATAAGCAGAAGATATATTCAAAAGACTTAAAGATCTCTCTGCTTCCCAGATACTAAGAGTGGAAGAAAGGTCTGAAACCACTTTCAAAGCAAAGCCATGTAAAATATTTTTGTCCTTTTTTTTGTTTCTTTTTTGCTTTATTTTGCCACTCTTCCTTCCCCACAGCATCTTCACTGTGTGTAGACGTAGAAAAGGAGACAGAAACCTTCAAAAAGCTTTGGCAAGTTTTCAGAAACACTGATGTACATCTAATCTATTGGTAGCTTGTATGTATGAGTTCTCATTTCTGTACCCCAGAGAGCAAGACGGTGGCTTCCCTCCTGCCGAGATGCCTATCACAGGCTGCTCCAGCAATTGCTGTTTACTGCAGTGTGAGAATGAGACAGACTCACAAGGAGTATTAAAACATAGCACTTGTCAGACAAACTTGATTATTCCTTTTAGTAAGCACCACACAGTTAGTGAATGAAGGGAATGGGAGGATATAATCATGTCTGATTTTAATGTTAAGAAACCTTGCTAGTATGATAAATTTAAATTGCCTTGGAGGGGAAGAGGAAAGCTGCAGTTAAAAATGATTGACAAGTCCTACTGAGATGAGGGGAAAGGCATAGATAACAGGAGTTTTTCAGAGGTAGAAAGAAAGATTTAGGTACCCAAGTCTCTGCAAAAGCCATGGAGAATCAGGTCTTTCTCACCTATGTGCCTTTGAAAATCTCTCTCATATTTTTATTTGCCATCTTCTCTAATTATCTAAGATAAAGTAAGTGAGATGTTCATAAAATTAAAAAATAAAGAAGATAGAAATACTCATGAATAATTAGAATTGTAGAGAAAGACCAAATGTATCTGACTTTGTGAAGAAAGTGATCTGGTCAGAAACAATTGAAAACTGGTGTATTTGCAGGGGGCTGAAGTAACCAGGAATACCAACTGAAAGAGAGAACAAGAGAGGGAGAGAGAGAGAGAAAGAGAGAAAGAAAGAGAGAAAGAAAGAGAGAAGGAAGGAAGGAAGGAAGGAATTGAGACTTGTACTTGTAATCTGAATATGAATTGACAAGACCCTCCTGTTACCTTCCCCAANAAGGAAGGAAGGAAGGAAGGAAGGAAGGAAGGAAGGAAGGAGAGAAAGAAAGGAAGAAAGAAAGAAAGGAAGAAAGAAAGAGAGAGAAAAAAACAAAGAAGGAGAGAAAAACAAAGGAGAGAAAGAAAGTGATTCCAACCAAACTTCAGGCCAGACATGAGTTTGCAATACAAAGAAGCAGTAAAAAATTGACGATAAAATAATGAATTCTACAAATGCAAACAACCTTTTATGGTGCAGGAATATAATTTTTTTTTTCTACCTCTGTCCATCCATTACTAATCAAAACAAGAATATGTGCATCTGTGGGTACTTATTTCCCAAAAGAGTATTGAACAGTTGGAAGATGTTCAAGGAAAGTAAGAAGACACATTTGAAGAGATGGAATAAATCCCAGTGTCAGCAGAGATACTTGCCAGGGAAATTCTGGACAACTATTTGCATAATTTAGTGACTGGTCATAAAAACGAAAGCCAAAATTTCTTTCTATTTAGGGATCAGGAGGACATTATGGACCAGCATCATAAAACCTGTAAAAGAGCAACATTTTCTTCTGCAAAGACTAGGTTTAGTTCTGTGAAATAGTGAAACCAGGCTTTCCTTGGGGAAAGGGATAAAGGAGCTTCACATATCTCCCTGCCTGGAGAGAGAAGCCTCACAGGTTGCGTTCCACATCCACAACAGCATGGAGGATTATTTTTAACAATGTCTTCTTAAAAACCCATTTCCCTGTACAAAGTCTCCAGGGCAGACTGCATGGCAATTTTTTCACCACTCAGCAGTCATCTCAATTGCTGTTGTCAGAAGCTTACGAATGTAATTTAAATCAAAGGTAGGTATAAATCAAAATAATTCAGGACCAATGTGCCAGTGACTGTTTTGCACTGCACTGAATCTTATACTACAGTCAGCAGATAAATAACATCAAATGAAACACACAATTCACCCAAATAGGGACAAAAACAGAAAAAAAGTGCATTTTAAGGCGACTGATTGATGGTTGCTACACTTCATCCTAGGCCAAAGTAGCAATCTAGTAGGGATGAGAAATATTCCACAGGTGTAGGCTGCTGTCAAAATTTACATTTACTATTCTCAGTATACATATATGAACTAAACAGCCTGTCAGAAATTTAGCATGAGATGCTGGGCACATTATGAATTGATCAATATTAAATTAATGAACTGCATGCATGGTAAGCGGATAGTAGATAAAGTGATGGCATTTCAGAATCAAATGTTGCTTCAGAATCTAGAAAGATTATTTATTACCAATTGTGATCTCCCTTATTTTTACGTTAATTTAATTTTCTTCTTGTTACTGGTACTCATTTATTATTGGGTGAATTCTTGCTAAGAGTTACACAGCATTTGAATCAAAATGCTTACTATGCTCAATGCTAGAACTTCATCCAATGTATGTATGAAAGATTACGCAGCCTAGTATCTCAAAACCAAACTCATTAAGCTATTTCTACACTCCTTCTATCTGTATGTAATGGAAGATAAAGCAAAATTTTAAATAAGCATAGGATTTTTAAAAGGCAATACAATTCAGAGACTGAAATATTCCCACTACTTCTGTCATGTTTATTATTGCTTTTCACTCTCTTTCCTTTTCTTTTTTATCTGAGGAAAAGGAATGGCCCAGCAAAAACTGGAGAACTTCTCAGGGGAAGAGAAAATTCTCAAACACTTATTCCCTTATGTTAATCATTCACTGCACTCACTCCATTTGTTCTTCTCCCCATTTTACAAAATACAGTGTCTGTAATTGAGGGGTGCTAGGGTGCCAGGCTCCAACAAGATGGGAACACAGCCAGTGTTATATTTCTCTTCTGGGCACCATTTGAACTCTGTTTTCTCAGCACCTCATGTGCATTGCTTTTCAAAGATGGAACAGTGTGTCAATGCAGCAGGGATCTCCATCTTATGCTTTGGAGCTGCATACAAAGATATGGTCCCATGGAACAGTTGTCTTCAGTGCAAATAGTGCTGATCCAGCAGGATGAACCAATGGTCCCAATTCAGATGATCAAGGGTTTGCCTCTGAGAAGGCAGATACCCACCACAGCCCACAGTAGAAGGTGTACCTCCACAAACATATACACTGCACGAGTAGTAACTCTTACCTGCTTTGTGCAACATAGCATCACCACATCTGAACTTGGATTATCTTCTCAGCTGCAGTACAAGGCATGTATGGATGGTAAACTGAGTGTTGACAATATTGGACTCTTATTTATGTGTGGATAATGCTTTTATTTATTGCTTCATTTGATGATCAGGCAGCACAAAAAAGATGTAGACTGATATCCCTGATTTAACCTTCCAGCTTGTGCTAGGCCAAACTAGCAGTCTAGGAGGGATTTCTCATCCCCATTAGAAATGAGAAATATTATGCCAGCAATGCTTAAGGTTCTTCAAACCAGCAATACTCCCGTGTGCTCAGTTTCCCCCACCACTTTCTCACGCAAAACTTGCTATAGTCCCTTTCAAATTTGGTTATGTGACTTCAAGTAAAGAACACATATGCTCCTAAATAAAAGTAAGTGTAAGAAAGTCCATAGTAAAACAATGGAAAAGAGAGAGAGGTAGAGCAAAAAAATATGAAATGGGATGAAAATTACTTCTAGGTAACAGAGCCTAGAAAAAATAAAACTATTTGATGACCTGCAATATATAAGCTGAAGTAAAGTGTGAATGCTATTTTTATAGCCATACCAGTGATGTCATCCTGCTAAAAGCTAAAGCCTTCTTGAGAATTTCTGAGCTCTCCCAAGCATCTTGGTTCAGGACATGAATCACTTGTAGAGTGAACCTAACATTGCCCTGTTGTTATCAAGTATACTAAATTGAGTCTTCCACCTCCAGAATGAAGTGTAATTTTGAATATCATTACTGGAACCAAGACAGCATTAGAAAGTCAAATGATTTTGCATAAGCACAATTTTTAAAGGTGGACACAAAATGACATTTTTAATAAAATTCAATATTTCTAAAATTCATTCAAAGTGAATCAAACTGAATTCTTAAGTATACCTCAAATTAATTTCAAATCATATGCTTAGCGATACTATTATGAATACTAGTGATTTCTAAACACTTTTGCTCATCTGATCTCTTTCGTAGATTTTTCTTTCAGTAGATAAACTGAAAAATCAAATCCAATTCTTGTAAATTTAGGTTAGTGGAAGAAAGTCTCAGAAATAATCCTTCATCATTAATTAGCCCACCATGTGATTATGATCTTTTTTCACACATTTTAAAGTGCCAAATCAATTGCATGTACCACTACTCTCCATCTGTTCAGTTAGGACAATAATATAAAAATAGGCAAATATAACATCCATCATGGCCTAAATTAATTTTTATAGTGAGTAAACATGAGCAATAAGATTTTTTTTTTTTTTTTTTTTGCAGATGCTGTGGAATAGACTAGACTAGAACAGACTAGACTAGAATAGTTCTTTTTGTGAAAATGCTTAGTTTTTTAGTTCATTCCCTCTCTGCTTCCTAGCATAGCTCTCTTCCTTCTGGAGAGTCTGCATGGTGACTGCAATTAAATAGCATTACACTAAACATTGTTCACCCACTCCTGAAAAATGTATTTTTTGTTTCACTTTGGTTTTTTTTCCAGCAAAGTGGTATGAAAACATTAACAAAAAATAACAATTGCTTGACACGTTTAAAAAGAGATAGGAGATACCAGCAGCCAAGAAAATCTACCAGATGGCTCTTTCGATAAATACATCAAAGTCTCTTTTATTTTTCTCCAGTTTTAGCAACTAACATAACAGAAACTCTCAAACCATCAAACCAGTTTTCAAAATCTGCCATAAGTTTGCATTTCACAGAAATAATCTGACAAGCACTAATAGATGAACGTTGTTGGTGCAATAATAAAACAGTATAAGGCATATTTACACCATCCTTACATACAGAACATCTTACACACAAAGAAATCACAGACCCAGAACAAAGCAAAGTCAATCCCTTAGACATTTTACGCTTATAGGCTTGGAGTCAAACAAATAATTCTCCAAGCAACAGACAACCTCTTGTTCTTGTGTGATTTATTTGTAACATTGTGCTCATGCAAAATAGGTATTTGCTTTATTGCGTTAACATTGAAAGAACATTGGGATTTAGTTCTCAAACCAGTTCAATCAAATTTTCAACCCTCTTTCTATTCATCCATAGCAAGTCTGAGCCATTTATATTTGTGACATAAAATGAGGCATTAACTGATGGTTGAGACTTTTATTTGACAAGTTCCAAAATGGTAATGAAGCTCAAATGACTACAGTTCGAGAACCATCTTTCTTCACCATGCACATTTTTCTTTGCTGTCATGAGGTGGTTTAGATGAGACACTTCTTGTACTTTTAAGTTTCTATCTTTTTATATATATATTTTAAAGAAACCATGTACTATCCAACATCCACTGTTCACAGAAAGAAATAAGCAGCAGGAATAGCTCTGGTGGCAGAACTGGCCAGAAGAAGGACATCAGTAAGTTAGTGGCAACTTAATAAACAACAAATGTCCCAGAAATATGTCATGAAAGAGTTGAGTACTATAACCCGTATTTCTGTAAGAGTTCGGACTGCCAGGGACGTTTGCGCTCTGGGAAGTAATCTGGAATGTGGATTTTTTTAAAATCTTGGATGCATTTTCTCATTTCTTCTTCAACGCTCAGCTTCTCGCATACCTTCTTTTTGGAAAGATTTGTTTCTCTGGACTTGCTAATGAGAGTTTGAAAGAGTTCACTGTTCCTGCGTTTGTCTGGTGGTGGCATCCACTGCACTGGGGCCTTCTTAGATGGACGATCCAAAGTTAGAGTATTTGGCTGGTGGGCTGTGGACTGCTGAGTGCCAGAGGCATTTTCTTGAGGAGTGCTTGCATCTGAGTGGCTGTCACAGCTTGAAGTGGACAATTCGTTACAGGAAGTCCCACTTTCACTGCCCTTGTCCAAGACTTTGTCATGCTTCCTCTCCTCATGGTCTTGTTTGGGGGAAACAGTTCTCTGTGGGGGCCCTATTGCAAAACAGGAAAGAAAAAGTATTAAACAAGTACTGGAATACACAGAAAACTGATCAGCTAGCATTTAGAAAAACATGACATGGAGTCTTGGCTGGGATAAAATGGTGGTGGCATTTTGTTTGATTCAAAAGAACTATACCAGATTGGTGCATGTATTGAAAGTCTGGTCCTACACATGAGTTCAGCTGACAACATTCTCACACCTAAAAATGCTTTAGGCAAGAATTAATTCACTGCCTGCCTAAGAATTCAGGTAATGAAATGTGCATAATCCTTGCAGATTATCTGCACCACAAATCCCTGCAGAAAGTTTAAGTGAGCTATTTTCCCTTTATACTCCAATAAGCTTATTATGAGAAATCAGATTTTGTAGTATTAGGAAAATACTGCCATACAAACTGCAAACTTTCTTTTTCTTAAATAAAAATATTCCAAGGGCATCAATATTTTTTTGGAAACTCTAATTTAATGCCTTGCAGATGTCAACTATGTAGAAGCCCCAGCCTGCAAAAAAGTATTAATCCTGAAATAACAGAGATTGCTCTCTACTGACAGTCTTTAGGGTGTCTTTTTTCTTTTTCTTTTCTTTTCTTTTCTTTTTTTTTTTTTTTTTTTNCCAGAGCCTTCAGGGTAATATCCTCAGTTGGAAGAAGTGAGTTAACTTCCTTCAAACACAAGAGAGAATTAGTATCTGTGAGGTTTTGATTTATTAATACTTGAAGTCCTGAACTCTTGTGTTAAAGGCCAGCGCTGTTGACAAACCAACTTCAGTACTTAGAGCAGAACCTAAACTTTATGTGACCTAAGAAATCGAGGCAAGTCAGCTTGCAGATGAAACTGCCACAGAAAAATCTTGTAAATCTCAGCAGGGCTTCCATAACATGAAGAATAGCACTTGAGTTACTCACATTTTATTGAAACAGATTTGTAAATATGACCTATGTTCTGGCGAAGTTTCAAGTTCCAAACTGCAGGGCATTGGTTTGGCTTCATAAACAAGCATGAATCTGGTTCCAAAAGTGCATCCATTTAAGTAAAAAAAAGTTTTAGATTAAAATGTTGACCTCCTTCAAGTCAGAGGCAACACAGTCTGTGACCTTAAACTACAAACGATAGATTTCAAAAGAAAGTGTGTTCTTTGTGGTGTGAACACAAAAAATAAAAAATAACAAAGAAATCAAAGATCTTAGAAGGAAAGAAATTTAATGGTGAAACTACAAGGGATGAAAATATGCTGTCTTTTAGGTCCCAAATATTTGTGCAGGAGCATGTGAAAATATTATGTTCTAAATAAAGTCTCACCATAGAACTAACTATAATTTTTGGTAGAATGAAGAATCTATAATAATAGAGTGTTCAACGAGTCATTGTAGGAAACCAAAGAAATGATGAGAAAAAAAAAAAAAAAAAAAAAATTCATGGCTATTATGTGATGAAGACAAAATATATTTCTTGATTATTCTGCTACATTTTACTACATTCAGAACTTAATAGGAAATTCAGTTTTCCCCATAATGTTTCCTGTTCTTTATTGCCATGCTCAGGAGGCATCTCGCATACTTTGATTTCAATACAAAATTTCAAAGTGGAAAGCATACATGAAGTCTTGTTAATGTTTAGAAGCATTAAAATTTCTAGGATTGTTTACTTGTTTGAATACATGCATGCTTCAATAGCAAGAATATGAGTGTGACTGCACACCTGATGAAGTCTTATTTAAATCCCCTTACCTGCCATGGGAAGTTTAATAAGCAATGTGTAGAAACTAGCTGTCCTGGGCATAGCTCCCACAGGAGAAATTACTCTTTAATGCTGTTAAGCTTGGTAGTGTGTGAATGGTTATGTGGTACTTGAAGGGAATGAACCAATTCATCTTTCAAATTAGGACCACATGCCTGAAAGTGATAAGTGCTCTGTCTCAAAAGAAGAAAAAGAACACAACATACATAAATATATTTTTTTCAGTTACATACAGTAACTTCTAGAAAAGGTACGGTAGAATGAGTTAAATAAATCAAGGAGGATTTCTTTTTTTGTTTACTTCCAGTTAGGTTGTATTTTAAATATTAACATCATTCACAATATAAAAAGATTAACTTACATAGAGGAAACTACTTTTGTTATTTGGAATGACTGAAGATAAGCAATAAACTCTCCTGTGCCCAACTTGAATTCATTAGATAATTCACCCTAATCTTATTTTGAAAAGATAGGAAAACCATACTATTTCCATTTATTAGTTTTTGGAGTGGATTTTGTTGTAGGCAGAACGGTATTTCCATATAGGAGTCAGTGTTATTCTGACAATTTGTTGCATTCTAGTAAAATCAATGAAGAGTCCATAAATTTGTTTTTAAGTATCTTAATTTGAAAACTGTGAAGTTGTTCTGAGAAATGCCTTTTCACAGACCCAAATCTGAAAATGCAGGCATTTAAGATAATTTTGGTACTTCAAGAAAAAATAAAAAAAATGCATTGGTATATGTGACATACTTTCATAAAAATCAAGTGTCTTCTTGCAACAGTGAACAGGTAAATCTGATTGCATTTCAGTACTATCTCATCAACTTCTGGTATGCATCCTTATCATTCATTTCCAACCTGTCAAGTCGGTTTGTGCTCGGCTCTGTGTGCCAATACTGTCTGCCCCCTTTTTTGACTGGTTATTTTTCAGTGGCTAGCAGAGTTAAGAGCTAAAATCCTTAGTTCCGTCCATGAGAAATGTTAATTTGTTTTCTCAAATGATGCAATATTATTCCTTAAAGAAATAGCTCTTTAAAGAATAGTTTTTCAAGGAACAGTTCCCCTATCTAGTGCCGAGAAAGCTGTAAATATCCATCATTGGACAGTAATCCTTGACACAGACCCCACACTTCCAGGTCCCACTTAAAAGCTAAATGGAAAAGTGCCTTCTCAATTCTTTCAACACCAGAATAGTGGTCACTTCCAGAGAACCTCAATTTCAAGGATTCATATGCCTTTAAGTTGTTCTGTCTTAACTATTTTCTTGAAATCAACTCTACCACAGCAATGAATTACAAGAAAAAAATCAAAAAACATACAATACACATGCAAAGTCCTTATGCAGGCAGAAGTGACAAGAAAAGACAATCACTCCATCTTTGTATGGCAGAAACAAATCTTATATTCTTCTGCACCTGAGGATTCACAAGACATACTAAAAATTACTGCTCAACCTATGGGTTTAGTGACTCACTATTCTCTTTCCTATTTTATATCCTCAGACTGTATTCAGAGAAAACAGCTGTGGTGCTGGGGAAGGACAGTGACTTTCAGATCCCTGTGCTTTCCTTAAATCTCTGAGGTTGCCAGATATCATCACGGACATTCCTCACTCCCTTTCTTCTAAGAACCTATTTATGGATGATCAGGAATTTCAGCCTGTCATTAACTGCGTTACTAGCTGCTGCCTTCTGCTTTGTAAATATTTATATTGGTTGGATATTTGATCAGATGTGAAATAGTTTTCTAGCCACTGACTGTGTTTGGTAAAGTCCTAATCAGAGTTTTAGGCAATGTGTACATGAATCCCTTTCCACCAGGTTAAGCCACACTCTTCTTCCTAAATTACATTTAAGTTCTCAGGTGTCCAGTGTGGCTCCCTGCATGGCCACAGAAGTGCTTGTGCCAGAACAAAAGACATCAGAGGGACAGGAACAAATACAAGGCAAGGGATTGCACTTTTCAGCAGCATCTTGTGGAAACTTGAATCTGTAACTTTTTTTTCCCTTGAGGCACAAAGTTTTCATTGGCAAGCTCTTACCAGAACACTTCAGTGCCCCAGCCAGCAATGGCTGTGAAGAGACGAGGCCCAAAGTCTCTGGCAGGGTTGACAGCATAGCCAGAGTTGAAGCCCATGGAAGTTCCAATAACAAGGACAACAAAGCCAACAGTGAAAGCTTCCAGCCCCGTGGGAACAGGGTTGTTGTAGGGATCCACGATAGCCAAGACGCAAACAATCAGGGAAGCAGTGCCAATGAACTGGGAAGGGAAGGGAAAAATCAGAAAGAAGAATTTAATCCAGACTAATCTTTTAACCAAGTTACTTAACTCTTCTGAAGTTCCATGATTTTAGGACTCATTCTCTAAAGTGGAAAAGCCACAATATGGCATCCCATGGCACTGTCAGACAGAAATAGACTGAGTGCCCAGTTGGGAAAGGGACGATGGAGCACGCTCCTCCTAGCAGCTAATAAATTCCTTTGTGCCCACACCTCTTCCCTGCACACTGAAGAGCTATCAATAACTGCTGTGTGAGCAGCCAAATCAGCTGAAGACATCTTCCAGATGTGCTTCCAAGCTGTGATGCATTCTCTGACTAAATGAGAGGGCCAGAACAAACCCAAAATCTCCCTCTTCAAGTTCTGGCACCCTCCAAGCACCTTCTTACCTGATCAAAGAATCCATTCACAACATTCAGATGCTCAGATGGGTAGGTGGCAAAGATAACAGCTGTGGCATTATCTCCTGTTACATACAGGCGGTTGGAGCCAAAAGCCCAGATGGCATCTGGAGGTGGAGAAAAAGTACCAGTCAGAGCCCAAAGAAACACTAATCTGAATCCTAATTCCCCCTAGAAGGTGCCTAGATGCCTATGGTGCTACAGAAGTCAAAATCGCAGGTACTGTTATGGATCTGATTTGCAGCAAACATAATTTGGGCCAATCTCTGACTTTCCCATGTAATTAGTTCCACCTCTTGGGGCTGTCTTGTAGAGCCACTCGCCACTCATCTACTGCTGTACAGAAGCAGGATAACTACCTTAAGCAAGTTGAATATGTTTCCTCCACAGACAGCTAAGATCAAAATAGATGCTTCCTGAAAGCAGATTGTCTTTGTTTTAAGCAGTGGTTTAGGATAGGATTAATTCTCTTCTGCAAAGAATCTGACATCAGCCCACCAACTAGAAAGGTAACTGATGCTGAACTGAAGTTGTAACATTTACAGCAATAATGATAGTTTCCCCTCCTTTACTCTGAAGTGAAAAGCTGCTGGTGATAACGCCAGGATGGCAGTTTCCTCCCTCTCATGCTTCAGGTGGAAGCTACCCAGATGCTCTGCTCAGCTGAGGGGTGCATTGCTCCTATTGACTGAAACGGACATTAGAAGGCAAGTCTGAGTCAAAAGTCACCCTTGACATTTGAAGAAGAGTGATTTCTTTCTTAAATTGATAACGTCCTGTGGATCAGATACGACAAGGTTCAGCTTGCATGGTATGAAACGTTTTTTCACCAAGAGGGCAGTGGGCATGGAATAGGGCAGTGGGCACGGCCCCAAGATGCCAGAGTTCAAGAACAATCTGAACAATGCTCTCAGACTGAATTTTGAGTGGTACTGTGTTGGGCCAGGAGTTGGACTCAGTGATTCTTGTGTCTCCCTTCCAACTCATGATTTTCTATGATTCCATACTGCAGTAGATGTAAACTCATTATTACAGAGGAGTTGTATCTTCATACCGATTGACTCTCTCCTCGTGCCATTCCATCAGGAACACCAATTAGCTTTAACATTCATTAAATCCTGAGCATTGCTAAGTGCTGATTGCTTTGCTTGTTTAAGCTACAGAATTACAGCAGCACTGCTTTGTCTGGAGGTAGCAGTATTAAGCCTTTTCCTGATCAGCACAGAGTGATTAGTTCTGATCTCTTGCTGTAATAAGGAGCACCGTGAAAAGAGGAATACACTCATGAGTAACTGGATTTCCAGGTTGTTTTTCAAGATGTAGAATCAGCCTGACAAAGGCTGCCAAAGTTGCTAGAATTCTGACTGTCTCACAGTAGTACCCAGACTATGCAGAAAAAAATCCAGGTGAAGTCTTTATTTATTAAAAAACAAAACAAAACAAAAAACATGAAGACAAAATGACTCTGGAAAAATGCACACATATAAAGTTTCTATCACTGTTATTGTTTCATCAACATTTTTGAGAGATCTGCTGTAATCTAGACAGTAAAGACCTGTGCACATCATGCACACTTTCTGCACCTACCATGGTAGAGCCCAAAGACTATGCCAGCTCCTAGGAAAGCTCCAAGTGTCTGGGCCAGGGCATAAACTGGTAGCTTGATCCAGGGCTCTCGGGCCAAGAAGCACATGGCAAAAGTGACAGCTGGGTTCAGGTGTCCACCTGCAGAAAGGCAGAAGGTTAGTGCACTTTTATGGGCAGAACTTGAGTCTGAGAGATGAGCCATGGCACAGCAGTCTTCACAGAGGAGAAGTGCCACATAGGAAAAGTGCAGCCATCTAGGTCCACACACCAGTTGTCACAAGTGAAATCCAGTCCAAACACAGAGACACAACATACCTGACACCTGGCCTGCGATCAAAATGCCAAGCATCACAGCAAAGCCAAAGGCGAGATTGACAGTCAGGAAACCTCCATGGGACCCTTTGCTGAGCACAATCTGCGCAACAGAGCCACAGCCGAAGAGCTAAAAGAGAAGAACAGACTGAAATTATCCTCTGTGATTTACATCATTGCTGACCGACACCCTTGGCTGCTCTGCTTACACCTGCATGGACCGTTGCAGCACACTCATAACTCAAAGCTTCAGCATTCAGCCACAGAAAAGTCAAAAGGAAAGCCTGCCTCCTGGCTGGGTAAACTGAATCCATGACCAAAAGAAAGTTGAAGATACACCAGTTTACATCTCCAGGAGACTGGACAACTTTGTCCAAACATCCAAACATATGGTGACTAAAGGTAGGTGAGAAGAATTATTGCTCAGATAAGGGGCCTAAACTCCTTATTGTTAAAAAGGGCTAATAATTGTCTGACACAGTAGCACATAGATTAACAGGACACAATTTTGCTATTGCCTGGATATAAAGACATGGCTGAAGAAGGCTATGTTCACCTTGGCATTCAAGGACATTCCTTTCAAGCCATAGCTGAGGGATTGAGGTTGCCTTCCTGAGGTGAGGTACCTGTGCTTGTCCCAGCCCCAAGGTTTGCTCCCTGCTGTGGGCAATTTGAGCACAGCCCACACTACCTCAACATAATGAGATCCTTCCTATGGCAGAGTCATGTAGGAAGAGATCAGGACAACAGAGCTATTCTGTCTCTGCAACACCAAAAGGCATCAAGCACTCTGGGTAACAACTTACGTTGCCTAATAGCTAAAGGAAGCATGTGCTCATTCTCAAAAAAGACATTTACTCTAAATGGATGATTCTTCTTTTCCCAATCTCATCCAAAAACCGTACTTCTGTGCTCACCCTTAACAGCCCAGACCAGTTTCCCCTGGCTGTTGGTTCATCACTAATCCAGATGGATGCCTCCTGCCTAGCCATGTCCCTCCACTACCCACCATATATTTTAAGGAGACCTAGTCCTAATCTTCTGTATGCTTTTATCTTCCACTGGCTTAACCTGAACAGATTCTCAGTGTATACCAGGGATTATCTCATCACTAGATACTGAGGCCATCCTTAAATTAGGACAGGGATAACATCTTGCTCAAGATCCTCAAGGCTAGTGCCTAGACCTTGTGCCCATGTCTGTCCACCCATCAAGATCTTCTGCTTCTGTAAACTCCATTATTCCAAGATTACTCAACTGCCACAAAGGCAATAACTGCTCTTAGGGGATAAACCACCAAACAGGCATCAAGTGGGCAGGAGTGGATCTCTTCACCTCTCCTGCCAATGCTGGACATACCTGTTGAGCAACACACAATTCAGTTGAAGGCCAAAGCCAAAACACAGCTAGTTCATCCTCTCAGCGACTGATGAATTACTAAGAAAACACTGCACTCAATCTGCTGGGAAAGGAGTGGCCAAGTAGGCTGCAGGCTGACTCATGAGGTGGACACTCTGTACTCAGGTACCTCTTGGCANTATAGTTCGTGATTTCACTGCACTTCTTACTGTCAGTTGTTATCCTAGCCTTGCTTTAGTGCAAGTTCACGATTCAGTTGTACATCTCTTACTGCATAAGCTGGCAAGGAAAAGAAGGCTATGAAGTTATCAGCAAGAAGCACTCTGTAGCAGCAGAGAGAATGATCTGGTGGCCTATCAGCAGGAACTGCTCAGTGCTTCGTGCAACTGAAAGTGGGATCAAGGCTGTATTAGCACCAGATATTATTTTTGCTTTGAAGTCCTGAGCAGAATATGAAAGTGAAGAATTAGATGGTTGTTGCTAAATCTTTACAAGCATTTGCAGTTCCAAAACCCTATTTCAAAACTTCAGCTGTGAAATGATGCTATGCTGACATCACATAAATGTTGTGATCTCAGTTCAGGACAATATCTAAAGCTCCCAGGAATATCTACAGAGTTTAACAGGCTTTGGATCAGACAAAAGAGAAAACTTTCAAGATGTTTAAACATCAAAATGAAAATGAAGAGTGGGATTTCAGTGGCAGTTGTGTGTCTGCTAGGATTTCTGAAAGAGTCCAAACAGTTTTAGGTATCTAAATGTCTTATCAAACCTTGCTTATCCTTACAGTTAATCCAAGAATCACCAGTGTCAGTTACTGTCTTTGCCTGGACGAAACCTAGAGGTATGACAACCCACTCCTAGGACAAAGTTGGAAGGAGATTTTTGAGTCACTTGCAATCGTTTTTCAGAATTACAAACTAGAAAGATAATTAAAATTATAAAAACTGCAGAAACAATAGGAACACTCTAGTGTTTTTGATGGTGCAGTTCTATGATTCAAAGAAGATTGCAGTATTTTATATGAGACACGGGAGAAAACAAAACAAAGCAAAACACAAAAGCAGATAAAAAATAATCTAACAATCAATCAGCAATCCCCTTTTCTTTTGTTTTAAACAGCATCCCACAGTACTATGTCACATTTCTGTAGTCCACCTAGAGAAACTCATGAATAATCAAGATCAAAAGAGAAGAGACATTATCTATCAGGGCTTGTACTTACATTATTCTGAGTGGAAATCACAAGTGATTTTCTACTTCTTTGTATTCACTCCAAATACTTAGTGCATAGCTGCAGTAATTTCCCTCCTCCTTCCCTTCCAGAAATATGTTCCCCTTCTTAAATAGATTTACATGCCTGCCTTCTTTTATTATATCTGGCATTTCATTTCATACCTCAATACTGTTGTATGAATATACTAAAACTAGAGTCAGCTAACATTATGGAATTACTCTGGCTGTGCAGCATGTGATTACAAAACCAAGCAATTAATCAGATAATGATTTCAGTATTGTTACTCTGATTTTCAATAACATAATTAACACCAACGTCTAGTTTACAATCAGAGCTTCTTCAAATGTAACAACATACTCTATGACTAAGAAATTAGTTTACTGCTAACTACACTCTGTGCTCTCTCCATCTCTCTCTTATCCCCTCTCCCCCCCCTTTTAATTTTTTTTTCTGTAACTTCATGAGTGATGTCTAATTCCTGTATTTATAATTACTTCCTTGTTGCTACTGCTTGCTTCTCCAGGACTCAAACCTGCAGTGTACTAAGGTTCTAGCTCAAAAAGGCATTGAAATATACATACATACCTTCAAGAATATGAAAAATTCCATTTCCTGCTACAGGATTATTCAAGTTCTTGACATTAGCAGGTATTTAAACATTTTTTTTTTATCAGAGCTCTAAGGTTCAGTGCCTTTCAGCACTAAGCTCTCTATGCTTCACTGAATTGCCTAAATTCACAATGAATTTAATCCATGCAAAGGTTTTTCTCACACCTTTCCTTTTAAAAATTAACAAATACTCCCTCAGAAAGAATTTATATGCTTCTGTACTTCTTTCTCAATAGTGTATTATTAAAGAGGTGACAGTTCTGCTGGAGGAGAGTTTTTTTCTCACAACATTTTCCGCCTACTGAAACCCAAAAAGAATTTATAAATACACAACAAAGAATCCTCAGAAGACATTTGTTTTATTTTCAGAATTAAGGATCATCAGAAAAATTCAGATATCTCTCTAATCCAGAAAGCATCTACTTATCATCCTCATTTGTGTCTGAGACAGTGTGATGGGATGCTGGCTCCACCATACCTCCCCCGCCCTTCAAGACTATCATCAGAGACATTCAAACAGGCCAGTTAAACCTATTTATTTTCCGGGAGTGTATAAAAACTCTGAGAACGTATGTTTACTGCACTATGCCTACAACTCTAGAAAGCTTTGTACTAATTTCCAGCTTTCACCCTTTCCTGCCCCTCCTTCTCCTGCCGTTTTTAGAATCTCTTACTGCTGCTTGTTCTCCAGTTTAGAGAACTGAAAGTTATAGCATTATGCAAATGCCTCTTGAGCACTGACAGGCACGAGGCATCAGCCACTTATCTAGGAAGCCTGTTCCAGTGTTTGACCACCCCCATGGTAAAGAAATATCTGAGTCTCCCGTGGCACAGCTTTGTGCCTTTCTGTTGTCTTGTATTGTTGGTTCCCAGGACCAGAGTCCGGCACCTCCCTCTGCTTCCCCTCCTCAGGGAGCTGCAGCGAGCGGTGGAGTCACCACTCATCCTTCTCTTCTCCAGACTAGGCAGCCTGAATGTCCTCAGCCTCTCCTCACAGGAGAGACTTTGTCACCAGCTTTTGTGCCCTCCTCTTTGTGCTCTCACGAACCTTAACATCCTTGTTATATTGTAGAGCCCAGAACTGCACACAGTATTTGAGGTGAGATTGCACCAACACTAAATAATAGCAAGAGAATAACCTCTCTGACCAGCCAGCTAAACTGTGCTGAACAGACCCCAAAATGAAGCTTGCCCTCTTGGTTGCCAGGGCACAGTGCTGACTCATGCTGAGCTGCTGTCACCATAACCCCAGGTCCCTTCCTGCTGAGCTGCTCCCAGCCACTCATCTCCCAGCCTCTGCCCGTGTCTGGCATTACTCCATCCCATATGCAGTGCCCTGCATTTTCCTTTGTTGAACATCATGCTGTTGCTTATTTTCCAATGCTCCAATCTATCTAGATCCCTCTGAAAGATCTCTCATTCCTCCAGAGAGTCAACAGCATCTCCCAGTTAGGTATCATATTCCTCCAGTATCCAGATCACTGATAAAAGCATTGAACAGGACTGGCACTAGAACTGAGCCTGGGGAAGCACTTCTAGTGATCAGCCACCAGCAGGTGTAGCCCTGTTCACTACGATCCTATGACTCCATGACTCTATGTTTCTATGATTCTATGACCCTTTGAACACTGCCATGCAACAATTTCATCATCCAGTATAGTGTTAACCAGTTTTTCTCACAGTTGGACAGTTCATCCAGAAGGATACTCTGAGGGCCAGTACCAAAATTCAGAAAGACTACAGTGGAATTCAGTCTGGTAAATAACCCTGTAAACACCCCTGACTGAATTTTTCTTCTACTTATGCCTTCAAATTACATTATATTGAGTGAATATGACATGCATTCAATTGTGTTTTATGTTTTATTTTATGAATCTAAGTAAAATTAGTTAATAAATTATCATAGAAAAAATACTAATTAAATCTTACATTGTGATGGACTCATTCATGTTGCATATCTAGTTTAGGTTTTTTTTATTACTTTTCACCAGCATTCAAAATATTACACTACACTGAAAGCTTACAGAGAAGTCACCTGTGAAATCAAATGACAGGTTATGGCTACTATGGGAACATTTTCATTACCAGACATTTGAGTACTTAGTATCACACTTAAATGGTAAGGAATTATGTTTCATGTCTAATTTCACTTGGATTTTATTTTCAAAAAAGATTTTTTTAAGAGTTATAACAAGATAGTTCTATAAACCCAACATTTTCTGTGACATCTTAATGATATTTCCCTTGTTAGGAGAAAATCCTGTTCTCAGAACCCAGCTCATTCCCTGAGACCAGCATAGGATTCAGCTAGCCTCTTCCCACCAGCGCTGTAAGTTAAAACTAGCAACCGTAACTTCTGTGCTATATCATCTCATTGAAATATCTGCATGAGCATTATGACAGATAAGCTTATGAGAGGACTGCTGCACTCTGTCCTCTTTAATACACAGCAAAATAAAGCCGTGTATTAAATAAAGCTGGCCAGAAAAAAATATATTTACTTCATCTTTTTTGTTGGTGGTGCTTTGTTTTAAAACACTATATAGTTTTCTCAAGAAAAATTTTGTAGCTATTATAGGTCTTGCAGTTTGTACCTAATTTAATCCTGTTGGTAGAAAGTGGAGAAAAGGAGACATACATGCACCACTTAATTGCAGCTGTGAGACTACTATGCAGGTCTACACAGAAGTTAAATGGTACTCAGTCACAGAAGCTCAGCACAGCTGAGGCTGGCAGGGACTTCTGGGTCACTCTGGCCCAGCCACAGATCCAGCAGGGACACCACAGCAGGTGCCCAGGCCCATGGTCAGGCGGCTTCTGAAGATCTCCAAGGAGGAGACACCACAGCCTCTGGGCAGCCTCTGCCAGTACTCCATCACCCATACAGTATTTATCTGACACCTTGCCTACGAATGAATTTTATTTATTGTTAACATCCCAAGCAAACAATACTACTAAATAAGCATTTTATCTGAGAAATATCCAAATGCCAAACAACACTCTTGACTAAAACATTCAGTATCCAAATTTCAGTGGAGCAAAACTTTGTGAGTTTATGGAGGTATGTGTTTGGCGGTGTGGTTTCAAATCACTTAAGGCAGTAAATAAGTAAATAAATAAATAAACACAAATTCAGTTTTCAGTCTGGGCCTCATCTGGAACTAAGTTGAAAACCACTTTTTGGATTAAAGGCCTGATCCAAAAAATGCTTAGTATAAAATAGTGAAGTATTTTTCAAAAGGAGGGTTGAAACTCAGCTTTTCCTATTTTCATCCTCCTTTCAAATGAGTGACCAACTACTATGGTAGCCAAATGCTTACACTTTTATTTACTTTGATCTAGCTGAGACTTGGCTTTAGTCAGTGCAAAGTAGAATAGCTTCAGTAAACTGAAAAGAATGTTCCCTTTACCTTCAGTTACACCAGAGCCTTCAGGGTAATATCCTCAGTTGGAAGAAGTGAGTTAACTTCCTTCAAACACAAGAGAGAATTAGTATCTGTGAGGTTTTGATTTATTAATACTTGAAGTCCTGAACTCTTGTGTTAAAGGCCAGCGCTGTTGACAAACCAACTTCAGTACTTAGAGCAGAACCTAAACTTTATGTGACCTAAGAAATCGAGGCAAGTCAGCTTGCAGATGAAACTGCCACAGAAAAATCTTGTAAATCTCAGCAGGGCTTCCATAACATGAAGAATAGCACTTGAGTTACTCACATTTTATTGAAACAGATTTGTAAATATGACCTATGTTCTGGCGAAGTTTCAAGTTCCAAACTGCAGGGCATTGGTTTGGCTTCATAAACAAGCATGAATCTGGTTCCAAAAGTGCATCCATTTAAGTAAAAAAAAGTTTTAGATTAAAATGTTGACCTCCTTCAAGTCAGAGGCAACACAGTCTATGACCTTAAACTACAAACGATAGATTTCAAAAGAAAGTGTGTTCTTTGTGGTGTGAACACAAAAAATAAAAAATAACAAAGAAATCAAAGATCTTAGAAGGAAAGAAATTTAATGGTGAAACTACAAGGGATGAAAATATGCTGTCTTTTAGGTCCCAAATATTTGTGCAGGAGCATGTGAAAATATTATGTTCTAAATAAAGTCTCACCATAGAACTAACTATAATTTTTGGTAGAATGAAGAATCTATAATAATAGAGTGTTCAACGAGTCATTGTAGGAAACCAAAGAAATGATGAGAAATAAAAAAAAAAAAAAAAAATTCATGGCTATTATGTGATGAAGACAAAATATATTTCTTGATTATTCTGCTACATTTTACTACATTCAGAACTTAATAGGAAATTCAGTTTTCCCCATAATGTTTCCTGTTCTTTATTGCCATGCTCAGGAGGCATCTCGCATACTTTGATTTCAATACAAAATTTCAAAGTGGAAAGCATACATGAAGTCTTGTTAATGTTTAGAAGCATTAAAATTTCTAGGATTGTTTACTTGTTTGAATACATGCATGCTTCAATAGCAAGAATATGAGTGTGACTGCACACCTGATGAAGTCTTATTTAAATCCCCTTACCTGCCATGGGAAGTTTAATAAGCAATGTGTAGAAACTAGCTGTCCTGGGCATAGCTCCCACAGGAGAAATTACTCTTTAATGCTGTTAAGCTTGGTAGTGTGTGAATGGTTATGTGGTACTTGAAGGGAATGAACCAATTCATCTTTCAAATTAGGACCACATGCCTGAAAGTGATAAGTGCTCTGTCTCAAAAGAAGAAAAAGAACACAACATACATAAATATATTTTTTTCAGTTACATACAGTAACTTCTAGAAAAGGTACGGTAGAATGAGTTAAATAAATCAAGGAGGATTTCTTTTTTTGTTTACTTCCAGTTAGGTTGTATTTTAAATATTAACATCATTCACAATATAAAAAGATTAACTTACATAGAGGAAACTACTTTTGTTATTTGGAATGACTGAAGATAAGCAATAAACTCTCCTGTGCCCAACTTGAATTCATTAGATAATTCACCCTAATCTTGTTTTGAAAAGATAGGAAAACCATACTATTTCCATTTATTAGTTTTTGGAGTGGATTTTGTTGTAGGCAGAACGGTATTTCCATATAGGAGTCAGTGTTATTCTGACAATTTGTTGCATTCTAGTAAAATCAATGAAGAGTCCATAAATTTGTTTTTAAGTATCTTAATTTGAAAACTGTGAAGTTGTTCTGAGAAATGCCTTTTCACAGACCCAAATCTGAAAATGCAGGCATTTAAGATAATTTTGGTACTTCAAGAAAAAATAAAAAAAATGCATTGGTATATGTGACATACTTTCATAAAAATCAAGTGTCTTCTTGCAACAGTGAACAGGTAAATCTGATTGCATTTCAGTACTATCTCATCAACTTCTGGTATGCATCCTTATCATTCATTTCCAACCTGTCAAGTCGGTTTGTGCTCGGCTCTGTGTGCCAATACTGTCTGCCCCCTTTTTTGACTGGTTATTTTTCAGTGGCTAGCAGAGTTAAGAGCTAAAATCCTTAGTTCCGTCCATGAGAAATGTTAATTTGTTTTCTCAAATGATGCAATATTATTCCTTAAAGAAATAGCTCTTTAAAGAATAGTTTTTCAAGGAACAGTTCCCCTATCTAGTGCCGAGAAAGCTGTAAATATCCATCATTGGACAGTAATCCTTGACACAGACCCCACACTTCCAGGTCCCACTTAAAAGCTAAATGGAAAAGTGCCTTCTCAATTCTTTCAACACCAGAATAGTGGTCACTTCCAGAGAACCTCAATTTCAAGGATTCATATGCCTTTAAGTTGTTCTGTCTTAACTATTTTCTTGAAATCAACTCTACCACAGCAATGAATTACAAGAAAAAAATCAAAAAACATACAATACACATGCAAAGTCCTTATGCAGGCAGAAGTGACAAGAAAAGACAATCACTCCATCTTTGTATGGCAGAAACAAATCTTATATTCTTCTGCACCTGAGGATTCACAAGACATACTAAAAATTACTGCTCAACCTATGGGTTTAGTGACTCACTATTCTCTTTCCTATTTTATATCCTCAGACTGTATTCAGAGAAAACAGCTGTGGTGCTGGGGAAGGACAGTGACTTTCAGATCCCTGTGCTTTCCTTAAATCTCTGAGGTTGCCAGATATCATCACGGACATTCCTCACTCCCTTTCTTCTAAGAACCTATTTATGGATGATCAGGAATTTCAGCCTGTCATTAACTGCGTTACTAGCTGCTGCCTTCTGCTTTGTAAATATTTATATTGGTTGGATATTTGATCAGATGTGAAATAGTTTTCTAGCCACTGACTGTGTTTGGTAAAGTCCTAATCAGAGTTTTAGGCAATGTGTACATGAATCCCTTTCCACCAGGTTAAGCCACACTCTTCTTCCTAAATTACATTTAAGTTCTCAGGTGTCCAGTGTGGCTCCCTGCATGGCCACAGAAGTGCTTGTGCCAGAACAAAAGACATCAGAGGGACAGGAACAAATACAAGGCAAGGGATTGCACTTTTCAGCAGCATCTTGTGGAAACTTGAATCTGTAACTTTTTTTTTTTTTTTTTTTTTTTTTTTTTGTGGCACATACCTACAGCAAATATACTGATGTAATAATGTTCTCATCAAGATATAAATTACTTTCAAAAGAAGTTTGCTTGTATCATAAAAAATATCATCCCAAATAAAATTTACCAAATACAAACTTATTTCAATGGGACTTCAGGGATTCTGTCACTCTTCCTCCCTTAGAAGCTCAAACATGATTTCAAAGCTGAAGGAATGGGATTATGACAACTATCTCCAGAATCTTTGTCATAACATTTTCTTTTAGTAAGTTCATTCACAACTCTTACACTGGTAAGAACTCTTCTCTTTGTGGAGAATATTGTGAGCAACAGAAAAAAATAAATAAAAAGGAGACATTCAATTGTCACCTTTCTGGCTCACTTCCTGATTCAATTTCAGATACTAAACCAAATTTTCTCCTCTATAGTTTTAATTCCAGTTTGTTTGGTATCATCTAACATTTCTTTGCTTTGACAGTTACTTTAGATAAGATGTGTAATCTTCACTTCTTCCTTCCAGGTCTTTCAATTTTACAGATTTCTTTCCTACTGGAATGCAAAATAAATTATGTTTAATGTGTATTTACAGAGTATGTCTAAAGAATGTCAGCAGAAAGTTGCTGAAATACCATGTGCTGGCTTTAGAAAAAGTGTCTCTTTAAAGAATTATTTTAGACACCACAAATCTTGGCAGGCTAATTTGATACTAATGATAGCATTTTAGGCTATACACAAGTACGAAACAATTAGAGATAAACCCTTGAATTAAGTCTGTATTTTAATTTTGATTATTGGCCATTAGCAGATTAATGAACAGAATAAGAGTTCTTAGTGAATTTTTCCTAAAGGTTCAAGAAGTAAGAGAGCAGCAACTCAGAATGCACACAGATTTTATTTGTATATTTTTATGCCTTTACTTGCTGGTTCCTGGGATAATGAAAATGTGTCAGTCTTCAAGAATTCTATGAAAGAACCAGAAATGTTTGCTGAAAGATTTTCCTAATGGCCATAAACAAGATCTTTTTCACTTCTGTGTACAAACTTTGAAGTACCAGTCATATATTTTATCATTAAGGTCTGGTATATGGAAAATATAGTAAAATACTATGAAATGAATGAGCCGTTGCATTCTAAACTGTGTAAAAGACGTGCTCATGATAATACACTACCTTTAGATCTAAATTCCTAGATCAGCCTTATGGAACATTCAAAGCATTCACTGTAATAACTACAGAAAATATGAAGGCATGCTGAAAACCAATCTTATTTATATACCATATGTTTAAGCAAAATAAAAGTTATTGAATAATGAATTCACTCCACACACATCTTTTCCTCAAAAACCAAAAAAGTGTAAATGATTTGTGTCTAAAAATATTATATATCCATACTTTTACAACAAAAATATTATGACTATGTTATGTAAACCCACAAACAGATACAAACAAAGACTGAAGGATGAATTCATTAAATTAATTATCCCTGAGAAACACTGAAACTTCAGAGACTACAACTGCAGTGCAGTAAAGACAGTGTGAGATTCTTAGCAGAAATCCTGAGTATTTGCAGAAGAGCAAACTACATTTGAGACAACACACAAAAGAGTTTAAGGAACAGAAGTACACCAATCACATTTAAACATTCAAAACATATCCCTAACAACAATATTTGAAACATCACAAAATTTTCTTCTGGGATAATATTTGAAGATAAAAGTGATGTTATATATCTTCAACTAAACATTATCATCTAATCCTGTACAAGTAATAGAAACAAAGGCCCAGAATGGATTTATCACTATTAAGAAGGTGACTGTGGTTATTAATATTTATTCCCCTTGCAGAATATGTGCTCCAGTAATGGGCTACATTGCACATGATGTAGTTGGACTGCATCAGCATTAATTAATTGATGACCTTTGCCACCAAACAGTTAAAAATCTAAGAAAAGAGGAGAAACAACAGATGGGAAGATACAGACAGATGGGAAACTACCAAAAAATGTGGTATTGGTCAGCACGATGGCCTGCTTGTCTCAGACCTCCAGCTGTCTAATCTTTTGTCAAGACTTATACGAACAGCATTGAAACAGAGAGTTTTAAGGAGGATTTTGAAGGAGAATGATGAAAAAGCTGCTCAGATTTAAGTGGTATCTTCTCTGTCAGGTAAGAAGCAAAATCAGAGATAACATGAATGTGAGCAATAGATAAAGTCACCAAGGTCTGGTTGGAGCTAAGAATTATATGTAATATTTGGGGTGAGGTGAGAATAGTGAACCAAAGGCCTTAAATATGAGGACAAACAGCCCACATTTGGCATAAAATGGAGAGATGTAGAAACTGAGAAACAAGGCTCAAAGAAGGAAACTACAAAAATGATATTTTTATTAGCAATACAAAGTAGATGCTCTGGAAGGAGATAAGTTTTGTTTTTCACAGTTAGACACTTAAAGATTGGATGAAAGAGTTTGAAATTAAAATCCCTTTCTTAAACATATGATTTACTAATTAATGTTTCTAAGCAAGTCTATGTAAGATTAAAAATCCACTTTGTTGTTAATACTGCTACACTTGAGCAATTTTCACCCTAGCACAAGACTCTGCTTCTTTAGTGTATCTGAATGTCATCTGCATATACCATTTCCCAGAAATTGTACATCCATTGTTGAAAATACCAGCTACCAGAAGACTTTTCTGTGTCCTTGGTCAAGCAGCTACTTATGCCTATGGGGCAGGCTGGTCCTGGTTAGTTTTTCTATCCTTTCTTCAACACTCCCTACAGTACTTTCCTATAATGAATTTTATAGCTCTTACTAACGAACTCTTCCCATCTTATTGCAGCACCCAACAAGGGACAAATGACACCAGAGCTGTTCTGAGCAGGCTTATAAGGTTGGTCCTGCTGATACTATATACCTTTCTGGTTCTGACTAGCTTATGCATGCAATATGACATGTACTTTATATGCAGAGAGACTGCAAAATCTATTTTTAAATCTCTCATCAGAAAAAAATGCCGCAAGGTGCTTTTAATTGTGTCCAATAATTGCATTTACATGTGACATTTCCAGTCCTGACACTGGTTCCTACCTCAAAGGAAGCTAAGATTAGGAAGAGTAGTAAGAAGTAATCTACCTCCTACTTCCGAAGTTTCAGATGTCTTATCAGGAAACACAATAAGTATACATAATTGAGATATTTAATCACTTACCACTGTCGTAATGAATAAATTATGCCCACCTCAGACTGAAGTGAGTCTATTTAAACTCATTCTTTGTTGAAATATTAACTAGGTTTGAAAAGATTTTAAATAAAAATGTTAAATAATAAAACATGGACTGATTTTCTTCTATCCCACAAATTGAATACAAAATGAGTCCAAAAGACTATCATTTCTTACATTATTGTTACAATTTGGGTTTTTATGTAACATACCAAATCTTGAGAGATTTACAAAATTTGTCTTAGCAGTACTGAAATATAGGTACTACTAATTGACATATAATTTAGCCCTAATAGAGGCAACACAAACAAACAAACAAAAAAACACCTTATAAGAAATAATATGAGAGTTTCAGAGGAAAAGTACACATTTGTTTATATATTTCACAGTAATCCTACATTCCAGCAAATTATATGAAGAATACTTCATAAGAAGTATTAAGTTAAGAACAGAGAGGGTTTTGTAGCTTTACATGGAAACCAAAAGAACAAGAGCTAAAAGGAAAAATATATTAAAAGCAGTTTTGGGAGACTGGAAAGTACTATTGAAAATTTTTACATCAAATTTCATATGCCAAAAAAAATCAGAGCAATTTTCATTTTAACATAGAAATCTACCTTATAGTAAAAACACTTCACAGAAAATTATAACCTCAGTCTGATTATCACTAACTGTTCTGCCTTAACGTGACCAATATAAGATATGAAAACACTTCTTTCTTCTAATAACCATAAGGCTGGGGAATACTCTTTCAGAACATGAGATTCATTTGCCACTTTACAGATGATGAAAAGAGCCAAGAATAACAGTCGCAGTTCTGCACTGCGAAGTTTCCAGCAACAATCTAAACTGAAAACTTCTTCTGAGGACAGCTGGGATGGTGCCTCTCTTCTATCACTATGCAACCATGATACACGACTAAACACAAGGCCTGACAGAGGCCAACGTTGTACCTGTAGTAACTCCAACTTCTAAGTACAATCTTTAAGGTGATTAATCAAGGAAAGGGTAAACTTGCCGTTTCTTCTCCTTCTATTTCCCAAAAAGAAACCCAGGGTTAAAATACTCCTCTCTTTTTACGTTCATTGGCCTCATCACTTTTGTATTGAAATACTTTGCTTCCAACATGCTTCTTTCTCTTAGTATCACTCATTTGGTTCTCTTAATGCTAACTTCATTTAACGAATGATATGCCAGCAATGCAGTCTTTCCTATTCAGCTATACACTGAGATGTCAAATGAAAGAAGACATTTATCCAGAACTGTTTTTGTGCCTGACAATGTTATTTTCTTCTACTTTTCAATGTCAATATGAAAATCACAGTGCCTCTGCCTTGGTGCCTGAGTTTCTCCAGCTGTTAAGTTTGGGTGGTCTCTTCCCTAAGGCTTCAAGATCTACCACTTGAAAACACTGTATGACAACTGGATATTAATAATATTAAACAAAAAATAAATTCTACTAAGATGGGTAGGAAATAAATTATAACAGGGGAAAAGAGGAACTAAAATCAAGATCATAAGCTCAGTATTCTTGGACTGCTAATGGGTGGTATACCATGGTTTAATTGTGGTTTGACAAATTTAGGAAAGTAAAGGAAATCTTTTGAGCCGCTTGTATTCCAGGCAAGGTCTTAGACATGAGATGAACACTGGCACAGACTTTTATTAAGAGGCATTTGTAACAAGAAAAAGAAAAATTATTTGTAATATTATAGTCATAGTGGAAGTTTTGTATTTTTTAAATATACGAAGATGCTCCTGCTTATTTCATTATGTTGGCCTACAACGTCAGAGGCGAATTTTGGTGGTATGGCAGCAGAGGTTGAACCTTCCTGCCAATATTCTGTTACATTTTGTTGCCATGTGACAGCAGCAGAGGAGCAGTCTGACACAATGGCGGCTGACATGGGAGAATGGATGAAGCAAAGGTGTGTTAATGAATTCCTTCATGTGAAAAAAACTGCACATAGTGACAGTGGGTCACCTCCACTGGTGCAGATTCTTACGAGTGTGGTATGCAGGCTCTTGTTGATCACTGGTGAAAATACATAGCTAATGGTGGTGACTATGTTGAAAAATAGTGTTTTGTAGCTGAGAATTTTCTCTATCTAGTAGTGTTATTGTGCTCTTTGTAGCTACTGTAGTCTCAGTGGAAATAAAAATAGTAGGCAGTACTTTTGAGTGGCCTATGTATAATGGAAAAGAGCAGATTTCTGTTTTCTTTTGCTCAGGGTGTTTTTCATCTTTTGTCTCTCATTTTATGACAAAATTTTGCCATTTCAGCAAGTAGGATGCTTGTGGATGTTTGTTCTTTTTTACATATATGATGTAAAAGAAAAAAAAATAATCCATATAAATTAAAAAATAATGAAATTTACTAAATTAACTTCCAAATCTTTGGAAATTATTTGTTTGCTTTTTGTTTATTTGTTTATAGGAACAAATTAAGTTAAATCCACATGCTTCAAATGTTTTAGCTTCTGATGAAATCCTAATTCTTAATAGAAAAAAATATTTTAGTAGATTTTTCTGAACACCAGCAGCACCATAAATATATCCTCCACTTTCTATACTTCCATATGTCTTTGACACAACTAAATTGCTAGATCCACAGATTGTTCTTTTATGATATATTTCTTAAGCCATTTAAAGTCTTTATATGAAAGACTGAAAGGAAGAAAGGGCAAAGGATAGGGGTAATTTTAACGTGTATGGTAAAGTTATTAGAAAAAGAGTATCTATGGATTATGCAGAATCCATAGATAATCCATTCTGCATTATCCACAAATAATGAAGACATGGAACTTGAACTATATGTGTATGAATACATTGATACTAATGGCAAGGCATTATATAATATAATACACAATACGGCATTTTTTCTCAGAAAATGGAGGCAGGCAATTATTTTACAATCATCACATTCTTTGCTTCTGACCACTATTGTTGCACTCAGTAATATTAATTTCAGTTCTGGCACGTTCATATGGACAGTCTGACAGTGCGGATCAGATCCTGATTCAAGTTGCACTGCTCTGAATCCAGCTTCACTTAAGCAGTGCTGAAGAAGGAGCTGTGGTCTTTCGCCAGGCTTTAAACAGAATGTGAGTTAGGTTCAATGAGCAGTTCTGATTTATTCTCATGCATCAACCTGAATATATGCAGGAGAGCCACAGTCCTGTATTCATAAATGTTATAGTTGGACCTGGAGGAACATAGCACCTTATGAAACATCTCTGTTTCCAAAAACTCATAAATGCTTGCACGGTCATCATTAAACAGCATTGCTGGGATTGGAACCAATGCATTTCTCCTGCAGTTCATTTTTTATCGTTTGCTTATTTTGATATATTTTTAAAGCATAGCTCCTAGGAAGGGATTCATCATTTTTAGATGATTATTTTCTGCCTTGTGGAACAATCTCAGTAGGCGGTCCAGGCACACAGACATGGGAAGTTAAAAGCCTGGAAAATGGAAAACTGCTATAGATCGCAAGTGCATCCACAATGAAGCAATAGCTGAGTCAGGTTTCTAAGGTTGACATTTTTGAACTTGTCTGAATTCATGAATGTATGCCTAAATCGTCTATATATATATATTTCATGTGATTTTCCATTTTTCCCTAACTGGAACATAGCTTAGAGATATCTGAAAAATAATTGTTTGATTGAAAGCTGTTCTCCTGTCATGTAAGTAACTGACAATTCAGTCATGTTTTCCTCCCTCATATTTCTTTGATAAAGACTTCACCAAGTATATTCAGAATTTCAGTTTAGCCAAAGTACTTGGAGAAATCTATGACTGTGAAGTGAGTGAGTGAAAGAGTCTTGGAAATGGTATATGATGGTGTATGGTTGATAAGGTACTATATAAGGTGCTGTGCACTAGCAGAATCCCTAACCCTTGTCTGAGTTTTTACATCAGGTCAAAGTAGACATAGGTGAGAGCCCTCTTTTTCAGAATAAAAATAAAGCTCTTGCTTGCATCAAGGGACACCCTGAGAATGGGCTCAATTTATAGAGAAGCAAATATTGCCTGATACGCACCATTTCAGACATAAGAAATAGTGATAGTCACTGAATGGGAGTCTGCAGCATTAAACTAAACCCCCTCTGTGAGCAGCATGTCTTTTCAGGATTAACAATTTATGAAGTTAATGCAAATCTAAGTATGCAGCTGTCCTTTTCTATATTTAATAACCAAAAAGAAAATGTCACCAAGTAAAGGGGAAAAAAGCTGCTTCTCAGCTGGGACTGCACAGAAAACAGTGGCTGCATTATTTTCTGGGATGTAGAATGGTACTAACTAATTTTGTCACGGAGATTAAGCACATAAGATAGACAAAAATTTTAATCCACTTCCCCTTCATTTTATTATTAAAGTATTCATTAAATGAACTTTTTTAAACTGATCATAAGATAAATATGATTTTGTGTGTCATGGTGTGTTATAAACAAGCATTGCTACTCTAAATATTCCGATATTTCATTGAGTTTTCTTACTGTTTTACACAAGAATTAATATACGTAATGCCTATCTTTCCATAGTCTTTTAAGCATGAAGAATCCTTAAGTGTTTTTCAAAATTATAAACACAAAAGAAAACCTTTCAGTGTTTAAATGCAGCATGTGAGCATAAATGTGAGCGGGCTTTGTATAAATGTATTTTTGTTCACTATGGTTTTGGTGATGGATGTGCAATAAATACTTTGATAAGAATAGAATCTACAGCTGCATTAAAAGTTTAATTCTGAGCAATAAATATTTTGTTAAGACATCAGCACAACTTCTCACCCTTTTGAAGAACTTTTTTTGTGGAACTTCTTTTATAGCAGCGATGTGCAAAAAGCCAGGCAAGAAGAGGACTGATACACAAACACAAAAGTGGCTACAGCTTTGACTAAATGGGAGGTGAAGATGCACTGCAAATTGAATTGTTGAGCTAGAGAAAAGTGACAAGTGGTTTCCCCTAGGAATCATTCTTGAGAGGAGAGTCTCATTTAATATTAGTAGTAATGACCTCTGTGCAATAGCATGCTGCTAAAATACGTTGTTGACACAAAGCTGTAAGATATGGCCATTAAGAGGGAAGCTCAGGACATCATATTGGAGAAATGAAGTGATGCTGTAGACCAAAATGATAAAATCAGGATCAACATTCTGAATGTTATTAATTTGTTCCTTATGCATCTAAGCTGGGAAAAAAAAGGAGAAGAAATAATTGGTTGTGCTAATTGATCACAGTGCCTCTGAACAAAGTAATGCAGACATTTAAAGAATAAGAAGTATGCAATTCCTCAGCACAAGTGAGGCACTCCCAGAAAAATACTGAGCTGCTCTATGAGGCAAAGGTAAGTCCTGACCCAGAATATCACATTTAATTACAGCTTTCCAAACTCATGAAAGACAGTTTCAAACTGAAGGAGCTATAGGAAGAACTACTATCTTTTTTCACTTTCTTTCTTTTTTTGTTCTTTTTTAAATTTTTTGTTTCAGAAATGACAAAGGTAAGTTAATTTTAACCATTTATATATACTGTAGATTTTTAACAAGCAAAACAACAAGGTTTTTTGAAATTTGATACATTTATGATCAGGGGTGTGTATTAATGCCTGTGATAGCACAGGAACAAATTCAGTAAGATGGTAATTGTTCTCCAGCCATATCTACAATGAGCCATCCAGATGAGCTACAGCTCTGGAATGAATTTGCCAAGTGATTTGCCTTATTGATACTTCTCAAAGGCTCTTATTAAATGAGAAAAAGAAAAAAGAAAAATGAACAGAACAAAGACAGGTTTTCCTTAAATTGTTTCTGCTGTAAACTATCAGATTTTTTCTGAGAATAATTTTACACACAGCATCTTTGCAGACCTTTTCCCTTCCAAGTGACCCAGTGAATGCACCAGGTGGAAGCAATTCTTCCTTCCTTTTCTCAGCCTGTATAAAAGATTGCAGAGTATGAGCTTAAGGGAAAACAAATTCAACACTTGCTGTCATGACTCCATGCCCAATATGAAACCAGTCAGCTATACACAACATATTTTTATATGACTCCTGCACCTCGATCAGAAAAGCAAACAAACAAACACCCCACCCTATAAGAGTTTCTGAGATTTTGCTTTGTAGTTCCCAGTAGCACACATATTACAATGTGATGCTGAGAACATGGGAATTTTGGCCAATGTGTGGGACCAAGACCCTTTGCCATCCCCAGGAAGAAGTGGCTACAAAATACTTTGGAGCCAAGGGAGAATAAGAAAAACAGAAGAGTGGAAAAAAATATTTTACAGTCCAAACTTTCTACTGATGTAAGATAGAGGATGAGACTGCATTAGAAGAGCTGCTGGACTTGACCAACTTTCTTAATCTATTTAAAGCAAAACTTGATTCTCTTGATCTTTTGGTAACAGATGTCTGTCTTACCAGCTCAATTTGGGTGTAATGATTGTGGGTAAACGGTAAACCATTCAGTGAAACCCTGTCATCATAATTGCTGACTATGTACCAGTATACACTGTTGATTTCCTAAAATTTCATCACCTCTGTGGTTGTTAGTCTCAGCAATCTGAACACTATGTTTCCTTCTCCCACATTCTCTTTAATTTCCTTAGCATAGGGCAGGTAGTGAAACATGATGCTTGTGCTGCTATCTCTGCTGCTGTTGCTTCCACATCCAATGAACTGTGAGACAACTTGTTAAGCCATTATGAGAATAACATATGTTATGAAACAGGTTACTTTATTATAAAGAAACTATACAGAAATGCTATTTTTAACATAAAAATAATTTCACTTCATCACAAAAGTCTGCATAGGACCAGTTAAAAGTCTGGTAAAAAATCATATTCCAGGATCATTAATACTACAAGTTCATAAACAAATATGAAAATCTTTCTTCTAATGCAACTGTTCCAAGGTTATGTTAATAACCTGTATATTTCCCCAGTGTATCTGTAGTAGATATCAGTTACTCTGAAAACAACAGTCAACTACATCTCTTTCTGGGGCAAAGTGAAACATACTTCTATCCTTTGAAGATCTCAGCAGCAACTGTGTGTAATACAATGTTCATTACCGACTGGTACTAAATATATGCTCATGGGAGATGAACTTTGGAAGTTCATCTTCCATGTTCATCCTGAAAACCCAAGAGTTCTATGGTTTCAAGGGGGAAGTTTAGACTTTCCAGTCCCTCTAGAAGACAAAGCGTTGCCACAGCATCACTGCATATGCACACTTATCTGTTATTCTTAGTATATTTGTAGGGCAGATACCACCATACATCAATTCAAGTGGTCATGAACAGGGATAAAATTTAAGGGCAGTATAAAATTAACAAGGACAGACATACTCTGGTGAATCTTACAGAAGAGGGACAGAAGATTGAAGATTGTAAGCTTAGTCTCATCTGTTCTCTGTGCACCTCTGAAGAGGGTATGGATCTTTGAAACAGTAAAAGAAAATAATGTGCTTGCTCAGCTACCTTGGATCACAGCCCAGTAGTCAAATTAATTAATTTAAAAAATTAATTAAAAAAAAATCAGTGTTGTTTTAAAGGAATAAACACTAATAAAAATCTTTCTTGTTCGGTTCCATCATCATACATTAGAAACATTCCTTATATTGTTTATATAACCAACAGTTACGGCCTGTTAACTTATATTTCATATTTTTTACAGTCTGTTTTGCTGAATTGTCCTGTAGTCCCCAAATAATATTCTTGGTAAAGAAATCTACTGATACGTAGAAAATACTTTGTACTCATAATGGAATATTTTCACATGGCTTCATATTCTCTACTATTTCACAATTAACACTTACTGAAAATCAAGAGAAAATGTGGACAGGTACAGCACCTTGGTAATTAGCATCACAGTGTGCAAAACGGTCCACAAGAATGCAAGATATTGTATATTATGCAAAGAGATTGCAAAGAATATCTATTATGACTAGCACTTCGACTTTAAATATTGGATAGTGTCCATATAAAATAGTCTAAATTGTCTTGACATCAGTGTTATTATGGCTGTTACAAGAATCTATCTGGACTTATGTTTATTTTTCAATTCTGTATGTTGCCCAGTCTGACTTTTACTACTCTGAACAGACATTTAAGTGTTGTTTTTTTCTTTTACACCATGACACTTATTAATGAAATACAGTGCAATCTTTGGATCATAGCGTAAGTCTAAATTGTGCAAAGGAAAGCCCCACAGATAAATAAACACTATTAAATAAAGGAGAATTCAGCTAATGGCAAAGGATTGTTCAGAATGTAATCACAAGCAGTTTTCGTTGGACAATTATACCGAATGCCAACAAGATATTTCCAAGCAATAACCCTGCCCAATAACCTAACCCCAGTCATCCCAATAAGTCCAATAAATAAACTAATTCTAGCTTGAAAGTAGGTCACGCTGAAAGTAACGCCTCCTATTTATTTCTGTGGAAACTATAACTGATACAAAGAGCAAAATAAGACCTTATGATGGATCAAATTCTCAGCTGCAGAACACTATTTTTCAATGTAGTCACCCCCCATTAGCTATGCATTTTCACTGGCGATGAACAAGTGCTTGCATGCAGTGCACATGGCCGTCCAGAATGTGACGTGTCTTTCATGTCACTGTCACCACTGCTGAAATGTAGCATCCACCACCTCACTGTGCTCACTTCCACTGTTTGGTATACATAAATATTCAGCAAGCATCAATGAATGTCAGTGGGTGCCATTTTCTCCTCATGGAGGAAATCAGTGACATACCTTTTCTTCATCCACTCTTCCATGTTACATGCCATTTTGTCAGAGTCCCCCTCCACTGCCATCTGTCACACAGCAACAAAATGTAATGGAATATTAGTGAGAAGATTCCGCCTCTACTGCCATATCACCATACCATCCACCTCTGGTATTGTGGGCCAACATATAAAAATAGAAGGCATTATTCTGGAGATTAATTTGTCAACTTAGGGGAACTATTTTGGAAAAAGAAAGAATACAGGTGAAGAATAAAAGAAAGATGTATGAGATGCCTTCCAGGTATATAAGTGAATGTCTTAGTGTCCTGGATGCCTCCTATATGTAAAGCTTTTTTTTTTTTTCCATACGAAAACCTCTACATCTTAATTAAAAACAAGTACGTTGAAAAACTAAGAGACATTTCTTAATACTATACAATAAAAAGCCAGCTAAAAGTATAATGAGATAAGGAATACAGCCTAATTGGTGATAAAATGTCAATATTCCAATAGATGCATACCAGCAGTCCATTAGATTTAATTAGGCTCTCTCAGCAAGCAATAAATCATGCAAAAGACAAACTGAAAATGAAATCAGCTAACTGATGTGAAACACACATGGGCTGGTTTACCAAAACTAATCTCTGGACAAATTAAGGACCAGCACAGACATGTTAAGCTGAGGATTTGAAAAAAAGACCAATGTCTAATATTAGTACAGGATTAAGAGATTACACATGAAGATCTAAAGGCACTGTTGATCTGCTCAGGTTTTTATTATGATCTCATTTATTGATATTGTAAATAAGTGTTAGGAAAGATTTGAATGAAGTGAAGCACTAGACTGGAAAACCAGGCTGCTTCCGCACAACCGGGTTCTAGAAACTGTTAATAATTAGTGTGCAGCAAGAAGATGCTGCAGCTTCATCCTGTGTTCAGAAGGGATCAATATGCCTGCCTCTGTACACACTAGATTAAAACCTACAGTTCACAGGGCATGAAAGGAAAATGAAATGCAAATGACTCAGAGGCCTCATTTGCAGAATTAGGGCAGAAGAGTGGGAAGTGCAACATGAACTGATTGAACACATAAAAACAAGAAAGCAGAGGGTATGCAACTATGAAATAATAAAAGTACTCTTTCTTGGATTTTGCTAAACAGTAAAAATCCAATAGGACATAATACATCTGTCTAAATTAAAATTACTTTTAGATTGAGATCAAGGATGGGATTTTATGTTTCCATGACTCTTTATGAAAAGATGTCTGAAAAAGAAGATGTGACATTTTAAAAAGCTTTCAAAAGGAACATAAGGAAGAAAAAGAAGTGGAGGTTTTGTGCTAATATTTGGTGGAAGCCAAAGCATGACAGGAGTAAGAGAATATAAGAGAACACACTTTCAGACCAAATATGAAAACAACAATTTAAAACATTTTTTTTCCAAATTTATTTAAATAGTTGAGTTTCTACTTTATTTAAAATGTATCTAATGAAAATGGGATACAACTGACACAGAGCTCAATTTTCCAGAAGTTAGACATGCTCTTGTCATGTGCAAAGTACAGTAAATAATTTTCATTTATTCAAAAGTGATGCTCTGACAGCTTGCATTAAGTACTGAGACAGGCATTCAGTCTGCACAGTATGAATAGGATGGGACTGGTAGGAGAGAATTTTCTGTTGTTTTTTTTTGTTGTTTGTTTGTTTCTTTTATTTTGGCATTCTGGTAAAATTCTATATTCTTTTAAATTTCTGGCCTTAACCTACCCTCTGGGAAATTATGGAGAGGAGGAAAGAGTGAGGAAGTTAGAAGTAAAGTTTGATGAATGTTTGCTGCATATAATTATTACTTTGAGCTTGCTTTCTTTTAACTATATGTTAATATTCTATGAAATTATCTCAGTGGTAAAAACGCTAAATGGAACGATGATTTGCACTGAATAATGGAGAGTAGCAGCATAAAATAAGCTTTCAATTTGTAATCCTGTAAACTCTCAATTTGTGTCTCTCTGTGGGAGATTGCCTTAATGTAGTATCAAAAATATTTAAAATTGAAAGTTAATAACCCATCTGTCAGTGCAGTAAAGATAAGTTGAATACTGGCCTTTTTAATAGTTGTGCTTGACATCTGCATAAAATTGATTACGGAAGAGAAATTCTGTACTTTGCTTTTAAAATAATTACCTAATCTTCTTCTGTATCCCGCATCTCTCTCTGTCAAACAGCACCGTGATTTCCTCTGTAAAATATGACCTCTCAAAAGAAGCCATATTCAGCTTGGAAAAAGTGGCCCAAAGGAGTTCAGCATAGATCTAGATTGGGTATCCTGTACCCTCTGAGTATCCCATTGAACAGAGATCTTGGCTCCACGTTTACAAAATATTTGTCCTGTCCACTTCCAAGAAAAGTCTCCTATGGATGCTACTTTTCCAGCTGTGCTTCATTTCTTCACATAGCAAATGGCTTAATTCAAATCCAGGTGTCAGTAACACATGGCTCACTGAATCTACAACAATATTGTGAGAATAAAAGTAGTGCTTAATACAATGTGCTGCAGTCAAGAGTATGGATTTATTAAACTCTTTTCACCCTGATAACAACCATTTGCTCTGTTAAGCTTAGGCCAATCTGAGTTACAGGCAGATAATATGTCATAGCAATAAATATCTATGGCATATATTCTGTGCTATACCTTATCACCAGGGTACTGCTAACAAGCATCAAGTATATCATTTCTGGCATGAGATGAGCTTCATCAGCAGTAGCCTGGAGACGTGCTCCACTTCACCACGCAGACCTGTCCTATGGGAGGGAGAGGACATTCAAGTGCTGGTATACCTCAAGCAGATCATTCTTCTTCATTTTGTTCTTCATTATCGATTTGGAGATGGTCTTTATATTTTCCACTTGTAGAAACTGAAGTCTCTCCATACAACTTCTACATGGTTATTATGTTTTATATGTATTACTATTACATCAGTAAACTGTGGATCTACATGAGAAAATTTACTAAACAATAATATTTTGGTATTGTGTGGTTTCTGAAAGACTGGACCTTGTCATCTGCCACTTTCTGATAAATAAGGACTGTTAAACTTCCATTTTTTCACTAAGTTTCCTGTTAAAGTCTGTGTTCTTCCTGGGGGATAAAGATATTGAAAAAGTAGAACTCTACATGTAAGTTTACTTGCTGGATTTTTTTCATGATTACATTCATGAATGTAGCATAGATGCTAGAGCTCAGCCTTCTGAAAGTATTAATGCACTTAACTATTCAAATTATTGAATAAAACAACTCTGAGAAAATTCTTTAGTTAGGATTTGTACACCAGGACTGCTGCAACTTCCTTAGACTCATTTAGAATACGTATAAATATAGGCCATTACTGGTATTAGCTTGAAAATCTAATTGGTTTGATTATTAAATTTGAGTTCAGTAAAGAGTAATTTGCTGATTTGACCTTGCTGTGATAGAGTGCTTAATATTTGCTCAGTGAAAAACTATATGCAGTAGCCTAGGTTTAGTGATGTGTTGTTGTAAGCGTTCTATCAAATCTTACTAATGCTGTCACATTTTGTGAAACAGTGATTTGGTTCATAACTTTGGAGGGACAAGAAGACATTAAACTCTCACATAAATCAGCCTTCGTTTGTCACAAAGATCCTGCACTGAGCTTTTCTTCAGGAAGTTACAAAACAAGAATTAAGTATGATCTGATGCTTGCGTACCACCCTGAAAAATAGTTAAATAAATTAACAGCTACAAATTATTTACCCTGTGGGAGTTGAAATGTTAAGGGAGAATTTGGCATTTAAATCCTGTTTCAAGCTACTTATGTACATACATGAAAATAATAGAAATGAACAGCATCATTAAACCTGATCAATACATGACAGAGTAACCAAGCTAAGAAAGCACACTGGTGGTGTTTACTGAAAATTGCTCACATATTTCTGTTGATACATATGCTGTCTTTTAATAACCATTGAAAATTATCCCAGGAGAAAACTTATTTGGTATTTTCTGAAACTAAGTCTGTATTCAAGCAATGAACACCATGTACTGCCCAAATCAGCTGCAGAGGTATCCCTGAAGTATTTTCTGGTAATAGAAGAAAAGCTATTTAGGCTGTGAAAACTAGATAGAGGATTGAAAGTAAGGTATGCCTGTATGATCCAGAGCTATTTTTCTAAGCCTTAGAAGTTAGCTTCATAATACAAACTCAGCAAGGCTGGATGAAACAGAATCACTGAGGTGAGAAGGGGACTCTGGGAATCTTCTACTCCAAACCCCTGCTCAAAGCAGGTCAACAAAGTTGTCCAGGGCTCCATCCTGGAAGAAGACTTCATAATCTCTCAGGACAACCAGTGCCAGCATTCATCCACCAAAGCTGAAAGAGTTTTTTTTTTGTTTGTTTATTTTTTAATGTTTAAATGGAATTCCTTTTATTTCAAGTTCTGCTAATTGCCCTTGTCTTGTTGCTGGGCACCACTGAAAGGGGTCTTGTTCCATTTTCTTTACTCTCTCCCACCAGGAACACACAAAAAAATTTACAAAGCTTGTATGGTAGCTCTGGGGAGAGCAAGGGACATTATTCTTGTCTCCATTACTACACAGAAGGCGGGCAGAAGATACAGAATGGCCCTAATAGGTTGATAACTTATCTTAAGAAATCATCACAACATCTTAACATACCATCACAATTAGTATTTGCTTCAAAGCTTTCTTTTCCTCTATGAGTACATTCCTCATCACCTATGCTGCCTTAATCCTTTCAGACAAAGAACCACAATGCTTTGATATTTCCGAAAAATGAATAGTTGTAATTATGTAATTACGGAAAACTTTTATCAAACTACCAAAATATTATACCATTTCTAATAGCCATACCTGCTAAATACAAAAATGAGAAATAGAAGTGCATGTGTGTAGCACTGCTTCTTTCAAAATATTAAGTATGTCTCCAACCCTGCATGCATCCATCAGAAATGTGAGATTCAGGAAACAGTTCGAAGTATCCCTGTTTCAGGTATCTTTTTTTCCTATTTATGATACTTACGTGTCACTGCTTTTGCAGTATCGCTACTGTACTGTAAGGAAAAGTGGTTTACTTACTAATAGAGGAAAATGGGCAATAAGCCTCTATTTAGAAAACAGAAAATAAGTGATTCTGAAACCAGTGTCTGTTGGAAATATTTTAAATGTCATATATGACAGTTCATTTCTTTTATTTATTGACATTCATTCAGATAATATGAATGAGTATGTTCTAATAAACTAAATTTAACACCTATAAATATTCACAAGGAAAATGCTTTTCCTTCAGGGCATATACTCATTAGTTCTACCTAACTAGTATCAGCATCCAGCTAAATTCCATGATGAGAAATTGATATTATCTATTCATGGTGTAAGGTTTGTAATTTGTGACTGAATACTGTTGTGGGTTATTTTAGATATGAGACAACGATTTCCCAGTAGTCATCCTTCTAAATTAATCTGAAGAACTCTGAAGGTTAGGACTTTCTAATGTTCTGAAGGTTTTAAAGCTGAAAGAGATTTTTAATAGAAACAGGGTACAGGAAGCCTGAAGGGGGTTTTAGGGTAGGCTGAAGTATGCTTCAAACCATGACTTCAAAGATTTTAAAATGTTACTCTGTATCTTGTACAAATATCTTTGAGGTTTTCTTTTTATATTTTCAAATTTTTAAACAGCTTGAATCACAACTATATATGACTAAAAAAGGTGATATTTTTACCCTTTGATGATAAATCATTATAGTTTGGAGATACATTTATTTGATCTGTTCATCAAATATACAATTTATCAAAGCTTGGATTTCTCATATATTTTAAATAAATGAAAAAACACTATGAAAAAGTATGTAATCTAGCACATCCACTCATTTATATACAGGTAAAGGTAGTTTTTTTCTAGGTATAATAAACTGACCTGCAAAGAAATTTAGAAATAGAAGGGGCAAAAAGATTAACGAGAAAACAGTTTTAGAAATATTTAGAAAGTACTTCCTTGAAGAAAGAAGGCTAATTACAGAATATCTTCCAGTTTACAGAACTTAGTCTGGTGACCACAAACTGAAACAGTCACAGGAATTGGGCACCAAAACTTTTGACTTTTAGGACCCCAATCCAAATGTTGTCAACAAATAGTGCAGAATAAACACCACCTGGTTAAATGAGTGTTTATTTCCTCCTTTCTAGTTATCCATAGACAGGCTGACTGGCTCATTAACAACTCAGTTGTGTGGAAAAATGGTACTGAGCTGGAATTTCTCAGCTGTGCATAAACTCCTTTAACAATTCAAAGTTCAACAGCAAGATGCTTTGCTATTCTGCCTAACCATCCTAACTTCTGAAAAGTGAAAATGTAATATACAAAGAATGAATATAGATATTCACAGAAAATGAATTATTGTTTAGTGAGTCAGATTCCACTGTTCCCCATTGAGATGGGTAGGGTCATATTGTACAGAAAGTCCTTGGATCTCTACTGCAGTGTGCTTGCCTAAAAAGCTACATGAACTGAAGAAATAATAAATCTCAATCCCTACAGTGAAGAAGAAGACAAAAAAAAAGTCAAAACTAGTTTATTTCAAACAATACTTAATAATGGCAATGACTAAATCTCCTCTAAGGGATAATGCCTGATAATGTAAACTTACTGAAAGACTACTTGTAAAGCTAAAGTATTGAATTTTATAATGTATACTTACTGTCAAATCTGTTATCTAATAGTAGTAACTTGGTGTTATTGTAAGAAATCCCACAGTTACTAGAGTTGTATTTTGGATGCTGGATGAAACAGCAAAAGAATATGACATAATTGGACTTAAAGGTAAACATGCTAAGTCCCTTTTTACAACATCTGGACTCTGCAGTCTGAGAGTTCCCAACATATCCTCATGACGTATTTTAGAAAGAACTATTTTACTTGTATATTAAGAAAGCAATATATTGAGATCGTTCAAGCAATCTCACTTATAGACATCACCTACAGCCTGCGCAACACTGTTTTGTGCAGTGGCAATCAACATTTTCAATTTCAGCTTAGATGCAAATGCATTTTCAATCTGTATGATGAGACTGTCTGAAATACAACCCTTTTCTTACCTAACAATATTTTTACCCAAACAGAAGCAAAGGACTTTGAGCCCCTATAAGAAGAGAACCATTGTTTGTCCCTGAAAGTACATAAACAGAAAAGTCAATCATTTTCCTGAGCAGTAAGAAGCAGTACGTACATGAAGCACAACCATTTAGCATTTTGTAGACACTAAAATTCTTCCTCCCATGCACCTCTTTATTCCACACTACCAACCAGTTACCACAGTTTGCTCACCTACAAAAAGTATGCTAAGATGACAAGAGACAAGAACGTAAGTGGAAGAAAAAAAGCTGAAATTGGTTGTTTGAGTATAGAATCTCAAACTCAAGAGGGACTACATGAGATAAAAAGATATATTGCCTCCTTCAAAACCAGGTTGTGTATGGCAAAGCAGATCTTGAGACAGTTTGAATTTTCTGCACGTAGTTTTAAGTTCTAGATTCCTTGTTATGTGAATGCCAGAAAAGCCAGTATATCCTTAACAGGAAAAAACACATTTCCTTAACGAAGTACACATCCATTAAATCAAACAAAAACAAACCTTCTGTTAACGTAATTTAACATAATATATGTGACTGAGACTCAGATACGAGGATGGCCGAAGCAGCTCTGTACAATGTGAGCTGATGCTAAGACCTTGCAAGGGCATGGAAAAGCCATTAAAAATCTAATTACAGTAGCTCAGAGCTCAGCCCCAGCTCCACATGAACAAATTTACTCTGTTCCTTGGGTAATGTCTTGCCAGCCTGCTGCCAATGCACAGCTACAAATGCTGTCTTGAAGTCATGGCAAAGTACAGCAAAGACTGCAAACGAAAATAACCCTATTTCTTGTAACTGGAAGGAGGCACTGAAGGCATTAAGTTTACTAAAGCAATGAAGAAGTGTACACATCTTGGAGCATCATCCCAACATCTTCAGATTAAGAGGTGGAAAAAGATATGAATTCACCCTGAACATCCTCCTCTTCTCCTCTCTTGTGCACTACAGACATCTAATGACCTAATAGTGCTGGTAAACAAATTAATAGTTTGGTTGAAGTCTGTGACATGGACACTTCAGAAATAAATTTCAACTATTTTTCAGAAAAGAAGAGTCGCAGTGAGAAGAGAAATAGCTGCCAGAAAGATTTAACTCACTGAGAGAAATGTTTGGTGGGATGATATAATAAGTTTGATATTCTTATCAAAACACAGCAATTCAAAACAGATTAACACTTTATGAAAACTAATTGAACAAGGATGTTTAAATTATCTCCAGTAAATAAAAATAATAAAAGAGGGGTAATTCACTTTCATTCATGCTTCAGGCTGTCCTTCTCTTGGGAACTGATTGGGGAAGAGTAGTTATTTGTTCGCTTCAAGCAGTGTTTCTCAAATTAGCTCTTAATAATTGAGTTACAAGAAGCATCCTCTCAGCTCAGGGAGTATAATCAACCATTTTATAGAAGAATATATTTGATTAATTTTACTTTAGAGTGGCAGGTCTTGAAGGACAGACAGATGATAGAATGATTTTTTTATATATATATAGTATGCTAAACAAAGGAATTACAAGGTATAATTTATAGCTCAAAATGAAGTACTTGGTAGATAGCTCTGAAACAGCAATTCCAGGATTTCTCTCTCAACATTCTTTCCCTGTTTCCCATTGTGCTTCACCCCCAAACACAGAACAGCCTTTAAACGACAAGTCACTTTACTGTATTCTTTTCCATTTTAAGAAAACAATCAATACATTAAAAGTATATGTAAACTACTGAATTCCAGACCACTCTTGACGTAACTGAGCAAGTATATGATTTTACCATCACAATAGTTGTAACATATTATTCTGTCTCTATTTAAAAAAAAAAAAATGAAATTCAAAACTAAGTTGCAAAATTCAGAGAATTATTTCTTTAAATTGAATTTATACTGTTTAAAAAGTATGGCAACAAATACCGTAATAACTCTTTTAAATCTATCTCCAGGTAATATTTTATTAGTTCTTTGGATGCTCCATTGTAAGGAGGAAGATTTTGATTTTTGTTAAAGGTGATGTGTCTATAGAGTCTGTCTGAAAGTAATCTGTACTACAAGTGGAATGAGTCATATTCCACATCCTCTGCTGTAAGACAAAGTACAAAAACATATTAAAGGACTAATATATATTCACAAATGAAGAACTGGCTGGAGAGAGGGAGCAAAAATTCAAATTGAAAAAAAAAATAAACTAACCAAACAACCAATAACAGAAATCAGAGTAGAGCTTGGATAGGATGACATTCATCATTCTTAAGTCATTCTGAAACCTCTTTAGAGTATATCACCTGTAAAGTAGGCGAAAACCTATTGGTATCCCAGTATTTAAGAGCTGGCTAAACATACAGTAAGTAGACCTCCAGCAAAGTCAAAGCTCTATAAGTTGCTAGATTTAGAAATACAATATTAGATATTGCTTTTCAATGTGCTGCATAACTTTGACAATTTTCTCATGTGAAGCCTAGATGTAAAAGAGAAAACCACTGCACTACATTTGTCACCCGTGTAGTGAGACAAAACCAGCTGGGAAACTGTGGCCTTAGAGGAGAGCATGTCCAAGACAATGAGCTTTGGTGAGATGGAATGAATTTCTGGCAAACCAGCCTCAGCATACATTGCAAAGCCAACTACCATGCAGAGTTTGGGTCAGAGCTACTTAGAAAATGGGCACGTTCCATTTGCAGGTTACCATGTAAAGGGAAACACCTGCAATAGAGATGTGCAGTCAAGGGCTCTTTAGTGCATCACAAAGCATCACAGAGTCACCACCACTTGCTTGCAAATGACTTCCAAAAATCTGCTTTTTTGCCTGTGCAATTTTCAGTAATGAAATACTGAAATACATGTTAGTAAAGATTAAGTGTTTCTTCATAAAGGATGAAGAAAAAGTCTGACTGATCATCAGCAGTTTTGTTTTATTTCATAAAATTTATGAGTACCCTTGAAGAAACAATATCATTTTTAGATAAGATCTGTCTTTATCTAAGGGAACCAGAAGCAATTTTAGAATACTAATTACAGGGCAGGAGATCCAAATCAAGACATCCAATCAAAATCAGGAAAGTAATAGGAGCAGATGGCCTGAAATGAGAATTCTTTCCGGCAGCGCAAAATCTCTTAATCCTTAAAATGGAAAAAAAATAAAAATAAAAATAGCCAGTTTCTAGAAGTATTTGGCCAAAAATTTGTATTTTTAATGTGATAATTACTTCTCATAGTTTTTTTTAACATAGTCTCCAGTGTAGACTGTAGCGTATTTTCTAGGACATCTTTGTTAAATTGAGAGAATATTTTACCTGAAATATTTCTGAAAGATGAGGATTAACAGTATTTCACTGTACTAAAAATCTAATTCAGAGATGTTTTGTTACAATTATACACTTTTTTTTTGTAAGATTTTCTATGTTATTTGATCTCAGCCTCTTCTATTTGCTGATGTCATATTGAAATAGAAAAATATCAGAAAGTCAAGATGTATTCATAAAAGACTGGAAACTCTACACAGTGGCTGACATAGGCAAAAAATAGAGCAGCAGTTATGAAACACAGCTGTAAGTCTGAGAAGAGTAACTGATCTCTAGTATCATAGAACAAAATCATTTCTTATATATATATATATTTAAAAGCTACATGAGCTCCAAAATCACGACCTAAAGACTTTTGAGCTCTTCAGTCCCTACCATTTGGTTCTTGTTCCACAAGCTTTCAAAAAAGCTTTAGGTGAATTCAAGATTTTCTCAAGATTTGAAGTTAGTGATAGCAAATCTGTCACAAATGAACTCCAATTTTCAAGTACTATTATGCAACCAAATAAAGAAAGCAGTAATTCACTGCTTCCTCAGCTAGGAACTGCCCTATAAAGTGCATATCATTTCTTAAAACAAATAGCAGTGGTGTGCTAATTACTATTCAGAGAAGTAGATGACCATTCCAGGTGATCAGAGGGTTTAAGTGCCTAAAAATCTGAATGGAATCTACGAGCTCAGTTGCACATCTTTGCAGGACTACACCTAGCAGGATTAGAATAGGTAGAATCAAATCTGACCAATACCGATTGACAGAATTACGGTGGAAATGAATGCCTGGCAGAGATGGTTAATTTGTTAATGAAGCTATTTCCTTAAAAATATAATTATGAAATAAAGGAATTCCTCCAGATTGGTATGATCACATTACTCTACTCCTTAGCAGATAGGAAGTTTCATTACTGGACTTAGAAATTGATTTCTCTGACCTTATTTTGTAGGGAACAGATAATCCAGATAATATAACCTGTGTGTTGACAGCATTAGATATGAAGCTGATCTTCACTCCAGTCGAAGCCTTGCCTGCTCTTTGATCAGACTAAGCAAGGTTGAATTTATTTTACCTGAAGGTATACGCTGTAAAACTTAAAAGAGTAAGTGCTACAAAGAAGCAGCGGAAGCATCCATAATTTAAATGACAGCATGTTTTATACAAAGGGATGTCAAGGAATATAACAAAGCTGTAGAGTAAATTGAATAGAATTTAAGGATTCCAGTGTGCAGTTGGTAAAGCTAAATGAGAAGGTCTAAAATTGCTAAGTAAAATAAAGGGTATTGGAAATTCAAATAGTTGGAGATGTAAAATAATATTTGTTATTGCCTAGCACACTTTTAGTACTACACAATATAAAATAATTGCCAATTAGGAGAAATTAGTTATTAACATATTAGTAAATAAGAAAATTGAAAGACAGAAACTAGAACAAAGAAAAGACTTAGAATACGAGGCAGACAGCAAAGACTAATTTCAGTTATTGGTAGAGGTTCTCTTGCTGGTTGAAGTTATGCTGATGAAAACATGTCAGGATCTTACATACCTCAAGTGGCCTGGCATGGGTGTTAGCCAGGAGATACTGTATGAAGACATCATTCAAGCGAAAATGGAATGACTTGCATTCATTTATTCAGGTTTTTTAGTGCAATACTATGCAACATTAACTCAGGCATTTTATTTTACTTGTTTATGGTAAATAAACCACGTTCCTTTTTCTCTCTCCAATGCATGCGCATGCACACAGCAGTCCTAAAAAAAATATGTTGGATTATGGATATCAGAATACTGCAAAACTATTTATCTAAAAATAAAACTTTATGCTCTAATTACCAGCAAGCTCACAAGAGATGAAATTACAGTAAAGAAAGTAAGAAGAGCCCCTTAAATGAATGAAGCAGTGCAGACATCCCAGGGATATCTTCCATCTGTACTCATATCCCTGACATGTCCTCATTTGCTTGGCAGTATCTCATTAAGATGAATGGACCACTTCACAAGTCTTTGGAGAGTTTCTGAAAGGGCAAGGAGACATGAAAGAGAAATGATAGTATTTACCTTCTGCACCGTTTAATGGGTATTTACTGGGATGGTGATCGGGTACTTTACATTTTAAAGAAAAACAACAGAAAGAGTGACTCAAGTTCTTAGAGATGTTTTACTGTACTTGCCAAACTTTCCCATAGTTTTGTTCTGTTTTGTTTCTTTTAATTAACTAACTTCCTCTATGTTTCTAACTCTAAAAGGTGAACTACTTAAAGTTACTATTAATATCTGTAACCCTCAAATACAGCTTCATGACAGGTAGGTGAAACATAAATACCTTCAGTATGTATAGGTTTAATTGAAAGATCAGTAAAGCAGCACACTTTTGATACCTAAGGCACTTTTCTCCAGCTTATCTGAAAGTTGTTCATTTATCTTCAGAATTCACCCTAACTGAAATGCAAGCAATGCCTAAAGGAGCAGGATAAACCTATTACACTACCTTAATGAAAATTTAAGCCCACTTATTAAAAAGAAATGGTGGCAAGTAAAAAGAAATGGTAGTAGATGAAGTTCTGGTACAACTCTAATTATGCCAGTGTAGCATTCAGGGAAGCTACAAGCAATTAGCAAATTTCAAGTCAATCTTCCATTTAGAAAAAGCACAGATAGTAACCTCCATCCACCACACTTTCTGACAGGATCCAGTCAAGCTCCCTCTCCTCTGAACCAAATTGTCTCATGATGAAGTAAAAATTCTATGAATTTGTGCCCAGGAAGGCAGTGCAGCATTGGAATATGTGGCTCAGAGAAGCCTTGAAACCCCTTCTCTTACAGTTTTCAACACTTAACTAGACAAAAACACATCTGACTTTATGAGGCTGGTGACATCCTGCTTCAGGCAGAAGACAGAGAAATGAAGTTCTTTCCAGCCAGTATTTCTAAGATTTCATGAGCATTATGAACTCAGATAGGTGGAGTTGGAAGCCTTAAGTCAACCACTGGAACTGTATTTGAATTGGAAGTCAGATGGCTTGGAGCATTTGAATCGCCTTCGCTGTGGGGTGCTCTGGAATATGGATTCACTTCCAATGAGATTTTTCAAGTATGTAATCAGCAAAGCTTTAGCCTTAAGGTACCTCTCAGTGAATTTGGGAACATGAGATCTGAATTCTACTGTTTTTAAAACCATTGCCAAGGCCATAGTGTGATATAGGTGATAATGGACTAACTTTTTCCTGAACTGGAATTTCTTGTATCTGTATTTTAAAAATCACTAGATACATAACACTGCAGTCAAATCCTCAGCTGATGATGTAACACTCCCAATTTATGGAACACTTAAAACTTTACTCAGTATTAAAATTGCATAAAGACAATTATTTATATGGTTTTATATATATATATATGATATGATGATTTATATATATAAATATATATGATAATTGAACAAATTAGGAATTTATCTATATGTTGCTGAACATATATTTTCTGAATTTTCAGTCTCTGTTGCTCTGGAGAATCAAGCCTTTAGCACCGCAACATTTTGTGGAATACATCACAAACACGTATGAATATAGAAAATGCAGAACATCTATATAATATTTTCATAGATTGCCTTAGCAAATACTTAAAAGATAAAAAATTTAATTGAAGCATTTTCAGTTAAGTGGTTGTAATATTTAAATTTCCTGCAATGTGTCTAATATGTTGTGAAGTTACAAGTTTCCTAGGATTCAATTCAAAAGGAGAGCAAACGTGTCAGGAGATCATTTCTTCTCTACTGTGTATTTTGCTTTGGATGTGTAGAATTACACTAAGTATGTGATGATTAACAATATTTTGATGTTAAATCTTTCCTGTAAACAAATTTTAAACTTACTTTTAGTGAAAGATTGATTATGCAAGCAAATTCCCAACTAAATCTATTCAAAATATTACTTGCTTTGGCACACCTTTCTAGGTTATAAAAAAAATACTACCCTCAAATCTACAAGCCTATATTCCAACAGTTTTATAAATGCAAATAGACAGTTTTATAAATGGACAAAAATTCCAATAAAATATTTCACATATTTTATCTTTATGATTAACTGTTAGAAAAGAGAAAATAGAACACTTGTAAGCAACTGAATAAATAAACATTTAGACTTCATGGAAAAGAACCATATGTCTGTGAACATTAATTCTATAATTATCATTTGTGACAATAGCAATGTTGAGTAGCTGGAGGACACTATTTACTAAAAGAGTGATTTTAGTAATTCTCAGATAAAGGAAGTAAAATTGGGAATATCTCATCTTTTAAAAATTCTAGTGATATGAGCAGCTCATGTGGAGACATTTAGCTTGTTTTTTTTCTATGTTGATGTTAGTTTTGCAGTTATACTTGGCATAACAGTTTTGATTAAACATTTTATATAATTGTAAGCTTCCTGCAGGGACTTAGAATGGAGCTATCAGGTGCTAGGGTTGCTTTCCAGATGGCAAGAGATTTGCTCAGCTTCACACTCGTCTTCCCACTGATGATACTACACCACTGTGGAATTCATTTGCAAGTAATTCTGGGAACCATCAGGTTGAATTTCAAACAATTTTAAATATCATCAACTCTGCTTTTAAAACAAAGCAGATGAGTTGTTGTGCCTGGTTTTTTAAACAATTTCCAGGTTTTCCCTTGAGTAATTTTTAAAACTGCATCTACATGCATTACACTTAAAAAACCAAAAAAAAACAAAAAAAAACAACTATTGCTGGAGTTAAGGTTGCAGGTGAACTGAAATGGTCATCTACAGTTAATCCTTTTCTAATCTACATTTTATGTGAAGCTAAATAGATACTATAATCAACATTACCTGGAAGTGGATAGGTATAGTAAGGGAATCAGGAGAAGGCAGCACATAATCAGATTCATTTGGGCTACCATCACATCTGGCTTAACTCAGACCTAATTTAACATAGAAAGTTAACTTCTGCAAGAGAAAACTAGGAAGGGCTTAATCTCCTCTGCAGATGTAGCATTCAAAACTTCATTCCCAAAATTCTCTTTGATGACTAAAGATTACTAAACTCAGTAGGCACTATTTTAACTTGAGATCCACTACTTCTGCTACGCACAAACCTGATACAATCTAAGTCTATTGTCTGTTGTCTGTTTAGATTGAATTTGACATTCTTTGACTTCAGGACCCTAAGACTTCACTAACTGGATTTTAGGCTCAACATGCAGCAAGAGAACAGCCCTTTATCCCTCCATGATCAATAATTATCCACTATTTACTGATAATGCTGAAAGGTGAAAGAACAAATACTTATATCAAATTTAAGTTGACTTGATGCTTATGGTAAAAGCTATCAAGGAAATAGCACAACTTTAAATGGACTTCACTGGAGTGTTAGTAGACTTTAGCTTTCAGCCAAAGAGTTACCAAAATATGTAACTCATTACTCTCTCTGAAACAACTAAGGAACTTAACTGTGGGTGGTCATTTGATAAATTAACAACAGCAGTCTAATGTCAGGCTGTCTTACCAATGTAATTCAAGGCCAAGTAACTCTTCCAACTCTTTTTTTTTCAGGACTCAGCTATTTTAACCCCACTTCCCTTTGCATAAGCAGAATAGAGAGCCATGCATTGGAGATTCTTAACAAAATAATAGTATGAACACAAATTGTTTCATTACAAGAAAAGACCTCTGCTTTCTTATCACTACAGTTCATAGATGTTACCAACAACTGACAGGAGAAGAAAATGTTAAAATACTATTTCATAACGGGATTTTTTGAATCAAAGTATTAAGTAATGTTAAATACAGAGTAAAGGTCAGATGAATCTGATCTTGATAGATAAGGATGAGGAACAGCAACTCTTTAAAGTTCCTAATATCTCAGGAAAAAAAAAATTGAAAAGAAAGGTCAACAAAGGATTGAGTCAATTTGCTGATGAGTAACACTTTAATGAAAAATAAATCTTATGTTCTATCAGATGATTAAAATGTCATGCCTGAACTATATTACTTTCCACATTTGTAGCAACAGTTCTAGGAACATAATTGAGAATTAAAAGAACACTCTTTCATCTCAAATATATAATATTATTTGACAAGTATAGGAATTTTAAACAGTAATGTATAGATTTATAGAGTTTTTCATTAAAATAATCCTTAGAAGCTAATGTAGTAATAATAGGAAAACTCTTGCACAGTTAAAATATATATAGCCAAAATGATATAACTTTAATTAAAATTTAACTTTGAACTCTGTTTTGAACTCACTATGACAGGCAGTTAAATGTATTAGTATACAGCATGGATATTTTTTGTGTGCTTAAAGCTAAACTCTCAGTTCTAAGATTTTGATTTATTTCCAAATTTGAAAATACCAGTCCCATATTTGAATTGAATGATGCCTTCAAGACCTAAGCATCAATTTTAGCCCACTGTTCCTTGTCTTAATAATTATAAAATAGAAAATAGAAAAACATCAACTTAGTCTGACATGGCAGGAAATAACCCAGCAGACAGAACTACAAAACTATTTTATGCCACCTTGGATCCTGGTACACATAGAAAAGTAAGAATCCATTCAAGGGGTGACTATTTGAATATAAATAATAAAGCAGCCCCTTTTCTTCAGGTCTTATTAGAGAAGTTTTTATTCAACAGAGGAGTTAAAAAAAAAAAAGAGCTTTCGCTGACTTTAAGGAAATCTTCAGGAACATAAGCAAGCAGGATTCTGCACCTTTGCAAGTTATGAGTTTGCTTGTGATCCAGCTAATTTCAGTTTATGAAATTTATTTTCCCTTTTCTACTTCAGTTCCATGAAAGAACCTTTCTTGCTATAAACAGAACTGCCAATAGTTATCTCATCCTGTCTAGAAAGTGCTGTGCAGTTATACACTATCCAAAAGTTAAGAAAGTTAGATTTCAATCTAATAACTATTGACACTTCATTTAATCTTTGAGGACTTTTAATCTGTCCATAATGTTTTAAAAAATGTAAATGCAACCACTCTCTACTCCTTTTAAAAGCTTTTAAGTCAAAGGCAATTTTAAAAAATCATTTAAAACTCCGTTATAGAATCCTTAGAGTTTGAAAGGACCTTTAAAGGCCATCTAGTTCAACTCCCCTCTAGTGAACAGGGACATTCACAGCTTGATCAGGTTGCCCAGGGCCTTATCCAGCCTGGCCTTGAAAGTCTCCAGGGACAGGGCATCAACCACATCTCTGGACAACCTGCTCCAGTGCCTCACCACCCTCACTGTAAAAGACATTTTCCATACATCCAACCTAAATCTACCCTCTTTAAGCCTGAAGCCCTTTCCTCTTGTTCTGTGACACCGGACTCTGCTAAAGAGTCTGTCCCCTTCTTTCCTGTAGCTCCCCCTTAGATTCTGAAAGGCCACACCACGATCAGGTCACCTCACAGCCTTCTCTTCTCCAGGCTGAACAGCCCCACCTCTTTCAGCCCATACTTGAAGGTGTTCCACCCCTGAGATAATTTCTGCAGCCCTTCTCTGATGCGTTCCAACAGCTCCATGTCCCTCCTGCACTGACAGCTCCACATGTGGACTCAGTACTACAGGCAAGGCCTCACCAGCACAGAGTAGAGGGGCAGGATCACCTCCCTTGCCCTGCTGACCACACTTCTTCTGATGTAGCCCAGGATATGGTTGGCTTTCTGGGTTGTGAGGGCACGTTACTGGCTCATATCCAGTTTGCTATTCACCATTAACCCCAGCTCTTTTTTGGCAGAGCTGTACTCAACCCTTTCATCCCCCAACTTGCATTAGTAGTGAGGGTTGCCTCAACCCAGATGCAAGATCTTGCATTTGGAATTGTTGAACCTCATGAGGTTCACCTGAGCCCACTGCTCTAGTCTGTCTGGGTCCCTCTGGTGTGTCAACCATACCCCACAGCTTGGTGTCATCAGCAAGCTTGCTAGGGGTGCACTCAACCCCTCTGAGAATGTCACTGATGAAAATACTAAAGAGTATGGGTCCCAGCACTGATCCCCATGGGACACCACTTGACACTGATCTCCATCCAGTCATTGACTACCACTCTCTGGACTCAATCCAGGAGCTGGTTATTAGTATGTTGAAAAGTCCATCCACCCATCAAATCCTTATTAGAGAAGGATGTCATGGGGTTCCATGTCAAAGGTCTTACTGAAGTCCAGATATGTGACAGAAGTAGTTCTTTGTGCATTGATACAGCAACACTATTAAAGGCCACTAGGTTGGTCAGACAGGATTTGCCCTTGGTGAAGCCATGTTAGTTCTCCTGTATCACCTGTCTGTCTTCCATGTACCTTGGCATAGCTTCCAGGAGAATCTGCTCCATGATCTTTCCCAGAACAGAGGTGAGTGACAGGTTAGTAGCTCCCAGGGTCATCCTGTTTACCCTTCTTAAAAATGAGAATGTTTTTGCCTTTTTTCATATCACCAAGGTTTCCACCTGATTGCCATGACTTTTCAAATATTGTTGACAGTGTCTTGGCATAGATAGTATGAAGAGAATAAGATTATTTGTAGCTGTATGATGCTACCACAATGATGTCAAGAAACAGCTTTGTCATGCTACCCTGTTAACAAACTAAAATAACTAAAAATTAATCAATTATAGACACTTATGTCTACTTCAAATGTTTCTGAATTTTCATTCCAGCCAAATTTTTTTCTGACCAGTTTTAGGACATGCTCTCTACCACTGAGCCAGAAAAAATAACTATTGCCTACAGTGAGATTAAATTGAAAATTCCCATGAAGAAATTGTCAAAGGCATGAATAATTTCATAGCTAAGAATGACTGATCAGTCTGAGCCCAGGGCAGCCTGATTGACTTGCTAGTCATTTCAGGTAATCAGAAAATCTGTAAGGAAAGATGTACTCATAATGAATCCATTTTAATGCAGGCCTGGATTGTCCATTGCTTTCAGATGCTTCAGGAGACACACAACTGTTTCAAATTAAAATGCAGCAGTTTCTTCAAGATTTACATTACATATATATTTCAAAGAGCAATTATAGGTCAGATGATCCTTGGCTTCTCTGAAGCTACGAAGAGGTGCAGAAAGGAATAAATCCTCCTTATCCTCTTTGGGAAGAACAGCAGTTCCAATTCTAAGTAAGACAGCAGTGCTTTCTGCATTTTTGCTTTGAGACAAGTCTCTGGACTGTTTGGACAATCCTTGGAAAAGGCAGAAGGAAGTGAATTTTCTGGTCTCTTTTAATAGATGTTGCTTGAGGCGCACATGATCTGAACACCATGCCTTTGGGAGGTCAGTGAAGGATAAGGATTTTTCTGAAGGACCCAAGAGAAGAAAGGGAAGTACATTGGCAGGCTGGGATTGCTAAAATACTGTTTCACATGTCAGTCTAGTGTAAATAGACCTGACCCTTCCAGATGTTCCCATGTGGGATGTTCCATGAATGTGGGAGAAAAGCAAGTCTCCAGATACTCTAAAAAAGGAGAAAGGAAATGGACAATTTTTTTAGTTCCCTGACTATAATCAATGTGAAATAAAGGCCCACTCATCACTTGTAAATCAGTGCCAAATATTAGTATAGTCTTTACCCTCAAGGCAAATGAGATTGTTCAGATCAACAATGAAAATCTCCCATGGCATACAGTAAATACAGGGTTGTCATTTTCAGGACAGAAGTGTGCCTACACAAAAGATTAATCTGAAGTCTACTGAATTTGGCAGTAGGATGCTTTTCTTTTCCCCCTGAATGGATTCTATCTATATAGTCTCCTTACCTCAAAAATAATTTTTGATGAGAACTTTTACATTGAAGAGAAAGAATTTAAGGATAAATGAGAAAAATATATTAATGTATGTAACACTGGTAGAGCAAATCACTTTTGGATTGTATCTTGGGCAATGTTTTTATTAACAGTCACAGAGCATCTGACAAGTATGGTGAAATAAATGTTTAGGAAGAATAAATAAAAAGGAACAGAAAACAGGATGAGACAATATAATGGTTTTTCAAGAAGTACTTAAAAAAAATGAACAAATCCTATAAATTCCAAGATATCCATTTCCCCCATACAAACTTTGTATAGTGAATAATAGGTACAAGTAATCTGAATTTGATAAAAGTTTTCGATCAGCTAATCTAGAAAATATTAATGCCACAAGAATTTTCATGAGCAAATGAGAACTTTATGTATAATCATAGAAAAAGAACATTTTGTCATATAAAATGTAAAAAAAGTGTAGCTTTAACATGTGTTTAACAAAGTATTTTAAACTTTACTTAGGTATCAAACCGTGACTACTCCCTATGCCACCCAGAGTTCTGTGCATCCCTACATAGCAATGTTTAGCCCTTTTTCATTTATAAAGATTTATAGGGAAAGTTAGCACTGCCCTTTCATACTCAGTGCACTTATTTGTCCAGAGAGCAATCTACTTTAGCTGATCCCCAGCCATATTTTTTAGCATGTATTCCTCTCTAGCAATGTGCTGGGCAGATTTTCACTGTCAGTTAGGTTGACACTATACCACAAAAAAATATAAAGCACCATTGTTGATTGAAGACAACAAGAAAATTGAAAGCTCCAATGCATTCTCAAAAAAGAGTTGGAGTAAAGAAGTTCTAAATCTTATTAACTGCTAGGTAGTTCTTGCTATAACCAGTAAGATTTGTACTTCAGCAGACTAAACCTGCATGCAACAGTGGTGAACTGGAACTGCAGAGCTCATCTTTTCTGTTTTAACTATTAAGAAAAGCAGTTTTATAACATCTTTTATAACTGAGGTTATAACATCCTTATACTCTAAAACTATTATGTTTCAGAGATCAAAACACACAGAAAAAAAATTCACTATCAAATCAGTTATTAAAACTGAAGCTGTTTTTATTGTCTTGGCCTCAGATACTTGCTAAGCTTATGAATTTCCCTTAATTGTGCCTGAGGATTATAAATGTGACACTAATGTGTAATTCAGCTACTAATATGCTTTATCTAATGACATTTAAATTAAATATTTTGTACAGATTTTTTTTACAAAAAATAAAGATAAATTTTTTTATTTTCCACGATAAAGAAATAATAGTTTTACATTCCAATTAAGAACAATCATAGCAGACAATTTCCAGCTGAATATTTCCCTCTCTGCCAAGGTGTTTATATGTCCTATGGCATATGTCTCTATTCTTATATCAGCTAAATATTTTTCCACACAAATTTGTAAGTTGGGTTATCAAGAGCTGTGATTGAAACTATGAAGACAAGGAAATATGAAGGCATTTGCTCATCTTGTATTTCTTCTTATTACTTCCTTTATATATTCCCTCTTTTCCACCGTAGGTAATAATCATAAGATTCTCAGTCATACTGAGACCACAAAAGCAAGTCAGCAGGTATTACTATAGTATCTCAGGAGATGCTGTATCCAGAAACACAATCTGTGTTTACCTAAGAGACCAACACTGCTCAGTACAAAATGCTTCTTACCCACATTTGCCATAGCACAAAGTTATAATCAGAAAACCTCCCATAAGCTCTTGTCCTGCATCTCAGAGAATACTGTACAAAATATGCCTGACCTTAAAAATATTCATGTAAGTAAGCACAATGCCATTCTTCTGCCTAAACATAATTTTGGATATTCTCCCCAGATTACCACCTTTTTTTCCCCTTACTCGTGAAACATCTTGTAGTCCTATCTTGATCCACTTTTGTTGAACAACATCTTATGTAGATTAAAGGTTCAATAATGTTTTGATACAAAAGACCATTTGCATAATTACAACTGAAAGACATGAAGCTAATATTGAATACAAAATTGTAACACACCCTATACATTAAATAGGGTTAAACTTTCACAGAGCATCTGCAAATGTTTCCTTGCATTCCCTCAGCGTTTGCTTCGGTGAGATCTGGTTCCATCCCTCTAAATTATGATAGCTGTCAGCAACTATTCGCAGCAGATGAGGTGCAGGAAAACCCTAAGCACTTCTGAATGAGCAGGATGAATACAAGAGAGGGGAGAGTAGGGGAGAGAAGAGAACCTCTTGGACTAGATGATTTTTGAAGGTCCTTTCCAAATGTTGCCTGTATGGTCACCACAACTGACTCAATAATAAGCCACTCCAGTAATGAATAGCAATGGCTCTTAACCTCACAGTTCAGCCCAGGTTATATTGGGAACCCTACAAAGGAGAAGTAGACAGTTCCTGAGACAGAGAAAACAATCAAAATTATTTATCAGATTAATATGTGCAATGTTTTAAAAAAACTTCAGAACAGTTTCTGACCTCAGTTATACCAGTACCAATCTACTGAAACTTCTCTGTAATTCATTAATGCGTCATTTCTTTCTACAAGGTTCCAGACTAGTTATGAAATGCGTCTTCCACTGTGCATTAAATAAAAAAACAAGCATCATTGTTCCCATTAATTTCTAATGCAGCTATTTACCTTCCTACCAAAATTGGTTTAAACAGAGCATAATCATTCATACATTTTGACAAGTAGTTGACATCCATTTTTATATCAATCAGTACAGTCTTTTAGACTCTGGGTTGTTAACAGATATCTACACATCAAAAATAGGAAGAAAATGCTAGTTTCTAGACCTGATTGCTCATGTAACTAGTGCTTTATCTATCACATGATTCACTGGAGACAATGATCAACCACAGCAGTAATCAGCAGACTTAGCCAATCCAACTCATAAAGAGGTCACACTGTAACACAAGACTGTTAAGAAACTATGATAATGATCTGTTCTCGGTCTGCTGTGTTCACTGAACAGTCCCTTAGTCATCTGTAGTTTCCTGGCTTATTAGAGGATTTCTCCTATCTTTCCCCTACTTTTTGCAAGAAGAAAATGGAAAAACATGAAATAGTACCAGACAGTAATGCGTATCAAACCATGTCCCAGCAACAGCAACCCAACTGCAAAATTTCTCAGTATAATCCAAATATTTTGTTGATAGTTATATATTACAAATTTCATATCTCATTTATTTAATATTGTTATATTTACTATCATTATTAAAACTGTTTCCCGCTAATTCCTTTTGCTTTATTTTTTTCTAAAATGAAAGATGCTTCTGTATAATACATGGAAGTAGATAAATATCCTGCATTTTTTCCTTGGCCATTATGCTAATATTTTATTCCAAAACAAATCTCCAAAGGCTTGCTATGAGTAGACAGAAGATGGAGCTGATGAATACATCCATACGTAATCATGGCTGCTTTTATTCTTTTTAGTGTATGGAGAACTTCCAGAAGTAATATATTTTCTATACAGAACTGGAACTGAATGCATTTTCCCTTTTCAGAGAAGATTTATTTCTTAGAAAGGTGCAACAAAAGACATGGGAGCATCCATCCAGCGTTGCTGAATGTTGCCTGTGAGGATATGAACTTTTTTGACTTTGTGGAAAGTCAGCAATGATGGAGATGCTCAGGGCTTTGATGCTAAAAATGACCTTTGATAATTAGCTAGAAGAAAGAAAAAAAAGCAATCTATTACATGCATGAATAACCTTATCTTAATTGCCAGTAAATGAAATCAGCCTTTTTTCAATGCCTCAGACTTCATTCACCTTAAAGACTTATATTTGTGGTTCTTGCAGGGAACTGAAGCTCAAGAGAGACAGTTAAGATGACCAGAGCCAAATGGATCCATTCTGACAAAGGCAAGGACTGAAAAAGAGTAAAGGCTTTGACCTGAACCCCAGCTCATGTGAAAGGGCACATATAATGAAGCCTCATTACAAAGTTTTACTTCACAGAATCTTACAGTAAATTGCTGCCAAAAAAAAAAAAAAGGAGACTTGGCTTAACTCAGGTAACAATGTGATGATTGGCATTGTGCCAGCCCACAATTTTTGGTTATGTTGACGGTTTACGGGCTGGTTTGGCCCGGTTCCGTGACTAGTGGGGCGGAGAGATTTTGCAAAATCCATGCCTCCAGAAAAGGGAAACAGGGGACCCCAAAATAATTAAAAACAGTAACACAATCTGAGGAGAAACAAACTAATTTACTAAATATAGTATCGGAATGCAAGATAACATACTATAATACAATATAATTAGAATTGAAGCTAATAAATCAAATATAATGAGAGAGAGAGATTGTCCGAAAGCTGGGTAGGCCTCACCATAACGCTGAGGTGAGATGCGCAGTCCAGTCAAGCAGGGAGGGAGTCTGACGGAGAAGAACTCCGTCAGATGACCTACCAAGACCTTTTATCTGTTCCCCCTGAGCAGAATGATGACAGCACAGCGAACAGGCTTCTGGGGAATGTAGTTCTTCTCTTCTGGGACAGGTACCCGGAACACTTAAACTCCCAGTGCACTACATGATGTTATGATGTGGAATACTGACAACCAAAAATCATAAAACCATGACAGGTTATTTTCGTAGGACTGCATCTAGTAGGTTGATTTTCAGTAGATTTTCTGGATTGCCATTTCTTTTTTCTGTTTCAAATTTCATTTCAAAAATTTTTAATAGAAAACTTCTCTCAGTACAAATCTCAAGATCTGTTTTCACATGCACACAGGTCTTTCTGAAACTCAAGCATCACAGAAGCCACTGAATACAAATAATACCAAATAAGTTTCAATCAACAAAATTCCACAGCAGAGTTCACTGTTTCAGCTTGTTTTAGCTGCTATTGGCCTTCTGGATAAACAGTAAACCTCAGCTGGGGGTCCCCTGCCCCTCTAGGGGGTGGAGGCAAGAAATAAAAAGGGAGAGGAGAGAAAAAGATGGAAAAGCAGATGCCTGCCACTAGAACTTGCCCTCCTGTTGAATTAGAACAAACACTGAAGTAATTCCACACAATTTTGACAAGGTTTTCAATGGACAGGCAGCAGTTGATATTACTCACAGCTCATCACACTATGAAAAAGAAGGCAAGGGGGAACTGAAAGCTACAGAATTGTGGATCCCTGAAAGGTTAAGTACCAGACTCTGTTTTTGGAAACAAGGGAAAAGTACCTCTGAATTATTATTATTTTAATTTTATTTATTTTTTACAAGTTAGTGAAGAGTTTTAATTCTCTGTAATTCCGCAGAAAGAGACATATGGACAAACATAACTCCTAATCAATTCTGACAGTCTGACCATGTCTCTCTCTCTAAAAGCGTATTTACTCTTATTTTGGCTTATAAAACTATTATGGAATATTTAAGTTCTCCTTACAGTCTCCATACACAGCTGAGTTACTTTAGTATATTTTAAAAGGTAGACTTAATCAATTATGGGATCTGTTAGGTTCTGCCTTTTCTGCGAGACTAGGTACAAAGAACAAAGGTGTACTAGTCTAAAGAAACAAAAAGGCAACACATCTGATGAGGGATTTGGAGCACAAATCTTACAAGAAGGAGGCCAAGGGAACAGGATTGCTCAGTCTGGAGGTAAGAAAGATCAGAGAAGACCTTATTGCTCTCTACAAGTGCTTGAAAGGATGTAGTGAGGTGGGAGTTGGACTCCTCTCCTGAAGAGCTAGCAATAGGACTAGAGGGAACGGCCTTAAGTTACACCACGGGAAGTTCAGGTTGGATATTAAGAAAAATTTCTTCTCAGAAAGAGTGGCAATGCATTGGAAGAGGTAGAGCCATTGTCCCTGGAGATGTTTAAGGAAAGGATAGGTGTAATACTTAGGGACATGGTTTAGTAGACAATACTGGTGGTAGGTGGACATTTGGATGTTTCCAACCTTAATGATTCTGTGATATTTTAAAACAAATAATATGAATTCCAAGCATCTGAAATCAAAAGGCATAACCATCATAACATCAACTTAGAAGTCATGAGAAAAAAAAGGAAATAAGATTTGTCTTTTACTTTCATCTTACCAAGGTGTGCCTTTCATGCTTTTCCTCATAATCCAGAAATATCCAGTACTCATTCCAAAATATAATTAAAATGCTTGAATTCTAAGTAACAAGATGAATCTAGCAGCTTGATTTTGATTTTCAGAGGAAGAAGACTGTAATGTGCTGGAAAGCGCAGCAAAGACAGAAGACTAGCAAAGTCCTAGACTGCAATAAGCGAGGACTTGTTCAAATACAACAGCCATAAGGACAGAAATAAAGGCTTACCTTCAGAAGGCCTCAGTACATAGTGATCCCCAGCAAGATACCTTTGTCCTCACTGCCAACCCTTAAATGAAGTCTGGGAAGGGGTGGATTCTGACTCCTTCTGGTCAGTGAGGTGCACTGTATGCACCTGAGCTCCCCTGGGTTGGCCCTGCCTTCCCATTAGGTGCTCAATCACTGCTTCAAGCATCTTCCACTGCAAGGACTGAGATGTGGTAGGATGCTCTTGGTAAATCACAGGACTGGTAGGCAAAATGTTACATTATTTCCTTTTTTTTTTTTTTTTTTTTATTAACAAGTTGCACATTTCTGAGTGGATCTTAAAGACATAGTCTTACAAACAGATATCAAAACATTTCATGAAAGTAACCAAAACCAGTACAACTACTTTACAGGTGGAAAAACTGAGGCTCAAAGGATTGAAATACCCTGAGAAAATGAACATTCAGCAACCCTCTCATATTAAAGTTATAACTAAAAAATTCCACAGAAGTATTCCTTTCCCAGTATTGTCTTAAAATAGGCATCTCTATGCTTATGGATTTTAGTCATAGATGATAAATTGACCAACTTAAATAAAAGCCAACTTGTTATTACATGCAGCATCTTGCAATTTGCCCATAAATTTTTCTATAAATCTTGTCTCAATGCATAGTAAAACAGAACCATTTTCTGCAAGCCTCAGTTCTAATCCAAATATAAAAACCTGTTCAGAATGTCTTTCTGATTACATAAGGCTTTCAGGACTTAAATTAGAGTAAAAATATACCCCCCAAAATCCTAATTGCTTTGACTCTGTGCCTTTCACACTGATGAATTAAGTAAGGACAAAGTACAAAAATAAAAGGGAAAAGCAGGAAGGATGATTTCAGTGTAATGATTAGTTTCATCATTTACTTGTCACTAAGGCACGGTGAAACGTTAAATCATTGGAAGACCCAGCCATAGCACAGCTGTTGGTAGTTCAGCAATGCAATACACCAAAATCTCTTCAGTAATGTTACTTTTTCTTTGCTGTATGCAATGGGAAAAAAACAAGGGGTGGTATATCATTAAACGGAGTTTATCAAGTAGAATAGTTTTTCAGTATTAAGTACTTCGCAATCAGCATAAAAATGTCATGATGCAATCCTGGGAAGACCAATGTTCAGGCTTAAATTTAATGCTTGAAGTTTATAATATGCATAAATCTTTGTGGTTATTTTTAAGTTAACCATTTAATCCTTGTGATATAAAATAATGTGCCTCTATGTAAAACATGGTATCAGTCTAATTATTTTTGGAATATATTTTTTTGTTTTGTTTGGAAGCTCACATGGGTGAGGAAGCATTTCCAAACACAAACACTTAACACAGAAAAAGTTGAACATGAGAATATTTAGAACCTTCAGAATTACAGCTGAGGGTTTACAAATCTCAGTGATTTGGGAATATAAAATAATTTTGCTGATTATTTCCAGGTTACAGCTATGGCCTAGCTATGATCTGTCCTGTAGGACAAGAAGGTAAGTTCTGAAAGAGAAAAAAAGAAAACACACTTGAATGGAAGCTTGGCCCCCAAAACTAAGTACAAAAATAAAATAAAAAAAATCAGCTTGCATTTTTCAAGGCTCAACTATATTCTAGAAAGACAATATTCACAGGCAGCTTCCGTTCATGGAGCACATTTCTAATTTCCTGCTGCTGACTCACAGCAATTATGCTAAGAGACACAGACCAGATAAAAAGACTCTTGCAGAAAACTCACCGTTGGCAGATTAGCTTATTCACAATGGTGAATTCAGCTCTAGGGGTAAGAAATGAGGTGTCATGAAAACCTGCAAAAGGACAGTTTTCATGTGCTTTGATTTGAAAAAGGAAAGAGACACATAAGAGAACTATGCAGACAACAGAGTGCTTTTAGTGGCAGCAGACAAATTCAGAACAAAAACAAGCAACTGAAAACAGAAGCAATCTTGATAAAGCACTGGGTTCCTCCTCATCTTGAATGTTTCTATAATGAAGCAATAATCTCTGTCTCCTGCATTAAAGAAAAAGTTCGCATAAAAAGAAATGCACTGTTCTTTCAATAAAAAAGCAACACATAAAAAAGATTTAAAAGTGTAAAGTTGCAGCGGTGCAAATCACAACAGGAGTCAAGTCATACAAAGGGCTTTTGCATATGATCTTGTGAAATACTGAGGCACCAAGTTTTCAATAGCTAGGTAACTATATGAGGGCTGTTCTGAAAGTAATGCCTCCTACTTTACTATGTTGACTTACAGTATCAGATGTGGATGTTGGTGTTATTGCAGTAGAGGTGGAACCTTCCCACCAATATTCCATTACATTTTGTTGCTGTGTGAGAGACGGCAGCAGAGGGTCATGCTGACAAAATGGCATCTGACAGATGCCAGAGAAGGTGTGTCATTCAGTATCTCCTTGTGAAAAAAAGATTGCAGCCATTAACATTTGTGGACACTTGCTGAACATTTATATAAATGAAACAGTGGATGAGAGCACAGAGAGGCAGTGGATGGTGCATTTCAGAAGTAGTGACAGTGATATGAAAGACAAGCCATGTTCTGTACAGCCATGCAAATTTTTATGGGTGCGGGATGCAGGCTCCTGTTCATTGCTAGCAGAAATGGATAGCTAATGGGGGTGACTATGTTGAAAAATACTGTTTTGTAGCTGAGAATTTGCTCTATCAAACAGTGTTATTGTGCTCTTTCTATCTGTTGTAGTTTTCATGGAAATAAATAGGAAGCAGTACTTTTGGAGTGACCTACATATGTCTTCAAAAGTTTGAGAAATGCTCTGTTATAGTAATTGCAGACCTTTGCAGACAGTTCCAAACATTTTATTCTATGTGCTTTTTATTTCCCTCTTCACTGAAATAAGCTGTGAAACTAAGTGGCTGCAGTACAAAATGACAAAAGAGAGAAGTCTAGATAGATGATTATAGGCCCCTACTCCTGTGTTTGCACAGGATCCAGCTCAGAGCTAGCATCATAGAAGGGCAAGGACCCAGAGGAACTGCCTGTAATCAGCTAGATGGGACAAAACCAGTACCATCTGCAGCACACTCTTATAAGCATGACCATGATGAGATTTGATAGAAGAAAAAGTTGCTTCAGCTTTTTCATATACCTAAAGTAAGGGAACATCTTTACCTTTATATACAATAGAAATAATTGCATTTTTATGTTTTCCATGGTTTCATTCTTTATTTTTCATGTCCAGTTCATCTCATAAGCTGACTTTTACTGTGAGTTTAGCTAAAACGATTGCTTCCCACTAATAAATCCCTTTTATTTTTTTTACCCTTTCTAATTGTACTATTGTTCACTAGGCAAAGTGTTTATAGAGCTTTCAGAAACAAGTTCTATCTGCAAAAGTATATTTCATTTGGGGTTTACACTGCTCTATATTTGATACCTTGTCAGCTGTATCCGTTTGCCAGGGTATGCATTCTTTTCCTGGGCAAATGCTTTCTAAATGGTATGGGGATATGATGTGCAATTTTTTTTTTTTTCATACAGCTACTTTTTTATTATCAATTGTATCCATTTATTTGTCTTCTAGTTCAAAATAGTTTTATTTGGATTATTTCAATATAGGTTTAATTTTTACATATGTGTCCTTCAAAGAAGGAACAAGTAGGGCAAATGTTACTGGTATTTCAGTAATAAAGAGTATTTTGTGTTGTAAGATCACATGTTTAAGAGCAGTAGGGTTAGTTTATAATTGAAACAGTACTTGCAAGGATATTGTTGTAACCATCAATACGTCGTATAACGCAAAACAATTGGTCTCTGCAAGCATTCCAGCACATGAAGTCAGGGATTTTCAACGAAAAAAGCAAAAAGTAATTGTTTCCCTCTTCATCCCCAAGCATTTGGAACAGAGCAAATAAATGAAATAAATCTGATCGGTATCCAATTTCAGAAAAAAAATACTGAATACTAGTAGAAACACTGCACTAGGACAAACATCGTGTGCCTAGTTTTGTAAGTAAAAGTAAGTGTCTGAGAAAAGATGCATGCATTTCAAATAATAATACACCTGAGGCTAGAGCTTACAAATATTTTTACCATAAAATACAGAAAGGGACATGTGATGTTTTTTTCTTTATGCAGACTATGTTAATAGCCTTCACTATCTTATTGCCATTTAAAATGTTCAAGCACATAGCAATATTATTTAGAACTCAGAGACTATTTATCATTCTCAAGGTCAGATGTTTATCTACAGCCAGCTAGACCTTAATCAGTGCAACTGCTGTGTGACAGTAAACAACTCAGATTGTGAATTGCTATGAAGAAAACACGAGTTTTCTTGAACATGAATTCTACAAAAGCACTTATAATTCCCTGCTACTAGGTTCTATGGCTCGTCTATAATTTTTTCTCTTACATTTCATGTGTCATTTATCCCATAACAAACTTCTACCAAGATTACAAACTTACAAAAATATACTCTATTTTTCATGAGCATTCATGAATATCCCCATCCTGGAGTACTGCATCCAGGCCTGGGGCACGCAGAACAAGAAAGATGCAGATCTCTTGGAATGGGTCCAGAGGAGGGCCACAAAGATGATCAGAGGGCTGGAGAACCTCTCCTATGAGGAAAGGTTGAGGGAACTGGGCTTGTTTAGCTTGGAGAAGAGAAGGCTCCAGGGACACCTCATTGTGGCTTTCCAGTATTTGAAGAGCGTCTATAAACAGGAGGGGGAGCAACTGTTTACATGGGTTGATAGTGATAGGAGAAGGGTGAATGGTTTTAAACTAAGACAGGGGAGGTTTAGGTTAGATATTAGGAGGAAGTTTTTCACACAGACGGTGGTGACACACTGGAACAGGTTGCCCAAGGAGGTTGTGGATGCCCCATCCCTGGAGACATTCAAGGCCAAGCTGGATGTTGGTCTGGGCAGCCTGGTCTAGTGGTTGGTGACCCTGCACATAGCAGGGGGGTTGAGACCAGATGACCTTTGAGGTCCTTTTCAACCCAGTCCATTCTATGATTCTGTATGATATGATTCTCCAATGAAATAATTTCAGTATCTTTGGCCATGGACCTCAGAACTCCAGACAGGAGGTCACAAAGGCAACTGAAGCTTGAGATACAACTGTCTAAAGAAAATCATTATTTATTCTCATTTCTACTACAAATGTGATGTACAGAGTGACTGTTAAGAGACAAAAATATCCTATCAGTCCAAACATGTCAAGTGTTCATGAATTCAGTGACTGCTGACAAACAAACAACGAAAAAAATCCTACTGACTAAAACTTGAACTTAGCTCAAAACTAACTCAGTTCTCAGCACCTAAAGTATTTGATACTTTGAAACTGTTCTATGTGAAGTATTCATGAAGGAGAGAAAAAAAGTCAGCAACTAAATTATGAATTATTTTCTCCGTTCTTTTCAAGACACTACATGATGTGCTTCAGTGCCTCAAAGTTTTCTGTACATTAAATATAAAAAATGATCAGATTTTAAGATTTAATGAGCAAGTCATAAAGAAATTACAAGGGATCTGTTAATGAAGGTTACCTTAGAAGTATTTTAGGTAGGTAAAGTCTTCTGTTGGCTTTAAAATAAGTAGTTTAGCACTCGTCAACATAATCGTCTCTGTTTTTACTGGTAAGTCATTTTCTTTTGGGTGAGATACACTAAATGCCAAGTAAATTGCTTAATTTGCAAAATTATTTCAGAAGACTATCCAGAAATTTATTTGCTTTGGTATCCCACCATTTACATTTCAAATACTAACAGAAAAATATTTTTTCTATCCTTATACATAAGTAGAAGAAGTATCAGCTTTGGATCACAAAGCGTTACTACAATTTTCTGGGTGTTTGCTATTTGACATTATCTCACCTGTTTTTCATGACTTTCTAACTAAATACTCTCCCCATTCTCAGAATTGCAGAACTATAGAATCATTAAAGTTGTAAAAGACCTCTAAGATCATCAAGCCCAGCTGTTAACCCATCCCCACAGTGCCCACTAACCATGCTCCTCAGTGCCACATCTACACATTTTTTAAATACCTTCAGGTGACAGTGAGTCCACCACCTCCATGGGCAGCCTGTTTCAGTGCCTCACTACTCTTTCTGAGAATATTTTCCTGATATCAAACTTGAACCTTCCCTGGCACTACTATCTATGCAGACATTTGGTTTTACACACGACAGCCACAATAAGCATAAACCTTAAGGCAAGATATACAGATTATATTTCATTTGGCTATATGAAACTTTCTACTCACAGATTTTCTTCCTTTTGATACTTCCATATGCCATTTCCTCTAAATGGATAAACAGCTCATTGCATTTTACAGCATTATGATTAGTTTCACAGAACCTCTGGAAAACATTTAAGACTTATCAATATTTTTCAGTTTTATTCAGATGAAGCTTTACACTTGAGAGCATGAATTTACTCCTAAATGAAATTATATTAACACTGAAGGAGGTAATATTATTATCTTTAAGAAGACGTGACTTCAATCATTTTGGCATCCTCTAGAGGTGTCTCTCTCTCTCCCTTGACTATATTAAAAAAACCAAAGCCCTATACTGATGATAAGAGACACTTTAAACCTTACCTGTATTAGATACTTATAGGTAGCCAACATGGACATTGATCATGGGCACATTCAAGGCATGAACTTGTCTTTGAACTCTAGATACGACTGCTGGTATTTAGTAAAAATCACGGTAAGGACAAACTGGGCATTACAGAAAGGCTTTCAAAACCCAAACTGGATTACATCTAACTTTAGGTGGACTAAGCTTATTAGTAAAAAAGGCTTTATTTGAACAGGGACCTAAAAGCAAAAATATCATAGCACCAAATCCATCATTTCTTACTAGCAAGAATTTATTTCAGATTATTGAAATAATACACATGTACTTAAAAAAAAATCTATTATGTGGTTAAAAATTGCTTCTAGATAAATATTTTAGATATTAATAAAGTATTAAAACTTTTGTTTAAATTTTGTATATTGTACTATCCATTATTATTATTTCTTAATTATGTTTTAGCACCAGCAAGTAATTAATTTTCATCGTACTTTTCTACTTGAAAGATTTCAAGAACCTAAAGGCATTCTGTGGAAGCTTTGAACTTTTATTTCCTTTGTACTTTCCATTTCTCTCCCTGTTCTGCCAGTTCATACTTACACACTTAATGATATAGCAAAAAGGTCACATGTGAAAAAGACAGCTCAAGCAGCACTGAAAATAATACATTATTGGAGAAAGCAGAATGAAAAGTAAATCTCTACAAATATAGTTCAAAAAGGCAACACGCTGTTGGAACAATTTAGTAAATTACTCACTCTGTAGTGACACTGTCGTCAGTAAAGCTTACATCTCATCTTCAAAGCTACTAAACCAAATGTCCTTGGAATTTGAGTTTTGTAAACCATGTGAGTGCAATTTAGTTCTCAAAGGACTTTCATTACTACTCCCTGATGTTTTACAGATTTCCCCATGAATCTCAGACCTCATATGAGAACCTCTCCTTTTATTCATTATAGATGTCTTGGAAACAAAAAAACATTGACAATTCACAATCAGGATTGTCATTTTTTTATATAAACAAGTAAAATCATCCAAATATCTTAAATTTTATAGTCTTCTAAGATGAAAAAGCTACTGAGCTTATTTCACAGCATTTCCAAAAAGCCATGACTACATAATATCCAGGTGGAATAACCAGCTTTCCATAGCAACAATTCAACAAAGCACACCTAAAATCTTCCAGAAACAGTTATTTAGGAGTAAGGTGTTCCTAAAACACACATGGAAGCCTTGACAGTTACAAACTTTACTACAGATCACTGCTATATTTATAGCATTGTAGTCTACTAGCTTAGCTATATTTTGCATGGAATTTAACAACTTTTTAAAAAGCAGTAATATTAACAGCACTGTTATCAATTTTTTCCACTAATTAAAAAAAATAAAATCAAATTTCAAAGTATTGCTGAAGGCAGTCTGTAAGCAGTAAACATATCTATTACCAACAGCTTGCATTTCCAGTGCCAGTCAAGAAATGACATATGGATAAAAGCAGACAGGCTGCTAACTCGCAAGGTGATAAGTCAACAACAAAAAGGACAACGTTCTAACAGTCGATAATGAGAGTTTTCCATATTGTGCTGTTGATGAGTTCTTGAAGAGATGCAAACACTAAAGAAGCAAAGGTGAAGAGAAACCCTGGTACTGATAAATGCAAAGAAGGAAACAATAGCAATAGCATCTGGCAGCACTGGTCTTGCAAATTTTCTCTCTGAAGAAGGCAGCAGGCTCCTACATAGACAGGAAAATAAGAGTAGGAGGCAGAAAACATGTAAAAGGACACAGAATACCCTAGGTACAAATATCCAGATGAGTTGCTACTGCTGTATATGCAGAACATTGTTTCTTGCCTATGAGGAAATAACGTCACGCACAGTTCCTCCCTATGAAGATGTAGCACGAGTGGTTTTATTAATTTTATTAACCATAAAAAGTTACATTTTCTTGATTTTTGCATCTTCATCCACACGTATGAGCCCCAAATATGAGCTCCAGGGCTGTTAGAGGAAGGGTAGAATCCCACTGAGGAATGAACACAAGCAGCAGGAGTGCGGCATTACTCCACAGGGAAGGAAGCAGCAGTCCTGAGCATGAGCAGCACTCTGTAAAAGGCTGCTGCAGCCACTGATATAACGTGTGTGCTTATAAATTAGATCGGCACAGCTGGGATGCATTGAAGAACACAGCATAAGTGCATCTGCATCATGGGATTTGGTTTCAGAACTCTCTGAATTACAGAATAATTTTGAAACAAAAGAGATTACTCCCAAGTAAAAACATGCTGTTCTTTCAACTGCCCATGTTTGCCATTACAGACACTTACCGTGCCTGCTGGGCTGAAGAAAAAGTCAAGAATTGGTATCATAGCCAGTTATATTTCTGCCTCTATTATCTATCACTGGCTTGGGATTTCAGCTCCACAAATTTGGCAAACTGATGAGGACGCTGCTGAGTTCTTCTGAACAACTGCACACTGCAATGTTGGTCATTCCTTCAGCTGTGTGTTGCAAGTCTGTGTTTCATCCATGTGTTACTTCATTGTCACCTCTGAGATGCATCTCTGCATTTGACATGCTGCTGGATCCTACAATTCCTGCAGCATCCCTGGCCCTCTTTGTCAGGACAACCAAGTCAGAGAAATGGCTGCCCCCATTCCACCACCAGAACGTGTTCTTCCTGAACACTGAGAGAAAAACAACTGAAATAAAGATTCACATGGGAAAAATCACACTGCTGTTCTTAAAGCTACTGAGCCATCTTAACCACACTGCAGCATATCCAAAAATTCTGTGTTTGAAAGCATATCCAGAAGGAGGTGATGAATGAGTGTATCACTAGGCGGATTATTTTATGTGACTTGCCAGATGCCATCCAAGTTGTCACCAACCTGTGTTGAGGCCTCTGAGTTTTTTGAAGAAAAAAAAGTCAGGCAAACTATAAACTAGTCAAGATCACTAACCCCTACTGAAGCAGTTTCTGCTTTTTGACTAGTGAGAAACCAGGTCTTGTCACCTGCATTTCTCATGAGTTTGAGGACTTAGACAAGAGATTAGCTCAATTAAGCTATCATCATCTCCAATCAAATGATCAGGGTGAATAAATGATGCAGACAGATGAGAGTATCTCATAAAGAGCTGAGGGGGACCTGCTGACAAGGTGTGTAGATTTCTCATCCCATAGCAGGTCCTTTCCAGAGCCGGACAAGGAAAATCTCAGCAGCAGCGCAACAGCTTCCACCAGTGTCTCTGCTAAATGTATGGTACTTTATTTCAACATTTTAATAGACACATGGATACTCCTTACTCCCTGGCATTGCTCTTCAAGAGAGACACACTGCTGTTGGGCTCAAGGTACATGGAAGCGGCAGTTTCCTAAGAAATGGCCCAGTTGAGGGAAGTAGAAGTACTGTCATTACATTCTGTGAGTCTGTGTTGTATGGATAGGTATTTCATACAGGAAGTATGTTTATGAATATGTGATACTACAGTTCTGATGGATAGGAAAGAATTTCCACCCACTTGTTCTTACAGCTAGGGGACTCTGCCAAAATGTGCTCTGATGAGAGAGATGCTCTTTCCAGTCCCATATAGTTCCAGAGCCAGGAGGAATGAGTGGAGCTTAATGCATTCCTCCTTACCAGCTGCTGGCAGGCAGAAGATCACTGCCGGAATAAGTACACAAAACCAATATTCTTAACAGCAAATCAAGATACCTTCACAGAACCACATAGCAGACTGAAGGATTTGCAACCAAGGTGATGATGCAAGCGTTGCAAAGCAGTGTAAGAAAGGATTCAAAACATCAGACAGAAGTCTTTGCTGCTGTGACAGAAAGCTTCCTTCTCTGCTTTCTGATTGTTGTGTGCACATTTCACAGGCTTGTAGCTACTTACACCTCTTGGTGAGCTTAAAGGAAGAGGTATTTCTGAAGATGGATGCCTAGGTTCGGCACAACATGTACACAACATGTACAATCAAGTACATCTTATGTATAGTGAAATTAGACCATCTGGTCTGAAGCAGCTGCATAATGACCACATGTAGGCACTTAGTTTTGGTGAGGTGTTTAATTGCATCTTAGGCACCAAATTTCCTGTGTCTGTGTCATCAGAGTGAAGTAACTGGAACCTTCTTCAAAATCAGTGTAGAGGGAGTTCTGCAACACAGATTCAATGTGAAGCTGCAAAATCAGATGCTGGATGGTTGTCATTGAGGGCAACAATAGTAAATTGACCTCAGTGGTCACAGAAATGAGCAAAATGTCACAGAACAATTACTTTTATTGACAGTGCATGTGAATGGGGAGGCTAAGGCTTGAAGAGCAGATGCAAATGCTCTAGGTATGGATAGAAAAGATGTTAAACAAATGGGCATAGATGGAAGAATGCTGGTTACGGCCGGAAAAGAAAATGACTGACAGCTACTCAGCAAGAAGCAATCCTTGTCAGAACACAGTTTATTATTCAAATGCTGCTTGAAACAAGTGTGAAAATAATCTACAATTACAATAGCAGAGTAAAGCCATACAACAGCATGGCAAAGACTTGAAAAGCACAGACTGCTGTGAGGCAAGGAGTCAGAAGTCAAAACTCTGGGCTGATATATGCATATGAGTTGCCAATGAAGTTCTTTCCTAACAGAAATTGGTGGATATACATATATTCCCTCCATTCTTCTTTTATATATAAACATTTGCTGAAGATTATGATGAAAGTGTCTAGGAAATTGAAGACAAATAGCTCACTTTAAGAGCAGAAGCTATACTGATTTTACTGGCAGTTGTGTGCTAGTAATAAGGAATCCTGAAAATTAAAGATTTAAATATGAAACACCCTCTTATCTTCATTACCATATGTTCCTAAAACAAATGCTACCTATGGTCTTACTAGCAACATCAAAGCTTTTGAAATTTTTGTGAAAGTCTTACATTTTCCATTTGGCTCAAAGACACAGAGGAAGGCTCTTCAAAACCTCTGGGAATATATTGAAAGCACAGTTATATTAATAAGAAAATGCCCTGACCTTGTAACAAAAAGCCCAGCATACATATTACAGCCAAGTCCAGAGGCACATATGCAGGTGAACTAATAGGCAAAATTACTGATACTAGCTTATTTCCATTTCAACAGGAACCTGATTCAACATACTAGATGAGAAAGTTGGAAATCTTTCAAAGAAAAATTTGCTTGTTATTTTAAAAGCAGCTATCATTTTAGCATATTATGTGGAAATAAAGGCCAGAGGAAAAGATTGTTATTCAAAACCCTCATCTTCTTTTTTTCCACTTAGATAGTCTCTGACAGAGACATGCAAAAATGTAGATTTTAACCTTTCAGATATCTAGTTCGCATTTCACTGACTGTAATATTACACTGTCATATTTCTCCGTGAGGCAGTTGATGATGTTGATGAAACAAATGGCATCTTATGATTACACAGGAAATGCCACTGATTGACCAAGAATTCAATTATAGGCAGCTTAGAGATAAAATCTGAACAGTGCAATCCACTGCACAGTGGAGTGTTCTAACACACAATATATATTATGGAAGTAACCAAAAAGTGAGAAGATTTGAACCTAAAGTAGAAGCTTAAATAGCTCTTATATCTTGGAATATAACTCAGTGGCTATCCTAAGTATTTAAAATGTGCTTATGTCCAAAAAGGAAAGTTCCAAAAGTTCATATTACTACTAAAATTTACAATTTTATTTAATTTAAAAGCAATGTGAGTATGTATTTTAAATGGCTTCTCATTCTACTATTCCAAAATAACTTTGTCTAATACAGTCCATAAACAGAATAACAACTCAGAAGATACAGACAAGGTTTGTGGTTGAGAATCAATGGCTATGACAGCACCAATGGTGACTTCTGTTAAAATAAAATATCGTTTCACAGTCAAAAGTGATATGTCAGTACATTTGTACAATTGTCAATCTAAAACTCATGACACGTTTCGGCAAAGCATTCAAAACAACTGATGAGAATTTTGAAATTCTGAATGTAAAAGTGAAAATATCATAAATCGGGGCTTAATTAATACTTGTTGTGAAAAGCATCTGAAATAAAACTGTGAAATTTAAATCTCAAACTACTGCCTATTTATTGTGAAGTGCATCTACTCCACACAAAATTCTGAAGTGGACTGTCTTATCAATTTTTCTGCAGAATAACTACATTGCAGGAATGGTTTAAATTCAGTTTGCACCAAAAGCCCACGGCCAAGCAAAATGTCTAAGTTAGTAGTAAGAATGCCTTTTTGCCACCAGAAGAGATAATGAATCCTATTACTAGAACACAGAAGTATGCCTCATTTTGAAGTCACTCGCAAGTTATAAGTTAACATTAGCATTTTTAATTTTAAACCTATCTTTAATAGAGCTTTCTAGCAAATTAGTACATTAAAAAAATGCGAAGAGAAAACAGCATGCAACAATCAGCTCTAGATTATATGCTCTCTGACTCTGAAAGGGCTGGATAACCTAAGTAACCCAAAACCAAATATAATACAAGATATGTGTAAAATGAGACCCTAAGAACACAGAAGGTATGTTACAGGTGGATCACCAACCCTACCAAGGCAGCACCAACAAGCAGCCAAGAGCATACCATGCATATGTATGAAGGATGCTGCTGAACTTTCTAACTAGCTGACTGAATACCATGCTAATATTATTTGTATTTACCTGTATGAAAGGTAGAAATTTGAGATTACTGGCATGTTCTTTTCACTAACACATGCTGAATTTGTAACTATATTTTAAATAATTTAACTAGTATCACTTTTAATATAAATAAACATACCTGACTTTTAAAACATTCAAATGTTTAAGAGTTCTGTGAAGCTAATTTTCTTGGATTTCTGTTGAAAGTTTAGTAAAAAAGAATGCATTGGTTAACAACCTATTGTTTAAATATTTAAAAATTTATTTTAAAGACAGGATAATTTAGTGCCAAGTGTACAACGTAAAGTTATTTCAACATTAATGTATGTAGGTGTATGGCTACCACAGTCCAGTAGCAGAGCTGGAAAACATAATTAGACCAATGCTTTTCTACAGAGAAATATGCTTCTATTATCTCAGTGGGAGATAACCCTGGCCTTTAACTTGAAATAACTCAGCAAGTTACCTTCCTGATAAACAATGCAATATTAATATCACAGCTGGGAGCAGTTCTATGAACACTCACAGCAGGGATCAAATTTGTTGTTCAATTTTTGTTGGAAATATAGCATTCCTTTCTAATGGGCATCTTTAGCTTCATGTAAGAGAACGAGTAGAGTTCAAGATATAATTAAAGTAACGTTGTATTAAGTTAAAGGACAAAACAATCCATGGAGCAACAAGTATTAAATCATAAAAAGCATAAATGTTAAAAACTGTTCAAGGTAAATATAATGGCATGATGCAAAATTCTTAGTTTCAATATGCTTCTTAGCAATACACAAATAAGCATAAAAAAGTTGAAAAAAAACTTGGGAAGACGTTTGTTTATGAGTTCAGTTTACATTCAGAGTCTAAGTCAAACAGCACAATATATAATGAGATAACCAACATTTTCTTAAAGACAAAATCATCTTGAAAAGTAAATCAATCATAATCTCAAGCACACTGCTTATTTTTAAAATAGAAGAAACAATGCTGTTTTGAATCAGAAAGGGTGAAAAGTCAAACATGGCTATTTATTCCACTTGTGAATATCTCCAAATCTAACAGACCATTTCTATATGTTTTGATCCACAGGATCAGCAGTTTTCTCTATGGCAATGCATATCATTTTGCAACAGATTGAAATCAAATGCAGTGCAGAAGTGCAGTATGCTGGTCTGCTCAACTTCCAGATTATTCTAAGTTTCATAACCAAGAAATTCTCTTGGAAAAATATTAAACTGTGTGCTTACAAGATTTTCACAGCTAGCAATTTTCCATTAGCAAGCTGTGACAAGTGCTGCTAAGTGTTATGCTGTTCTTTCATCCTAAACCCAGGTTTTTTCATTTTTGCATTCATCATAGCTTTTTTTCCCCTTCTATTAACACCATCTTCACCTTCTATAATCAAGATCAGGGTTTATTGCACTGGAAAAGTAAAACATGAAAAACCAGAAGTTTCCCAAGGAAAAAAATGAACTTTGCAAGAAAAAAAAAAAGCCGACTGTTGATTTTGTCTCTGATGTTTAGCTCATAGCACTTCATTATGATGGCCATGTTGTGGGGACTTCTTAAATTCAGAGTTTTAAAAAGCACTTTATAGATTGTTTCTAATTTTCAAAGGATGAGATTTTACAGATATAAAGTGCTCAAGAGCTTGTATTCACACGTCCAAAAAACCAAAAAGAAAGTTCAGAAATCTCAGTCAGTTGCTCTTATCTACAGTTGCACTTAATTCTACATAAAATAAAGTGAGATTAATCAGAATGTCAGCTGTCCTGCCCATCAGTGTTATATGCTGACGGTACAAACACACCACAGAAAGCAGACCCTACATAGTCCAATGCATTAAAAAAAGCACCCAGTCAGGGATTTTGTGTTGCCTTTTATAGAACCCTTTCTCCCAGAATTCTTGCTCAAATCTTAGCAACTGTTGAGATTAGATATAATACATAAAAGGTGTCCAAAAGTTATTGCTATATTCCCTACATTTCAAAAATGCCCTTTTCCATTGTTGTTGTTTTTTAAAATAAAAGTAATTCCAAGAAGCCAGTGATGACTGTCTGTAGAAGCATCTGCAGGGTATAACAAACAAGACTGGATCGAAAGCAATACGAAGAACTTTCCTGGACAACAAAAAGACCATTCTGAATCTCTATGTTGTTATGTCTGCACTACAGTTGCAACATGGTTGCAAAATGGCACAAGAGCTTATAAACAACAAGAACAACAAAGAACAAAACAAAACAACTAACCAGACAAACAAACAAAAAAATATTTGCTAATCCTTTCAGAAAATAAAGTGTTCAGACGAATCAATGAGCTAAAATCAGAATATCATAAAAGAATTTAAGTTGGGGAAAATGCAATAGGATGAAACACAATACTGATTGCTAGACTAATGACAAAAATTTTCTCACTTGGAGAAAACAAAGGAAGAGAAATATATGACTATCTTAGTCTAGTAAACTAATGTCTGTATGATAACAGCTTTGGGAAAAAATATGCCTTATTCTGAAACATGACAATGTCACAATAATCATAATCTAGTTGGATGTACTCTATTCTAATAATTTTTTTTCTTTCTTTTTTTTTTCACTCCAGAAAATACGCAGTTAAGAGGATCCGATGCAGAAAAAAGAGCTACTGGGAAGATCAGAGGAATAGTATCAAGTAACAATACATGACAAAATTATGTTTTTCAAGCTAACAAACCAACAGACAATAAAAATCCAGTTGTTCCTCACAATGGAACAAGAAGACCTTCTTAAGCCAAAAGCAAATAACAGCATATCACAAAAAGAATAAATTGATTTTTGCTAGAGCTAAGGCTGGAAATTTTAAGGTGGCTTCTACCCAACAAAAGTAGTGACAGTGGACAAAGTGGTAAGTTTCAAATTGACGTAGACATGTTAACAGAACTATAAATACATTACTGATTGAAGAAAGGAGCTGGACCTAAGGTGGACCATGTCACTTCCAGGCATCTGTTTGCCTTTCCTACAAACTAACTAGGGCAGCTGAAAGTTGCACAGAGTGCAACAAAGCTACAGATGTCTCAATAGGTCATTTATTATTTTGTTTTCTGCCTTAATATGCAGAACATATTCCCAAATGAACATTGAGAGAGCAGATAATTCACCTCACCTGATCCTTAGTGATATATGACCTCTAATCATATTTAGTTTTTGATGAGATTTGGATTACTTCATCTTTCTTACAACAGGATGTGTGGGATTACATGTAAAACTTTAGGTGTACTTCTCAGAGTGACTTCTGAGATCTGTGAGCAGGAAGGCTGACTCTGGGAGCAGAGGAAATACACGTGCTATTACTTAGTTCCCACAGAGCCGCATCAGAAAGACTCAAGAATCTCTAACTTCAGCAGACGATGGCATAACAAGTGTTATCAATTGTATTTTAGCTCACAGAAATAAAATTATTACTACACTCTACTATAATTTACATATGTTTTAAGCTACATATACATGCATCAGACTGCAACCTTTTTTCCCACTGTGAACATTAGCTAGATCTAATCCTTCACACTTTTCCACAGCAGAATCGCTTAAGTATGACAATTTTGTAATTTTTGTGCCCTGCATCTATCACAGAGGTACTGCTTTTCAAAGAACAAAATATTGATGTAGTGTGTCCTCATGTTGCAAAGCAAGCAAGATATTTTGGCAATTTTGAAACACAAAAGCATGGGACACAGTATTTCAGGAAAAGAAACAGGTTCTGTAATAAAACAAAGCCAAGTGTTGCAGCTATCTTCCCTCAGCTCTTCTGTCATATGAATATAGCAGATCAATAAAAGTTTCATGACAATTAGAAGCTAAATTCTCTACACAGCTTGCACTGAACACTTCTGCCTTTGTACACATGTCAGGCTGACTGCTGCCTACATTGCCAGTTTGAGCAATGCAAGAAATGCAAAACATAACCCATGGTGCCAAACAGATCTGTTCAGACCATACAACAGAACCACAGAATCAAGTCAAATTTTGCAAATGTTCTGTATCTGACAACCAGATACAGATCCTTTTCCAGCCAGGAAAAGGAGAAATTCAGCAAACTCCTTCTAAAGACTTTTCTTGGCAAATACTTCAATAAAAAATCAGCTGCCACTCGTCAATGATTAAGAAACGCAAACAGAAAAGAGGAACATTATACGATGCATGATTTACAAATGGATGGATAACAGTGATATACCTTGGAAATAACATGGGGAAACCAGAATTTTTTCTTCATTGTGTCGAGAAAAAATACGAAGATGTCCTGAATGATTTTCATTTGATTTCTCTGATAGATTAAATAAAAGGTATGGATTGCAGGTTTTAGCACAGGTGTTCTATTTTGGAAGATTTAATTCAACTGATACATTAAGTGTCAAATAGTAGAGTGAGTACATTAAGAACACTGATGACAAAATATGAGGTATGTCCACAAAGTCCAAGAGAAATATCCACACGAACACGTGACATTCTGAGTTTGTACTACTGGTTGACTAAACTGTATTTAGCCACTTAGAAAAGTGCTAAAAACCCTCTCAACTGCATTTGTCCTTGTCCTCAGTTTCCTATGCCTGCTCTTCCTACAGAAGCACCTCGATCTCCCTTCCTGCTGTGACCACATTGGTTTTCCCAAGGAAGAGCCATGCTGGCCCAAGCTGCCCACTCTGGGTGTCACCATCAGCCTGGTCAGTCTAGAGCAGCATCCCAGGCTGATGGCTGTTAGCACTGCAATGCTGAAATAAGAGAAAGAGTAAGATACCAAAGATCCTTGTGACCAGCAAATTGGATATTTAAATTAAAATGCCAGTTCTGATTTTGCCTCCTGTACATACACAGCATTGTGATCATTCCAGATAAATATCCCATGTCTTTTGTGGCTGACTTCTTAAGACATGGCACGATTGAATATGATCCTTCTCTTCCCCTCAAGCAATTTCTCTTGAATTTTAATGCTTTGTGATTCTCTTTGCTATCTTGGTAGGAAATATTGTTTTCCATAAACACTCAGCTAATATTAAGTTTCACAAAGTTAAAATGACAGTGAGGCAATGCTAAAGTAGCACACCTAAAGCTAGAAAATTAAGTTCACAGAATACAGAGAATAAAAATAAAGAATGGACATTAATTTTTAGGATAGCTATTTTCTATGTTTTCTTAATCAAATAATGTTCCAAGTGGATAAAATCAGCCATTTCCCCTTTAATTTCTTAGGGACATCTTCAAAGAAGAAAATTCATTACATAATTACATAGTAATATTAGCACATTAATTATTTTATTTCAACTTTCTGAATTATTGTCTCTAACTGAATAAGACATAAATCTATCTCATTACCTTTGCTGCAACTCTTTCATATGAATTGTGGAGAATCTCTGAAGTGAGGGTGAAAGTTAAGAACTGCTACAAACAAAAACATGAAGGAAAATGTAGACTCTAATGTCTTAGAAGGCTTCTGCTTTTGTGTGCGTGTGTCTGTATTAAGAAATAAAAATGCGCAAGGTTTTACTTCTATGCTATAAGGCTAGCCACAGCTTGGCTTTTCATCTGGACTGAGGACTAGAATCTACAGCAGAAAACAAAAGTAGAGAGTGGAAACAACAGCAAGATTATGTATTTCAGCCTCTATTTCAAAATACAGATGGAAAGAAAAAAAATAAGGAAGTATGACATTTTACAAAGAAAATACAAACCTCTTATCTCTATTACGTCACCCAAGAAACTTACACTGCTGTGGAATAGAATGTGACCACAGGAAGTAACAGTTAAAGATTGGAAGTAGAGCAACCATTAAATCATTAAATAAGATAGACTGGCCTGTTCATTAAAAATCCTTGAGTATAAAGTCTTCAATTGCTGGTAGAACGCCTTCCATTAAGAAGCAACTGTATAAGCCTAAAAGAGACTTTCAAATTAAGCAAAGATACAAATAAAGAAAGAAACACAACCCTTAAATGTATCAAAAGAAACAGAACAAAAAGAGCAAGAACAAAATACAGAGGTAGAAAAACTAATAGTAACAGAAAAAAAATAAAAAATGCATGCAGAAATTGAAACTGAGAAAGATATAGGAAAGATGATGTCACAGTCAAAAGGACAATGAACTTATTTATAAGCCTCTTAAAAGGATGATAATGGCAAACAGAAAAGTATTCTATAGGTTCAAGTAAGAAGGAGAAAGGCAGAAACCAGGAGGACAACAGGAGTGCATAATGAATGTTTTGTGGGAGTACCTACGACAAGAAAAGCTATTCAAAACTAAATTTATGACAGGATGCTTTTCCCAATTCCAATGAGTCAGAAGGATATATCCCAGATGATGTTTAGAGTAGTTCAAGTGTAATCTGCAAAATTAGACTGGTAAGTGATTGGACAGCATACAAGCTGTAATAACGAATGCTGACAAGAACTCAGGAACAGCAGTAACTCCATACGAAGGTGACATTTCAGAACCAGGAGGAGGCAAGCAAAATACTGAGGAGGAAAAGCAGTAGTAAAAATCCATAAATACCTTGAATGTTTTCTTCATGAATGCCAGATTATCAAAACTGTATAGGCTCAATATTTTGTTTTGTTTAACAAAAACACAGCCGCAGTAAACCCAGGGAAACAGTCTGGAAGAGCACACTGCCTTATTGATGGAATAAAACTAGGACTATGAATGTGAAAAATCTAACAAATAAGCATAATCCTTATGCTTGCGAAGCCTGATTCTTGAAAGCAAACCCACTGTTAAATCATGGATACGAATAAAGACAAGTCATCTGGGTGGTTTGAAGAATCCTGTCATTTGTTTGTTCTTCAGATCTAATCAGAACTGCCATGCAAGCAAGATAAAAATCTATTAGAGCAAGTTTCTCGTGGCTTGCCTGAACAAAAAGTGGGTTTCTGCTGCTTCTCCAATATATTGGACATGGCTGTTAAAAAAAAAAAAAAAAAAAAACATCAGATTTTAATGAGACTTTTTTAAATATAGATGTCATGTTTCTTTACTACTTACTTTAAAAGTTAACAACTTATCTTTCTCCTTTTTAGTTGGATTTTGATCTGCAGACTACACAGATTGGTCGGAGGAGTATCTGAAAATGCAACTAAGTTAATATTAAAGAGATTCTAGCTGTGTGAGATCCAGAGGGACCCTGTGTCTATGGATGCTATGTATCATCCAGTCTGTGAAACTGTGTGCTCCTAACAGAAAACAAAAGGAAGATTGAAACTCCACAAGGAGTTCACCCACTCTCTTCCCAAAGATTTATAACAAAGGGAAAATCCCAATTCATTGCCTGTCCACAAGATGTTTGGGAAAGAAAACAAAACTAAGACAAAATATAAAAAACAGCAGTAACAACAAAAACCAGCAACAAACCTCCCCACGTTTAAACTTCTGCATAATACTCTCCATATATAAAAATAATAGCTTTTATAATTACTGATTTTATAGATACTGCATAACACTATTCATATAGAGAAATACTGATTTTATAGATACTGATTTTAGAGACAATGGTTTTTATTTATTTATTTATTTATTTGAGATAACTCAGACCTTTTTCCTCTAAGTGTTGTGTGCCATATCTGCTCTTGATGTGAAGAAGCCTAAGTGGAAAACCACTTTGTCTCAGATTTCACTGGCTGTAAGGCTTCCCACACCTCTTTTGTCCTTTAACCTCCAGGCAGGGGACAGGAGAATAAACTCCCACTGTAGAAGAACAAGTCTAAGATGGCCTCGTGGCTGAATGTGTACAAGCCTATGGGGCTGGATGACATGCATTCCTGGGTCTTGAGGGAGCTGGCTGATGCAGTTGCCAAGCCAGTCTCCATCATATCTGAAAAGTCATGGTTGTCAGACGAAGCCCCTGCTGACTGGAAAAAAAGAAAACATCACTCCTATTTTCAAGAAAGAGAGAAAGAAAGACTCAAGAAACTACAAGCCAGTGAGCCTCTCATCTCTTCCCGAGAAGATGATGGAACAGATCCTCCTGGTTGAGATGCTAAGGCAAGACAAGGTGGTGATCAGAGACAGCCAGCATGGCTTCACCAAGGGCAGACTGTGCCTTACCAATCTGGTGGCCTTCTATCACGAAGCAATAGTATCACTGGACAAAGCTAGAGCAATTTATGTCATCTGGACTTGTACAAGGCCTTTGATATGGTCACATATCACAATCTTATCTCTAAATTGGAAAGATACAATTTTACAGGCTGGATTATTTTCTGGATAAAGAATTGATTGGATGGTCAGAGGGGTGTGATCAACAGCTCTAAGTCCAGGTGTTGAATGGTGGCAATTTCTACCTCCCACATAATAATGCCACAAGCACAAGGCTCACTCTAGCACAACGTTCCAGATAAATTAGAACTTTGCACCATTTGTTGCTTCCCCTAACTAACAAGGAATTGTTTAAGTGGTACTTTCAAATAAAATTTGCATTGCATTTTTATGGCTAGCCAGCTGCATCTTCACCTCTGGCAGAATTATGAGATAAATAATAGGCAGGATGTTCACTCCCTGTGATACGCAAAAAAATGACAGCAAATTACAGCAACCTATTTTTCCAAAAGATTTACTTTCTGTGGACATCATGGTAGAAAACAGGTAAATATTCCTTTGGCTTTCCTTCCAGCAGTATTCATGAATTTTCAGCTACTGTGGCAGACCTAGTAAAAATCCATGTGAGAAGATCTGTTTTCCTGCATTTCAATTTGTTTTTATTCAGCTCATTCAGTAAGGATGCAGCAAAAAATAAAATAAAATAAAATAAAGCTGAATAAATAAGGCAGAAGCTACATGCATTGAGGTCCCAGGAGACACTGATTTTAGTCAAATTTTCTTGAAGTAAACATATTCTTGGCAGTATTCTTCCCAGCCTCAGGCAAATGCTTTCCTAATTTTAAAATGCTTACCTCCAGTGAACAAAATAAAGGTAGTACAGCAAATTTATCTCCTGTAAGTATAAATTTGAATGAAACCTGAAACAATTACCTTATTTTTGAGCAAATCCCTTTTGTGAAAAAGAAATTTACATAGGGAGATTTAGTTATTGGGTAACAATTGACTTTCTGATACCATTTTTCAGGCTCATTTATATCTTCGTTTGTTCAATCCTTTTTCATACAATCAATTATTCATGTCTCAGATCTATTTGTTTTTCTTTTGACTGCTACTTGTATAGTTATTTGTTATTTAATCACCCCAAATAATGCATGTGAATTTTTTTAACTGCAGAGGCCATTCATATATGCTGCTTTTCAAGTTTCCACGCCCACCTAATGCAGGATTAGGTGGAGGTCTTCTTGCACAGCAGTGAAAGACAGGATTGAAAATATGAACGCTAGAGGTTCAAAAAATGAATGACAAAGGGTTATGGGTTTTTTGTTTGTTTGTTGTATGGACTTCAACATGCTTTTAGCTCCCTAATCCATAAATTTCAAATACTTTATCTTAATTTCAGGTTAAATTTCAACTTAAGCTTCCTGTTATCAAGTTTCATGTCTCACTATCACATTTACACTCCCAGGGCCCAATTGTTTTTAACAATGAACATTCTTTGCTATCACAGCTTTGCAGATCTTTCAGTTAGTCAAAAGGCTTCAACTTAGTGAACCTCCAACACACAATCCAGGAGTGCATCCCCACCCATACGAGTGTGTACATGCCCTGGCTGCCCATTGGCCCCAACACAACAATACACAGGAGCCTCCTGTCATCTCCTGCTGTTCTCCACCTCCCCCACCTCTCCAGCTCCCAGTTTTCTTGGAGAGAGAAAGGAGTTGTTTTCCTTTCACTACACTTCTCAGTGTAGACAACATATGGCTCAAAACTGTGAGGCAATCTGCTCTGAGTCTGGATGAACCCTCAATAAAGTGCTTCATATTAAGTTTATGGATTTAGTTCTCTGGGGAAGAGCACAGAGAGAGATCTGGTTCATCTCACCTACAGCCAACATAAGCCTGGTTCAATCAGCTTGAATGGATTTTCTTTTATATAAAGGAAGAGGGGAAATGATTTGTATCTTCCTTTGCACATCCGTATGTGGCTGATCATAATCCAGCCTCCTGTCTGTAATTCTTTCAGCTATGTATGCATAAAGAAACATGAAACAGAAGGATTTCTTCCCCCTTAGACAAATCAAATCAATTCCCCTGTTTTGTGCTAGTGCTAATGCACTGCCACCTAGTGTGGAAAATCAATATAACAAATGCAGGGAAAAAAAAAAAGGTTTTGCAACACGGCAGATGACATGTATCGGCCCCTATTGAAATATTTTGAACACCTACACATAACATTCATATCACAACATTAGTCATTCTTCTGAAAGACAATACAAATAAGCTCTTCTTTTCGTAGAAAACTTCTTGACTTGATAGACTGCAATGGTTTCCATTAGAATGCACTGTGACAGGGCAGAAAAACTCAGAGCCCTCAGTCCATGTAGCTTCACTTGCAGTAACTTCGTAAAACTGGAAACAAAATTCTACAGTATTTAGTGGCAGGAGCCTCGTAGTAGAAAAGAACTTCTTAACTAGCTCAAACTTGATATCAAATTTATTTTGTCAAGGCTTTATTCTCTAGCTAAAAGTATTGCACATTATCAGATGGACTACAGGACCAGGTATCAGGAACCCTGAGTTTTGCATCTGTATCTACGTTATCTGAAGATCTTCTCCTATTTTTCAAGAATATTACTCTCCATACAGCCCTAAGTTTCTGCTGTTTTGTGCCCTGTGCAATTATCTGCAATCTTGTTCAACAGACACGCAAAGAATACACACCTGTTTTGCCTGTACAAATTTCATACTGATGAAGCTGCATGTAAATGATGTGAGCCAATGGAACTAGCATATTATTTTACAGAAGTTGCAGATTGGATACAAAGATTATAAACACCTTCCTATTTCTACAGTTTGCTGTAACCTCTGTATTACCACTGTGCTAATCAAGGGGTTTAATTACTCAAGTAACACTGTAATCTACTTTTTTTTCCTGGAACTATATCATGACAGTATGGTTGAGCTGATCCAATTATTCCATATCATCTGCACCACAACAAAACACTGCTTTGAATCCAGGCTGTACAAATATATCTGAAAATCCACTAGCAAGATTCTGCATCTTGATTAAAATACGTGTCATTTTTTGTCTCTAATGTGGCAATGAGACTATTTTTCAATCCAGTCAGGATTGGAACATCACCATTTTTAAAGAGAAACATGTGGAAGGAAAATATTGTATAAAAGGCAGAACACAGAAGAATATACAAAAGTAGAATCACTTTAGCATAATTCTCTCTACTTGATAATACAATACATATATTGCACATAGGATTTAGCACTACATAAAATGATTACTGAATATTTGTATTTTGACAACTGCATGTAGCCTGTGTGTGTATATTTGAACTGAATGCAAAGACTTCAAGATGTTTTCAGCTAAGATTGAACAGACAACTCTTCATTCGTGCAAAGTAATCTAGGAATTCTTTTGTGTTGCAAATCATAGAGTAAATAAAATTACTTCAACACTAACCATGCTAGTAAGCACATAGGATCACTGAGATATTTATCTGCTTAAGAATGTATGAAATAATGAAGGTCATACATAATATGGCAATAACATCCTGAATCATGTTAGTACAGCCTTCCATTTCTTAAATGTTACTAAAAAACGTAGCATCTTGCCAAGTATTTAATGCTTGTCAATAATTTTATAACGAAAAACATCTTTCATAAAGTGCTTTACTTAAACTCATCTCAAACCACCATAATATGACTCAGTCAGAATATTGAGTGAGGTTATCATAGTTTAGCTAATGCCTTTTCTTTAAATATTTATTGATGTAATAAAATATATATATTTAACTAAGGCAAATCATAACCTTAAATAACCTTAAATGAAGAGATATTTATTGTGTTGCTAATTTGTTACTGTAGTTCCATTGGTAGTCTACAAATAAAGGTAGAAAGAGGCACTGAAAAGCGCCGAAAACACAGATACTAGACTTCTGATTCACATGATCACATACAAATAAAAGGATTTTATTTTATAACATAAAGCAATTATACAGCCTTCAAGTTTGTGAAGAAAAGCTTGAAGCTGATGATAAACAGAATTATTAGATCAATTAAATTCTAGAGAAGAACCTGAAAGAAGTCCTGAGAGGCTGCCCCATGCGATCTGCTGAGGAGCCAAACTCCACTTAACACCAACTTAGGGACAGAAGGGACCTGCTAAAATATTATGGCTGCTCTTCCTCTGGAAAAAAATCTTTTACAGTGAGGGTGGTGAGGCACTGGAAGAGGTTACCTAGTGTTGTGGTTGATGCCCCTTCCCTAGAGGCTTTCAAGGCAAGGCTGGATAAGGCCCTGGGCAACCTGATCTAGCTGCGGTGTCCTTGTTCATAGCAGAGGAGTTGGACTAGACAGCCTTCAGAGGCCCCTTCCAACTCTAAGGATTCTATGATTCTATGTTTCTATCCCTTCCTCTCTTCTCTGTGAAGGAGAGATCCTGAGGAAGAGCACACTTTCACCCTTCTCCATGACTCTGAGAAGCAAAGGACAGACAAGCTGTAGAGTTTTAAACACAGTGTCACATAAGTTCTGTATAATATTTAATGTAGACAGAAGGGAACAGATAGTTAACACCATTATGACATGCAAACCTTCTCTAAGTGGATGTAGGTGAACTCATAACAAGGTATCAGTACTAATCTGCCCAATTACCATGAACGCTGGTGGAAAATACAGCATGTTAGCAAAACAAGCACTACCCCAGAGAATAACTTCCAATGAGTAAATATTTTAGCAGGTATAACTGTCAATTTCATTGACATCAAAATTGTTTTTGACAACTTACAACACTTATAAGACCTGCCTTAAGGTATTTTTATTATGCTTCTTCTCCAAAACTATATATGTATATTTATCTATTAGGTGTCAATCAAAGCAAGCAATACTTCTGTTTTAGTCTGCTGGCAAAAGAGATTTTTTTAACAGACAAAAAGACTCTGCAGACACATCATTCCAGCAATCTGCAGGTGGTATGGGCAAAGCAAGAGGAACATCCACCACTTTTTGCATAATTCTAGTGAATATTCCATTCTGATGGAAAAAATTCAAGGAAATAAGTTGTTTAAATATTTTAATAATTAACCATCTTGCTATTCTGTTACATGTCCATTCAGCTGAATTGACTCAGCTTTACCAGTGTGAACAACTGGTCTACGCATAAGATTGTTTTGTCCTGGACAGGACAGACTTCATGACTTTGAATGTTTAACAGTTTCTTTTATGTATAATACAACAGCTGAAATAACAGCAGTAGAAACCCATAATAAATTTATTCTTTTGTCAGACTGCAATCAAGATTACCATTTTTCTTTCGCATGAATTATAGGGATAATTAAGAACACCATAGGACACACATCTACACTCTCTATGAAAGGAATGGGGCATTCCACAACCTCCTTGGGCATGACAGCACCTTCTTGATAGCACCTTTTCATTTTATTGAAGATGCACCACAAAGGAAAATATGGTGGGTATGAATTCTTCTAGTGTCAAGAAAAGGGAAAAGGTTCTAGTGTACCTTCTTTTTTTCTTCACATTTTGTTAGTTTTTCATGGTGATGAAGCAGACATCGTGATAAAAGACTTTCTATCCAGTGGAACACAATTAAAATACATCACAAATACAACACCACAAAAGTCAAAACAGAAATTGCCCCAAAAGTGCAACATATTCTACAGTAAGTCATATGAGGTTTCTGACTTTTCCTTGCAAGGCCCTGAATAGCTGTAGAAATTCACCACAGATCAGGCATACCTTAGGAATAAAGTATGAATTCATAAGTCAGCACTTGCAGATAGATTAATATAAAGCCAGGATAACCACTAAAAAGTACAATAATTCAATGTTGCTCACGTTTGCTCTATGATTTGTTTGTTAAGCCTTCAAAGCTACCAAAAAATTGTTTTCAGTATATTTTTCATTGCTCAATGACTCAAGCTGTGCTAAGGGAAAAATACAGAGGCTAAAAAGATCAAACAAAAGCACAACATTTAAGAAACTGAACAGTAACAAAAATATCAACATGGGAAATACCCCAAAGAACTTTAAGGTGATGTATGACATTTGTAGGCATCTATAAAGTCGATTTAAAGAATGACAATAAAAAAAATGGTTAAAGATTTAAACAGAAATGATTTGCTAAATTTTTGAGATTCCTCTTTTCAAGTGACAAGTGAGCAACCACTATAGTGCCTATGTATTATATATTAGGAAAATACATTCTAGACCATAAGCATTGATTTGGAGCTCAGTTTTAGTCTCATGCTATTCTCAAATATGACTAATTACGCAGTTCATTAAAAAGTAGCCTAAATATTGATTAAAAGACTATAACTTTGATTCAAAAAAATATGATTTTTTTTTTTAAAGAAAACAGAGCATCTTCTAGAAGTTGAGAATACTTTCAGAAAATACAGCTAAGCAAACCTACAAGTTCCTTTAAACTTTTCATGCATCTTAAGTATGACAACATAGATCAACTTACATACAGTCATGTTGTCAATACTAATTATAAATCAAGTATTTTTATGTAGTTTAAAATGCAAATTAAATATTTTTCTTCTTATGTGTTTTTATTCCAGGTTACTTGTTGCTTAAAATGACTTTTTTTCCCCTCCTATATTTTGCACTCAAACAAAAACATTATTTGGATCTACTTTACAAAATTTAAGTTTGATGTGAAATTCACACCACTTAAGCAGCGCTATTGTAGAACACCAAATAACACACAGTGTCACTGAACAAATAATAGCTAGATATAGCTCTCACCTAACTGGTGCCTTTCACCAGCAACCTGCCATTTTCACATATAAGAGTAACTGAAGCCTTTAGTTTCCATGTATTTTGTGTTATTAAACGTTCATGAAACTACATGGAAGGAAAATAAAAAAAACAAAAACAAAACACCACGAATCAATGAATCACTGCCCAGAGATTTCAAGGCCCTGAAGTAGTCCTATGATGATGGTGGCCTGATAGGAGCCCTCAGAAAATGTTGCTTTTGGCTTCTCTGCTCATAGTCACAGAAAGCAGGTGTGGCCACAAATGTTTTCCACTCATAGTAGCCAGGGCTAAGCCACCACAAGGCTGAAGGGCCGGCCCTAACTGCCCACCTGGGACTCCTACACTGCCCAGGACCCCACATCATGCTGCAGGGCCACCAACCTACATCCCAGCAAAGTTACAACAGGGACAGTCTCTAGCTCCCCATAGCCCAGCCCAGCCCACCAAAGGCAAAGAGCACTGTACATAATTTCAGCAGCAGTGATCAACATCAAGTCCAGTCCTACAGTTGTGTCACATCCCTCAGGTCAAAAATAGCAAAAACTTTAAATAAATCTAAATATGTACTTGTGTGGAAAACACGGGTTTTATTCATCACCTCCATAGCAAGAGGATTTAGGAAGAAAGTGCTGCCAGAGCTCAGCCATCAAGGATATGATTAGACAGGCAACATTTACCCTAATCTCTCCTACAGCAAGCGTTTTCTTCTTCCTGTAATTAAATGTGATTGCAGATGAAGATATTTAGGGGCATAATTTCACCAATTTACACACCAAACTACTTTCACTGCACATGAAAAATGCAAGTAACAAAAGAATGTGAGTAAAAGTGTGTGTGTTACGACTGAAGGCCAGGTTGACCACTAAAGCTCATGTGCACCTATAAACTTGGTAGCCAACGGAGTAAAACTTCAGGAATTCCACGTACTGAAAACCAAAACATTCCTCAAAGTTTGTATCTTTTATCATATGGGATTACAGAATTATTCTGAAGCTGAAGGATGGGGGAGGAAGGGAGTGGTAGCTTAAGGAGATGAACTTTGTCTATCTTCATCTGTAACATTTAGAAATGGTATATTCACTTATAACAAAGAGACAAACAGCAGAGACAAACTGACAGCATGACGAAAATTCACAGGAAAAAAGAGAATGGTCAGAGATTGATGTTTGTGAGTTACAATAGCACTGAAACAGTTTAAAAGGCACAGCTTTCTGATGAACTGCAAACAGAAAATTAGGCTCTGTGGATACAAGGAAAGTAAAAATTGCAAGCAGAATTACAAATTACATTTGTTTTAGTTATACTCCTTATACTTATTTAGTTACCGTTTTTAATATGAGAAGCTTAATATATGGGTTACCCCCAAAAGCAGTGCTTCCTATTTATTTCCATGGAAACTAAAAGAGATACAAAGAGCACAATATCATTCTTTGACAGGTCAAATTCTCAACTACAAAACGCTATTTTTTTCAACACTGTCATCAACATTAGCTATGGAATTTTGAGAGCAGTGAACAAGTGCCTGCATGATGTGCTCTTAAAAATCTTCATTTCTGTCCAGAGTATGGCTTTTCTTTCACGTTGCTGTCACTAGTGTTGAAATGCACCACCCACTGCCTGACTGTGCCCCTCTGCTGCCATCGGTCACACAGCAACAAAATGCAGTAGAACACTGGTGGGAAGGTTCCACCTCTACTGCCATATCACCAACGTCTGCCTCTGGCCATGAAGGGCCAACATAATAACTGTAGGAGGCATTACTTTCAGAGCAGCCCTTCCACGAGTACACACACACAGGGTTCTGTGAACTGGTACTGCGAATGTATGTCACTCAAAAGGATATGAAGCCAAAATTTCAGAAAAGAAAACGCAGGTACAAACTTGCTTGAACCTATTTTACCTTGCATTATAAATAGCTGAATTATTTTGTTCTGTTTTTTTCCTAAGTCCAAGTAGCTTTGATAATATTGACCACACTTTTATAAGGTTGTAGACTGCTATTTTTAAAATGATGGAGTGAGCAATATTTAAATTCCTAAACATTGGGAAGAGACAAATATTGATGATAAGGCAAGAATAGCCATGCCTCCACTTTGTTTCAGACCAGTTGAAAAGCCACAGTAGACATTAACAACAGAAATAGTAGTAGCTGTCTGCAAGTAACAATACGGAGAAGTGACTTAAGAACTAAGCAAAAGAAAATGTGTTTAAAACAGAAAAAACAGTTGTTTAGCTTTGTCTTTCTCTATTGTATTGTACTGTATTACACTGATTAAGTTATTGGTACTCTATTTTACAGAGTTACTTTACCTGCTTTCTAAAATTTTTCTAACTCATTTTCATGTTACTTTGTATTCATGAGTTTCAATGAAAAGGAAAGAAATTTGGATTAAGGACCAAAGCATTAAAGAGTACTTCTACTTAAGCATAATGGATATTTATCAATGTTACTGTAGTTCTTCAGGTATGGTTGGTTTAGTCGGGACTGATTAACAAGTAGGAAGAACAAAAACAAAACAAAAACACCTAGGTTCAAATAAACTGTAAGAGTCACATTATGAAAAGAACAGTTTTGCACACATTTATAATGGCTATATATGCAATTCTGAACCTTTTTAAGATAAGTCATCTCTAAAATAAATTTCTCTGTATATGGTTACCACTCCTTTTTTTTTTTTTGTACTTGTAAAAGACCAAGCCTATATATTTGAAACTCTACAAGTTTCATTCATACTGTAATTTATCTTATTAAGGAGCACAGTTAGGAAAGAATAAGTAGATTTATCTCTGGCCTTTCGATATTAGAAGTATTGTAAATTGGCTTTTTCCAAAATCTTTTGCAAAATTCATGTTTCTTTTATGAAATTAAATATATCTGGAAAACGAAACCAAAAGTGTCTGCCCTGTCAGTAAGGCATAATAGCTTAAATACATGGCCAAATGCATACCATTATCAAACTTCTGTCTTGTATGAGACTTGCATCCAGCCTGCTTAGAGCAGAGTGAGAAAAGCACATGAAAACTTTAGATCTTCAGTTCTGGAGAAAAGTGGGAAACTGAGGCAGTTAGGTAAACAGAAAAACAAAGGAAAAATACAAAGCGTTGGTGAAGGAAAGATAGATAAAACATGGGTGACCTTAATTAGTTTTTTATTCTGGAAACACGTGGTTTTATTTTCATAGGAAAGATTAAGAATTTTTTGAACATTTAAAATCATACTGACAAATAATATTGCAATAGACCACTTCAGTTCTTTCATATTCCACTGTCTTTGCCTGAATGTTAACCAGCTCTTTTGGGCCCCCTTACCTTCCAGAGCCCTAACCCACATGACTCTTCCAAGTAGGTCCTAGAAGAGGTCAAAAGTTATCTCTGATGAAGTCCAGGCAAGACTTATTGCCCTGCTTCTTCTGTGTAAGATCCTGAACTCCACAATCTCAAGAAAAATGCTGCCAAATTATACACCTATGAATACCACTAACAATACATTTATACAAGAGACATTTATCAATGAATATAGACTTGCTTGCACTAGAGTTTAGACATGACTATCTTGAAGTATATAAAACACTTACTGGTAAAAAGCTGCTAGAATGATAGTACGCAATAATTTCCATGGAATTCACTGATATAGTTATAAACCTTGAAAGAACCTGCAAATATCCAAATTCAATAAAAATTAAAGCAATTTCACTATTAACCTCAGTTGCAGAAGTCTGTATGCAACAAAACACAAGAGTCCCTGAGCACCAACTCTGCTGTCTCTCCGGGAATATTTGTTAATGCTGCCAAAGAGTAAATCCCAGTAAGGATAAGAGAGAGAAGAAAAAAGCATCTGAACATTATAATAGATAAAGTATACTGATTTCATTTCTGAATATTTCTTTGTGCTAATGCAAAGAGAACATCTGTATGTATTATGTACTGCAAAACTGAAACACGCTAAGTGAAGATCTGGACTATTTAATTCTGTTAATAAGAATTAATGACAATGTTGATTTCACTCTTTAGTTTTTCAATCTTTTCCTTCTTCCCCAAAGGAAATGGTGCAGCGTCTGATGCATTAGTTATTCTTACAGTGTGCATTCACACTTTGGATAGAGTTGCTTGTCTCTGGACTGAGTAATTCATACTTTAAGAGGTGTTGTAGAATCCATTCCAAAAGGAAGCTTTATTATTTTTTTATTCTATAATCCACTATTCTATAATCCACTTTGCTTTCCTAACTAAGTGCATATCACTGAAACAATAAAACAGGTCATGCACAGCATACACAAGTGCTACAAAGCAAACAGAACAAGCATACAGCCCAGAGGCATGGAAACCACCCAGAGGTAACAGTCCCCCAGAGGCAGTAGTTCCTATCTCTGTGCCTCCTTTGCTCAGAGACCCTGCAATAGTGTTCACGCATATGGGAGAACAATGAGAAAGGGAACAACTGAATTTTGATCCAGCTACTACCAGTTGCAAAATGATGTTGAAAGAATAATTGTAACAGCCATAACTGACAGTGGTCCTGAAACAGCTTATGACCTGGCAGGTAGCCAGAGGGCAAAGAATTGGTAATGCTGATCCCAACCTTTGAATACTGTTTTGAGCAACTCTGGCAAAGACAGTACCAAGATAATATTTCATAACAAAGAAAAAAACATTTTTAAAGATCTGTGTTCATCTTCTTGCTAGCAACATGGAACACTCATTGACACCACTGTGATATTAACAAGCATGGTGAATTCCTGTAAGTATTTAGAGATGTGATTACATAAATGGGATGACACCTTGCAGCAAGACATAACCTTTCATTCAAATGTCTTCTGAAACTAAATCAACAAGTAACAAATGTTTTCTTAGCATATTCTGATAAAATGCAACCAAAACTGAATGGCATTAACAGCTACAAGTGCCACAAAAACTATAAATCATTGCTGTTTCCCTCCTGCCAGGATTGTGTGTACTACAAACAATCATGGTACCACATAATTACTTACATATTTTGAATCTCACTTGATGTGAAAGACCAGTGAAAGACTAACTGGTGCTTCAGTCTCCATGAAGGTCCATCTTACAACTGTGAATGGGTTCTGACTGCAAGTTTAACATGCTATTTATGACTAATCCCATTTAGCTTAGCATGAACAGCCTTCCCAGAAAATCCATCCTAAAGCATTTGACTTGGTAAAGAAAAATAAGATTTGCCAGGTAATTTATTTATTTAAAAGGATTTTCCACTAGACTTTCAGAGGCTCAGTTCATAAAAAAAGCCATTAGTATTCCTGCTGCTTTAAGTAATCCACATCTAGTGATGAGAAATGAAATAAAATCATCCTGAAATCCAAAAATGAAATCAACATCCTAACTTAGCAAGCAGATGTTATCTGGTTTAGTGACTCCAGATTACCTCAACAGTTATATCAAGCCTAACAACCCTTAACCAAATAATCACCCTGCGTTGTGGAAAAAATCCTGTTGACCAAGGTCAACTCATCTCTGTAACAGACTTACATGACTCTGGCAATAGACTATTCCAAAGCTGGAGACAGAAAATGAGGGGGTAGCCCGGAGCACAGCCATGTTATTCACTTCTCCTGCAGTGACATCCAGGATCCATCCAGCTGCTGATACAATGCTAAGTTGGTTGGGAGCTACAGCAGGTACCACAGTGGTCCTGAGCAGAGATGAGGCAAAATGGATGCACTTCACCTCACATACTTTCCTCCTGTGTGCATTTAGATGCTTGGCTTAACTTGCCACTATACTAGTGGCCCATCAAAAAGTGACTGCTTATTTCCGGTTACATTGTTTAGGTCATGCTGAAGTTCACCTGAGCCTTGAATACTCCCCTTCTTTCTACCACTTCTTTCCTCATGCATTTAGCCTTTCATCCTCAACATCTTAGAGAGGTGTCTGACTGGCTTTTCATTTGTGGAGATCTGTGTTTAAATGCAGAACTGCAGCAGGAAGAGGATAACATGAGTACTGTTGAACCCTTTCTCTGTGCAGTGCTCAGTGAATTCTTGTTCACTGCACAAATTCTCATCACAGCATAATGAATTTGGTATTTGCTGCAAAGGAAAAAAAAAAAAGGCAGCAGCAAAATTACCAGTCATATCACACTGTGAAAGCAAATACATTGCAAAATATATTTGATAAGCAGTAATGTTTTAATTTTAAATCATGAGGCTGGAACAATATTTTATGAAAAACTTTTGTATATTAATTCTGTGCTTGAACAGTAGATAACTAGAAGTTCATGTTGACAATAAAGAAAAAAATAGGATATGATTTGCTCATCCCACTATTGAAAGGCAAACATTTCCCTGCAACTACTGCCATAAATCCTTGAAAATGCATGAAGTGATCTGACACTAATAAACAGTTTTCCTGGAAAATATCATAGATCTAGCAAAGTCAGCTTCTCTAACTTCTCTAACACTGGAACTTTGTTCCCAAGCAATGCACAAGAAGTACAAGCCTGGAATAGTTATCAAAACCAGTGTTTCCATTTCCAAATACCATAAGCTGCTTGTATCAAGGTGTTGGTTACCTAGTATTGATCCTGGTATATAATATCCAGAACAGATAATAACCACCAAGTTTGATTTTCAAATACTTTGCAACAGTACTAATCTTCAGCTCCAAGCATCAAGGTGATTCAACATTAATTAAAAATATAACTTCATTTTCATAAAAGCAGAATGCAAATATAATGATTAAAATCAAATCACAAGTCACTATACTGAGTTTTGCATACTTCTACTCAATTGTAAAACTCAATAGGTTCCTCCTATAGTTTTTCAGTGCAGCAGTCTTTGCACGCTAGCTTCAGAGGAACTCAGGTTTTTTTTTTCCTTGTTTCTTTTTTAAAATTGAAAAGCAGAATATGTTCTAATTTCTTTTTCATTTCACATTTTAAAAGTCAGTCTCTCAAACTGAGTCGCTTGATTGAAACTATGACTGACATTCCAATGAGTTTCAGTAGTTCAGATTATCTCACTATATCAAATGGTGAGATAAGATATTCTCATAATATTAATTTAGGAGTGTACACTTTGATTCATCCCTCTATATTTGGGGTATATATTTTCGAAGAATTGCTAGATAATTAGTATATTATTATTTATTTCTAAGTAATATTAAAGTTGAACTAGTCTCATAAAGCAGAATATCCCAAAGTTTTACATCAGCTATCCACAGTAGCAAAACTACCTGAAGAATCACTCTAAATTTTAAAAGTCTTTGTGCAATAGTCCTTCCAGGATCGATATTTTTAGATTCTGATACTGTAAGAAATCTAAAGCTTTCCTACATTGTGCTTGTGATGCAGGAAGACTTGATGGATTGAATCACACTTCCCTCTAGCATTCCACAGAGATTCAATACTCTTATTTTACTTTCTGGTTTAGTCTCCCCTCTCTTCTAAGCCTTGTTAGTTCCAAGTAACTTCATTTTATACGCACAAAGGAAAAACAAAAAAAAAAAAGGAAGAGGAAAAGGAAAGTTTTTATCTCAGATACTCCTTGTAGCAAAACTACCACCAGATCAGCAATGATGGATGGATAGCAGCTTGGCTTGGCATTGCCACAGAAACCACCCACTGGATGGTTCTCCTGACAACGTTCCCTCGGAGCAACTCAGGGTTACCTGCCAATCCACCATCCTCAAGCTATCTCAGTGTGATGTTGAACAGAATTTGGGCCAATGTATTCTCAGAGTGCTATGACCAAGCAGAAAAACGTGCCAGAAGTTCATGCAAATGTCGCCTGTCACAAACAAAATTAGGAGACAAAGAAACAGAAATATCACATATAGAACAGGAACATTGAGACAGAATACAAGTCAAAGTTTTTTCCATGAAACATTACTGCATTCTTCTAAGAATACGCATGTCAATTCAGAACAGGCAGCTTCCAGCTGAGCATGAGGCTCTCAGCACCCATAAGTCAGATTGCATAGCAGATGTTAAATGCAAAATCCATTAAGACCAATTAGATTCTGCAGAAAAAAAAGACTATATAGTAATAGCATGCACAGACAATCCTGCATTACACAACAGTATCAAGAGATACAGTGAAATACAAAAGAAAGACAAAAGCTTAAAAATGCAAATTAGCCTTTCCTCACAAAAAGACCTGCCAACAGAAGGCCTGCTGAGCTGCCTGCACCCATGTGAGGCAAGGTCTCCTCACTTCTGGTCTCCTTTTCCATCTAAGTGGAACTTCTGTTAAGGCTATCACCTACTGCACACCAAGTATCAATTAATTAATCAGTGGTCCTGTACTGCAGCCCAAAACTGTAATGAAGAAAAGAGCTTGGGCCTCCTTCCCAAACTGCATACGCACTTCATGCTGTATTAACAGAAGTAAATCTCTCTTCTGTGTACTAAGTTGAGAGCTTCCGTAGCTTAGAGAACATAGGTAGCCATCAGGCTCTGATTTTTATTTTTTGGAAGGAATTATGTAGCCTGAGAAAGACTGTTTCTGTACTTGTCAGGATGTGCTGCCAAAATCTGAAGCATTATCTCAAACAAGCCCCAGTTCTTGAATTGGAATTAGGCTGCAACAATTAATCCATTCATGGATACTACGCAATCTAAAAATTTAAGTCAAACATGTATAGTATAGGTAAATTTAATCAGCCACAACATTTAAGAAAATGATTTCTATTTTTTAAAGAAGTGAGATGGTCTTTCCAACTCAAAATACCTAACAAAGTTAGAGATATACTAGAAACAGAATTGAAATCTATTCCCAAAGAAGAGATTAAAGGCCACCTTTGGCCTTCAGATGTTCTTTAGTAGTTCTCAGAAATTTATTCATGATCCAAGGAAATGGGTGGAATGCATATATCCTCATGTATTTTTTCCCAAACACTTTCAGAGTCATCCATGAGTCCTCAGGAGAAACGATCTAATAGGAAGAGGACTGAGTGGCTGCCACAGAGTCACAGAACAACAACTAACATAGCTGCTGGTTGCAGATGCTCATGCTGTGTATGAAGCTCTGGTTTTGTGAGTAAGTAAAGGAATACAGTCCTCACAAACGCTCTTGGAAAGACTTTAGCCAGTAACCCTGACCAGTCTTCTCATGCCAGCACAGAGCAGCAAGGCAGGCTCACATGGTTTTCTGTTCATTTGACGGATTCCTGTGCAAGAGTTGGGCAAAGCTACAATAAGGACTCAATCCACCTAGGGATTTCATAATAAAGCATTATTTCAATCAGAGGGTTCCCATCAACTGGGCACTTAGAAAAAATAAAATTCATTAAAATTACTTTAATTAAAAAGGTTTCTAAATGTGTAACTAAGCAATCAAAATTATGTTCCCCTTCTTTTCAGCCTATATTAGCTCAGCCAATTTTCACACCCAGAAGTAGGAAAAACATATTAATATTAGGCAAAACCAGAATTTTTTGGTTAAGTATCAAATTAAAAAATTAGCTACCTGCTTCACTTTTTATAACACAGTAAGCTAAAAGACTAAAAATCAAAACAGAAACAGTGTTGTACAACATCCAATTCATCCCTGGCATTATTCCACATAAATCAGTGGTAATACACCGGGGATTAATTTGTAACACTGATCTGAATTAGAGCACTGTTCTACACAGCAGCCGCCTCATAACGCACACACATCATAACGCAAAACATTCTAAGCATCACAAATGCCCACAAATAATTATGCATCTAATAACCTATGTCTGAGCAAACAAGGGGGGGGCTATCCCATAGTTCTGACAATAACAACGAGGAACTTCTATTTTTAAGAATTAGTAGGTCTATTTTTTTTCCAGAATGGAGATTTAATTATCACATATTTACATATTCTACACCACTAAGTCCACTCAGAAGAATGCAAAGCTCCTCCAACAACTCCGTTTTTACATTTCCTAATTAGATATGACCAGCTTGCTAGGTTACATAATGAACCTCCGAAAACTGTTTTAAAGTAGTACTGAAGATTGATTTGAAGTTCTCAAGTTTGTTCAGCAAAGGGTAATCACCACCTATATAATACACACCAGTGTATTTAATGAATTTCTTTTCTGAATAGAAAACCGTTCACATTCACGGTGATTAGGTCCAGGAGCAGCGGGTCGCTGCTGCTGGGGCTGAGGATCGCATCTCTCCTGCCACAGGGACAGGTGATGCTGAAACAACTGCTCAAGCAGTGGAGCCCACACGAAGGCTCGTGTACCCGAAGAATAGCTTTCCGCTCGCAGGAATTACCCAACTCTCCGAACACACCGCGAGGCTTCAGGCTGACCTCTGCCTTTTAAAGGCGAACCTCGGCCGGGGGCCGGTGCTTTCCATCCAGCTGCGCTTCATCAGCCCGAACCCTGCCCTGAAAGACTGACTGAACGCCACCCCACCGGGGGACTTCTCATCTGCGAGAGACTCGCAACCCCCGATGCTGCGCGGAGCCAACAACCGTTGTTACCTACGGGCTGTGAACACGCTGCAGTTTCCGTGAGTTTTTCCCCCTTTCAGGCAGGTTTCTCACCCCCAGGGCAGCTGGCTCTGCCCTCGCTGCCTGCCCCATCACCCAGCGGCAGCGTACCCGCTGTCAGAACCCCGCTCAGCCCGCAGCTAACGAGAGACGCAGCAGTAACATCATTCCCCCCCCCCCAGCCCCTTCCGCCTCGCTCCGCTGATCGGGGCCGGGACCCGGCGCGACGCCTCCGGGAGACCCCGGCACGGGGCGGAGGCCGTTCCACCCCGCACGGCCAACCCTGGGAGGAGGGGGCAGCCCCGATATTCCCGCGTGTGCATGAGGGGAAGGCTCCGGCGGTCCCAGGGAGCACTTACTGAAGAAGATGTACTCAGTGTAGCTGCTCCAGATCTTGTCGTCCCGGTACTGGTTGATGAAGGCGGCCGTGCCGGTGGAGTTGCAAGCCACCATGTGGAATCCCGCCTCGGAAAGCCGATCGAAGGCTTGCTCTAGGTAGGTGAACTTGAGGTAGAAGCGGGAAGTATACTTCTCGGGGGGGCGGTCGGGGTCGCGGCTCTCGTTTAGGGTCTCGCCGAAGACCTCCTTGGCCAGGGCGATCCTGCCGCACACCATGATGCGGGCGACGCGGCGGAACTTGGCGTCCGCCTGGTTGTCCCGCACCGTGGTGTAGGAGCCGCGGTAGCCCACTGTGAGGAAGCCCGAGCGCTTATCCAGGCCGGCCCGCTGCAGCCGGTCGCTGCTGCCCTGCGAGGTGCTGTCCTCCAGGTCGCTTTGGCAGCCCTCGTCGTTGAGCGAACTCTGCTTGGTGACCTTGGGCGAGAGCAGCTTCACCAGGTCGCCTAGCTGGAAGTATTCTGCCTCCCGCAGGAGCCGTTCCTTCTCGGGGAAGTGCTCGGGCAGTGCCAGCTGCTTGTCCCGCAGGTAATCCAGCACGTACCTGAAGAGGAAGCCGTCGCGGTCGATGAAGAAGCGCGCCCGGCTGTCCCTGGGCAGCTGGCGGGCCGCCGCTGGGCCGCCCCGGCACGGCGAGAACATGGTGGCCAGCGTGCTGTCCGGGACGCTGAGCAGAGTGGAGTGCCTCGTCACGTACACCTGGCCCCCCACATTCAGTTCTACCACCTCGGGGAACGGCGAGCCCGACGGCCCCGACACCATGTCGCTGATGGGAAGGATGCTGCCGCCCGCCTCCTTCAAAGCCATGGCTGCGAGCGGGCGGCCGCGAAGGAGGGTCTCCCTCCTAAAAAAGGCAGCCTGATGCCTTCCTCCCTCCCCTCCACGCACCCCACCCCTCCTCCTCCTTCTTCCCCCACCGCCCGCCGCGCCCGGAAGCGCCCGGACAGAGCTGCGGCTCCCGCCGCCCTCCGGCACCGCACCGCGGCTCCGGGGTGCGCGGCTCCGGTCCTCTCCTCTTCGCGGAGCCCCTCACTGCCCCTCGGCAGTACGGGCCCAGCCCCGCGCTGCGCTCCGCCCGGTGGTAACGGGAGCCGCGGAGTACCGCGCTGCTCAGCGCCGAGCGGCCGCCAGAGCCGGCTGCCACTCGGCAAAGCGCTGCCGTGCTGCCGGGCGCGGCCCGGGAGAGAGCCAAGCCCCTACCCCGGCTCCTCCCCTTCGCCTCGGCTGGTGGCTTTTTCGGTTCGCTTTGGATGTTTCTTATTTATTTATTTTTCCCCACTTAAATTCCTCCCAGCCTCCCCCCTCTGATTTCCTCATGCTGCTGCGCCGGTCGGTGCTTGCGGAGTTTTATCGCCACAATGATGGACCTCCATCCAGAAGTAGCATCCCACAGGGTGCATGTGGCAACGTTTTTCACTGTGTGTTAGCACACCTTTACCGGGAGGAAAGGGGAAGAATTTAGCTGGGAGCATCACAGAGGCTGTGCCAAAGAGTAGGTCTAACAGACCACACCGGGACGCAACACCGTGTTTGCTGTCCTGCTGCTCCCTTGAGCACAGCACACACCGAGCTTTGTTCTCAGCGAGCTGTGGCAGGAGCTCAGCGAGCTCTGGCTTGACAATGGCATTGGGGTGATTCAGAGCAGAAAAGAAAGTCATCTGCCACTAGGATCCAGGTGCCAAGCACAGATTTTGACTTGGAACACATCATTGCCTGATTGTTGGCTGTGTAACAGCTAAATTTGTGCTCTGTTTAAACAGTAGATTTTTATAATTTTTATTTATTTGTTCCTAGCTGGATCCACAGCTCACCTGCTTCCAGATTCCTGACGTGTGTGCTTTCAGTCAGGGCTGACAGAATGCACCAAAGTGCCTGGGTATTGGAAGGCAAACATGCGATTGGTCTTGCCAGTAAGAGTTGAGGCCTGAGACTGACAGGGGATGTGCCAGTGCCGGATCCAAGTGCGATTCCACTCAGCTAGATAGTTTGTGTATGGCAGCCCTCCAGTTTTGTTGTTTATATTTCCTTGAAAGTTAAGGATTCAAGCCTTAATCGTGCCATATAGAAGTGGGAGCCCAGTCTGTACATCATTTAATGACTGTACATCAGGCCCAGGCATGAAAGACATAAATTCTCAGGTAGATCACTGTCATCTGTTACCTCCTCACTGGAAGATGCTGGTGAAGATGAGGAAGTTTCCTCACCAATCACCTGAACCTTGGTTGTGTTCTCTAACTTACTTGTCCAGACTTCTTTTAATGTGCTAGTACAAATATCCCTATGGCACCCCATCCCATCTGTCACTGAATCATTGAGGTTGGAAAAGACCTCTAAGCTTATCTAGTCCAACCATCAAACCGTCCCCACCATGCCCACTGACCATGTCCCTCAGTGCCACATCTACACGTTTCTTGAACATCTCCATGGACAGTGACTCCATTCCTCTTTGGGCAGCCTGTTCCAGTGCCTCACCACTCTTCCCTAATATCCCTCCTTCAAGGTGTGATGAATCAGTCCATGGTGCTGCCTTCTTCCTTCACACTGTCCAAATCAACTAGGTTATCCTTGTAAGAAACTCTTATAGATACAGGTATGTATTTACTGCTGCTCAGTTCTGAAATGGAAATTAGGATATTAGGAGTTAATCCATTTACTTGGCTTGCTGCCCAGCCAGGTGTTGAACTGATACACACGGAAAAGGTAACCTTGCATTTTAAAAATGTTTCTGTAATCTCTATGGCGAAATTGTATTTTGTTATAAACTGGTAACTGAAACATTTAAAGTTTCAGATAAAGAGAGGTGAAGGCCAGAGCTTCCTTCATGAGTGACTTGTCCCCAAGCAACAGTAAAGATTGGAACAAATATTTTAGAGGTACATTTCAACCTTATTTTAAAACAAAAATAAAAACTTGTTACTGTCCAAGGTTATTCCTGCTGTTGCAGTCTTATGTAGTGGAATAATAAAAAATGAAAGATTCATAACCTCTTTTGAAATTAAATTGCAAAATGCATCATATTCCCCTAGTGAAAATGGGCAACGAAGTAGAGAATAATGTTTAGGAGAAGAATAAACAATGAAATTAGATGCTTAATCGGAGGTTCTTAGAGAGAGAATTATGAAAACTCTGTAAATCCAGTAACTGAATAAATTAGGCAATTTTTTTGAGTAAGATGAGTCTTCTGGCAGACTTCCAGCGCAGTCAAAAGGAATTGTTCCTCTGTCCTGAATTGCAGGATCAGGCAGGAAGAGTAGTTTTTCATGCAGAAAAAAAAATTCCAGATGATTATAATGAAAGAGCCTGTAATAATTACAGAAATCATCTGATAAGCATTTAAGATGATTATGTTGTCTTTCAAATAGTCATCAGCCCCCAAAAATGGCATTAAAATTGTAGACAAGAGTGTGACAAACTGCCAGCAGAATCATATTTCTAACAGTACTGTACTCCAGCTCAGTAAGCCCTGAAAGATTTGGCTACTTTCATGGTTCTCTCCTCTTTTTGTTGTCATTTCTGTCTTTTTTTTTTTTAGTTCTTAATATTTTCATATTAAGAACTTGTAGATCTTTCTTGTTCTGTTAGATCTTGTTCCCTGTTGGCAACAAATCACCATTCCCAAGAAATGGCTTTTTCTCTTCTTAATACGTTTTTCTTCTGGACCCAAATTCATCTTTTTAAAACTTAAAGGTATTTCTATGTAACACTGCATTTATCCAAAATGATTAGAACTCTGTACTACAAGAGTTTAGAAATTATTTTATCTATGTGATTAATTCTCAGAGTAAAATGGAAGCACACATATAAATTTGGTACTGTGGGAATTTGTACCTTCAGGACCTAAACAACGTTGCAAGTGTACACAACATTTCATACATTTAAATTAGTATTATAGATTATTTATTTGCACCGCTGGGACTGAAATCAGGGAAAACTAATCTGCACACTTGTTTCTGAGAACTTTATTCTTTACAGTCTGTAGTAATTGATTGTTCTAATGTAAGTTGGATTTTGAAAAGTAGCTGGTGGTTATTTATGCTTCAAAGATTATGCATTCTCAGGAAAAAAAAAATGCTGAGAAGCTTTTTCAGTCACGTTAATCAAGAAGAATTTAGCAAGTTTTGCTTCTCAAGGACTGGAAGTTTCATTTACTGACAGCTAATGTTTTCTGAAAGTATTTACTTGTACAAAGGTTACCAGTGTTAAATGAGCTCCGCTGTGCTGTGGCTGAAGTGATTTGTTTGAATGATTCACTGCACCAGCTGGACAAGCTTCACCTGATGAGCTCTTAGGGTCCAGAGTCATCTGTGGGAGTTAGAAAGAGCTTGGACCTTTGTACTGTATACACTTAAACTATTCCTTATACTATGCCATAGTATGAAAGAGAGGAACACACAAAAAAGGATAAGCCCAGGAATTGTAAACCAGCCTAGCTTCTCTATGATATTTCACTTATTTTTAGCCAAATATACATGAGAATAATTTATGGTGTTACTGGATTTGTTACATGAAGAATGCACAATTTCTTTTCCTTCATTAGGACTAAAGCAATATTGCAGTCCGAATTAGCATTCCCAGAGTACTTAGGCACTTAGTTCCTTTTCAGAACAGAAACGTGTCTTCTTTGTGAATTTTCACTAACCTAGATCTAACTAAATTCTGACTTCACTGTAGCAAGTTCTACATTTAGCATATTCTGCTTATAAACACCCCTTAGCAAGAATGCGTTAGCTCATTAATTAGGCCTAATAGCCTGAACAGTTATGCAGGTGTAACCTGGGTATAACAATGATGTTTGTCTCACTTTTCTCATTGTTGGCTATATTTAGCATTTGAATGTACTATTATTTTTCCATCTTCATTCACATGTCTTTTTAAAAAACCCTCTTGAAAATGTTGATCAGTGTGAAGGGATCTTCATAAGAATCCTGCATACTGACATTCCATTCAGCTGCTCATTTCTTTCTTATTCTCAAGCAGCAGTTTCCCAGAGCCTGCTAACATCAAGAGCCTGACAGAACACACTTGTATTTGTACCACAGTTTTTCATTATAGTGTTGTTTGGTTACCTCATTAACACCTGGCTCCTGAATATTAAACATATAATATGGTCACTTAATATAGCAATAGTTTTGATGCAACTATGCTTTTTGCTAACCAGGAACCTCATATTCTCTAGCTGCTACTTCTTTATGAACGTAAGTTGAAGCAAACCCAGAAGCACCAGATACTGATAGCACACGCATGTAGTGGTATGCACTTGTGCTGGAACAGCTACAGTCTGACCGTAACTGTTTTGTCAATAAAAATTTTGATTTTTCTGTTTTTGATAGATTCTATGTAATCATAGCTCCCTTTGGCTTCAGTTTGTGTTTGTGGTATTCAGGGTATTCATATAAGTAGGCACTTAATGTCTGAGTGGGTATATATCTACAGTCTAGCACATGGAAATTAATGCAGCAGTGTTTATTTCAGGAGTTCCCTACAGTGGTGCAAATTATGGCTCCACTAAACTCGGTATAGATTTTTCCTGTTTGCTGTAGGTTATCTAATATTGGAATGGACGATGATAATGATCTTTTCCTTCTTCATTAAGGGAGAAAATATCAAAAACAATATAAAACACAGTTCTTGAACAATACAAAATTATACTTGAGTCTTTACGTACACAAACCCAATAATCATAATGTTTCTGGTAATATCACAACTTGTCATATTGTACATCAACATTTCTGTTGGATGAGTGAAAAAGAGGAACTGCTGGGCATGGCTCTGATTCTGCAAAACACTTAAGGCCAGATCTATAACAGGATATGCAAGATCTTATCATGATTCACTGGAATTAATACGAGCAAAGTGCCTAAACAGGAGGTAAGTGCTTCAATACTATTTTGAGTCTGCACATATAAAGACTGTTGCAATCCATAAGGAGCCCCTTTGTACATGATGAGAGTACTGATCAATGCAAAAGTATTCACTTGTTTAGCAGTACTGGAGATTATACTAAGTCTTTGCTTCTGTGTTAGCTACACTGATATTTCATTAGCATGAAACAATATATAGTGAATAAAGTAATAATTCATAATGCTTTAGAGCTTACTGTCTACACATTTTGTTCTGGAAGAGACAGAATAGCATTGTGAAATATGAATTTCTGTTTATAACTTCTATATATTTTTTCTTCCTTCTTTATGTACTTGATACTTTCTTCCTAATGTTCTTTTGAAGAACAAAATCAGAGTATAAAGATAGAATTTCTTTTTCATGCAGGGAGCTGCATTCACAAAAGAAAGCTGCAGAGTGGATTATAATGATAAATTAATGATAGGTTTAAAGTAAAAGAAAAATTATGAAAGTGGCAAGGCTCCAGCAAATAGCACAGTAAATTTAACATGTGAATGCAAAAATAAGTATTAACTATGAATAGCAATGTGCATTTGATTTTTCAGCCAACAAAATTGTTGTCACCGGTGCTGGACTGTCCCAGAGGATTTAGACATGTCTGCCTCCCACTTTTGTGAAGACAGTAAAAAAATGAAGTCAGGATTTTCACAGGTGTAATGGAAAAGAAAAAAGCAGACACACAAAAACACAAGTATAAGTGGGCAATAACACCAAGAAAGGCGTATTTCAATTCAAAGTCTGTACCATCATTTTCTCCTTACTGTCATCTTTTTAGGTTATTTCATGTTGTGATTGACAGACTTGTTTTGTAAGGAAAAGCCTTCTTATTGATCATACATGTGTGTATTTTTTATATTAAAGTATAGTATGTAAACTGCTGTTAATGACTTGTGAATAACTACTTCATTTTTATAAGCTTTTTATATCAAAATAAGGAATTATGGGTATATTGATTCCTCCTGTCCTTGACTGGTTTAATACATTGAGTGGGGAAAGGAAGGACTTCTGGAAACTATCTGAGTGTGCCAATACTCAAGGGTTTGTTTGTATTGTGCTGTCAGAAGAGTATCTTATGATTGATAAGGTAGTATCTTACAGTCAACTGAACGTATTTAAGAAAATCCAGTTCTTTCCTGAATTTGGCCCATCTAGAAAATGTGTTCATAGAGATGATGAAAACAAAAAAATAGAATAAATATTAACAGAAAAACAAGCTTTTGTAGTGGAAATGTGGTGTATGAGAGATTAATGGGGAACATATAGACATTAATTTACAGTAATGTAAGCTCAGTACTAAAAGGTTGTTAAAATGCCAATATAAAAATGGAAAGAAGTTTGACTGTGGGTAGCAGAATGAGAGTGCTAATCATAAGAGGAAAAGTAGGATAGTACAAGCATAACTTAAATATGGCTTGAAGATTACATTAACTGGGCTATTAACGATGAAAAATACACATTAGATGAAGCCAACAAAATGTGAAATGGAAGGTTTGCAAAATGGGAAGACTGCAGCTTCCCTGTAAGTAACTGCTTTTAGGAATGCAGCTACTTTGTACCCTTTTACTTCAGGGCAGATGACCTGAAAAAGAGTGTAAACTGTTTTTCTATCAGTTTAAATTAGCCATTGAATTCAGTGTGGACAGCCACGCCAGGAGAGAAGGGTTTCTTTGTTCCTTCTTTTCCATGGTAGATCGTCATATCAACATTGATTTTCTTGATCTTCAAGTGAAGAACAGTGGTCCCCTGACAATTCCTGAGGCTGCAATATCATTAGGGGTTGAATTTGAATATGTCTCAGAGAATAAACGAGTTATAGGAATACAGTAAATTCTGCCTTTTCAGAAAGAACAGCTCAAGTGTGAAATGACTGAGAAAATGAAAAGGTATATGGAAAGGTCAAGAGAGCCATAGGAGTAATGGAAGATTTTCTTAACCTAGTCATAGATTTGAGAGAATCAACTGGAAGAAATCAGGCTAGTAGTATATATGTGAGATAAAACACAGACACAGCTTTCTACATAATAAGTTTCAAAATACTTTGAGCAAAAATACTGCTGAGAATCACAAAACCTACAAATGTGAAGGAGAAGTAAGTATGGAAGATGTCAAGCTTAAACCTGAAATTAATACTAAAAATAGAGGTGAAACAGAGATCAGTTCTATTAAAAATCAAACAGAGAGAAACTAATAATTAGAACTCAAAGGGCTGAAGTACTAGGGAACTCAAAAGATAATTAAATACAATTATTGAACATACTAAAGGTAGTGGGTGCTGAAAGTTGGGAATGACTATAGTAAAAATTCTACTACATAAAATGCAAATAAATTATTAACATAGAATTAAGAACACTGCTATATAATTGTGGATTTGACTAATAAACCTTGAATTAACATGAACACTGATTGCAGTTTTATGAAGGTTACTTTAACTCTTGAAATATTATTAACGTTGCTCATTTTTCTGTCTGCTGGAAATTGGGAATTGAAAGATCATATTCCTCAAACAACAAAACATTCAAATCATCTACCTGACTTTTGGAGGTGGACTTTATTTATTTATTCTTTGTGTAAATTCCACACTTGTCTTAAATTGTGGTTGTCAGCCAGTGCTGTCAGCTCTTGGAGGGTCACCAAAATACAGCTAAAGTAAGCAGAATTCATGCAATGAGGTTGAAGTTTACTGCATAGTAGGTCATACCTTCTTGCAGGGATTGCTAATCACAAAATGTTGAAACCATCACCTTAGCCAGATACAAATCATGTCTTCCTCAGAGCATGTGCAAGTGGTCTACATAAAAAAAATCTCAGAGCTTTTTATAATGTAAAATTGTCAAGTATTGTCCTCAATTCTACTGTGAAATGTTTGCAGCACTTGAGAAATTAAAAGGTATTGTGGTAATTCCACGCAGAAAAATCTACTGGATGTACCTTTGCTGCTCCTGTCTACTCTTGCAGGGATGTAGTATGCAGTTCTTCACGGCTCACATCATTTAGAGTGGACCAGAGACTCTTTCAAAATATGCAATTACCTAAACTGACCTAAAGCTATCTTTAGTTTGCATGTATTTTTTGCTGTGCAACAAATTGCTGCAAAAACCTTTTGTAACTGGGTTGGATAAGGAAGCAGGAAAAAAACAAAACCCTTCAGTATGATTTTGTTGGATTAATTTTTCAGAATGTGACCTACACAAATACTTACACTGCTTTTTCTGAGTTTAATTCCTATCTGCCAAGCTGATGATAGATTTAGTTGGCACACACAAAAGCAACTTCACTCTTCCAAAATGCAATACTTTTTTTTTCTAAGATTCCTGATAGAAAAAGATAATTATGCTAAAGCACAATATGCTAAATTCTAATAATTTTACCTATTGAGACTGCACTGCATATAAATCAGTAGAATTCAGCCTATGGGATAATGTTTATCTCCAGGAGAAAAAGCACAGTTTTTTTAAGTAATGTTAAACAAGGAATGAGTGTAGCCAAAGTTTGCACGTGTGGAAGGAACACAGTCTCAACCAGTTTATTCATCCTGTAGGCATGATACTGTAACATATAATTAGATTTCCACTAGGTAGTTAATCACAGAGGCTGGTTTCAGACGAAGTACAGTGGCTGACTGCCATCCACACATTTTTACTGTGTTAAAGAAAAATTTGTTCATAGTTTCAATTTCATATTCATGAATATCTCTGTTTGAGAGTGACCTAGGACACATAACACAACATTTTTTTGCTGTCATGCTCAAAGGATCAATACATTTAAATTCTTCTATTCGGAAAAAGGTAGAGACAGAACACTTTATCTGGTCCTTCTGAAAGGTTCCTAGTTTAGTTACCTCATGGTTATGTTTAGAGTTACCTCTATTCATTCAGTGATGATAACGGGCTCAGAACATAGATTAGAAGAGACGCTGGTCACAGGAGCCTACAGTTGAAGAAAGGTAATAAATTATGTTGTGGATCAAGTGTATTTCTAATAGAGCAGTGTGTCAAATATATTTTCATACTGATAGGTAATAATACTTCTTAAATAATTGATTAAGACAACCTGGTCATTGGGAGGCATATTTCCAGGGAAGAAAATGATTGCTTTCTATAGCATGGAAGTCACCTTGGAAGAAGGCACCTTTGTGTTCCACCGATCTATAAGAATAACTATACAGGGACTGAAAAGGAGAATAGGGCAGAATAAGACGGCTGAACAGAGATTTATCTCCTGGAGACCTAGAAAGTAAAGAAATTGGATGAAATCCTGGCCTCCCTGAAATCTCCTGCAAAACTCTTATTTACTTTGACAGGATTTAGACTAAGAAATCTGGAGTTTGTCTTTAAACTCAACCAGAAATCTGATTTTAAAAATTCCAAGTAGACAAATTCATAGTTATTAAAACACAGAACAGTAATCTAAAGACTTTAACCCTGATATGAAATAACTCGCTTTCCTATCCTCGGCCTTTTTTCAACCAATGCTGGCTTGAGGGGATTTGTTACACTTGGATGAAATATCTGAGACAAAAAGCTCAATGAATCATGCAAAAATGCAGAGAAAGTGCTGGGAGGTGCAGAGGGAAAGATTGCCTGTTAGGGGATTAAATAGAAGGGAAAGTGGAAAGGAATAATTTTTTGAATACATAAAAAGTATCACCTGAAACAAAAACCTCCAGCTCTACAAAAATGTACTCAAGAGACTTTAGGGAAAACTAATTTTAAATTCTGTTTTTCCATGTCCTCTTGTATAGAAGTTTATGTCTGATCTGTGGCTATTAATGATGAAACCTTCCTCTGTTAAGAGCTAGTACTGGGCCTGTGGCCCTAAATCTCACTTAAACTTTCCAAATTGAGTGTAAGCAAGACAATAAAATGCTGTACGCTATTGCGAATAATGCCAGAGAGCACATTTTCAAGTTTTTATAATGAGATAGTAATGCAATTTATTTTTTTCTTCAAATGAGCAGTGAAACGTTCTCACCATGGGTCAACAGTGTCCCATTGTTTTGCTATCACCTGCATGCTTTAGGCAAATATTTCATTTCATATTCAACTGCTATACTGCATGGGCTTGTTATATAGAGAGTTGTCTGAGTTAGGTTACATTTATATTCAAATGACAAGTCATGATTCATTTTTTAAAAGATCCTTTGATAGCACTAAATAGCCTGATTAGAAATATATCATTATGGTACATTATGTCAACCAAATCTTTATGAGGCAGCATTCAGACTGCCTTTAATGTTTATCTTTAGTGACGTCCAGAAATGGAGACTGAAGCCAAGCATGATCATGCTGAGAATGGAAATTTGAGGAGTCTTTTTCATTTACAATAAACACACCCAGCTGGGAGCACAGCTGCTAACTAGGGAGCCAAAGCTCTAGCTTCCTACTACCTGGGAGGGTCTAATTACAAAACCACCTAGGCTACCTCTCAAAACTACAAATGCAGGGTCAGGAGTAACTTAGGGATGGTCCAGAATACTATCAAAATAAGGTATCTGAAATAATACCATATCACTAAGAAGTGGAGATATTTTATACAGTAATATAAATCCAAAGAGCTATTATATGAAGCTAAAGTAATATGCTTCCAGGAGTATTTAACTTCAAAATCCTAATTGACCCAGTTTGCCTCATCTCCTTTTACAAAGCCATTTGGAAAAAGAAAATAACCAGAAAAAGGAAAAAAAAAAAAATTAAAAGGACACTCAGTCAATCCACAATCTCTTCTTATAAGTGGAAGTTTAAAGCAGAAAGTCCTTTTTGGTCCAGCTTATTTAGCAGATCTCATTAAATGAAGATCTAGAAAATCAAATAGAGAAATACCACATGTAAGTCCATCTTTCTTATTCTTATTATATGAACAAATGCTATGATAAACCAGGAAGCAAAACTGTCTTCACTATATTTAGATACTCTTGTAATTGCAGTGCAATTTCCTGCATATTGGGAGGTTTTAAGATAGTACAGGAAAAAGATTTTATAAAAAATAAAACTGAATGTAATTAGTGACTAATGAGATGCTGACAAGCATGGATCAGTAGTTCCAACAGTACCCCTACTCTAGGAGTTTGCAATTGGTTTACTCTTTTCAGTGTGTATCAATAACCACGTTTCTTTATTCATCTACCAGAAATGGCCTTACTCTGCCAGTTCTTTACCTTCACAAAATCATGAATATTATATCAATAAGGTATATTTTATCATAGAATTTTGACACATGGCTTTCTATCTGGCAATTAAATGTATATTATAGACTGAATATGCTTTCAAGATTTGCTGATTAAATCACTCAGTTTTATCTTTCCTCTTTCAGTCCATTTTTTTCCTTTTTTTTTCATTTTTCACAGTGTACAACACAATTTGATACAAAGGCTTAAAAATAGAACATTTAATTATTGTACACATGTTGTACTGTACAGAAAAGAAAAAGCAAACTAATAGAAGTCCAAACATGTCACTTATAGATAATAATAGAAATTTAGTGTTTTCACCAATAAGACGCATGCATACCTAGATAATCAGTGAAGTAATTAATCAATTAGCAAGTGACAAAAGGCAGAAGACAGCAACAAACTGGACAATGCATGATAGAATACATAAGGAGACGATTTCCTTGTATATATAGTCAGTGTATAGGTTCCTTGGATTCACAGTTTTACTCCATGGCGTGATTTTTAGTTTCTAGTAGCTGTATATGAGTGGTTTGAAAAAAGAAACAACAAATGCAGAGCTGTGTGACTGAGTGCACCCAGTCCATGGAAGAGGGGAAACAGAAATAGCTGGAGGTGGCCAGTGGGAGAAATTTTTGTAAGAAAAGAAAATCTTTTCTCTTCCTCAGTCTCCCCACCTCTTTTTTTTTTTTTTTTTTTTNTTGGGGAGGCTTCATAGCAGGATGAATCAAGAAAGGAGAAACAATTATCCCAGAAGAACAAAATTCAGAAATTCTTCTCTTAGCACAGACTGCTACTTCAGAACATATGCACAGGAAGTGTGAGAAGCTGAAAACCTTCTCAGAAATATTTTAATGTTTTTACTTTGAGGTTACCTTGTCTGGAATTTCATCAAACACTGAGATATGCAAAATAGGATAGTGGGGAACTCGAGCGAATTTCTACTTTCCTTATCCCTTGAAACATTTTGATCATTCCTGGATTCTTTGGCTTCAACAATTTGAAGACTCACTACTGCCTTGTCTTGTAGTCTTGACAGTCTTGTAGAACTTTATGAAATGCAGTCCTCCACGTCAAGCCACTGCACATTGTTGTAATGTGCTTTTTGTTCACTATGCTTCTGTACAGTTACAGGAGGAACATAATGTTCAGATAAACTGAGATTGGGTGATGCCTGAGCTCTGTTAAAATGAGATTTGGATACTTTTGATAACTACAAATCACATCCAAAAGATTGGTTGATCCACATTGATTTTTGGTACGGGAATTTATGATTGCTATGTTTTTGAAAAATGGGGAGCGCAGAGGGAATATGTCTAAAGTGCTTATGGTCTTTTCCTTCATATACCATCATAACATCATGTCAAACAGCAACAACAGTTCAGGCATTTATCTTTACTGACAATTTAAAACCTCCACCATATCTATCACTCTTGTCCTCTTCAATCACTTAATAATTCTATTTTCATTCAAAATCAGAATAGAATTCTAGATATTTTTCAAATCCATGCATCTATAATTAAAGAATACTGTTTTTTCTTGTAGTCTTCTCCCCAGTGGTTTTCCTTCACGATAGATACTAAGGCAATAATTTTCTCAAACACTGTATTAACTGCAGTTCTGCCTGATCTTCAAATTCTAGCAGGTTCTCTTGGCACCTTTTGGAGTGTATTCTCATAGCTGCCCCCATGGCTTCTTGTGGGGTCTCATTGAGAGCTGTTCAGAACATGGTTGTGAAAAACATGTGAGGGAGCAGCTGCAGACTGGAGCAGCTCTGATAAACAGGCTGAAAATAAAAGAAAAATAGTTAAATGAAAGAGAACATTATTTACACTTCTTAGTTTTATACCATTATGCTATACTTCAAGAGGGTTCAGGACTCAGGAATAGATGCTGATTTACAAGAATGCAGAGCACATGTATATGCATTTTCACATGTTGGATCAGAAGCTAAAGGAAAGTGTACTCATTTTTACTAATTAATCAGCTGCAAATTTGCTCCTCTTAAGTGCAAAAGCATTCTATACTTTCTAGGCATCAGATTCCAATTGATATTAATGAGAATTATGTGAGCTTAGTTATGGTGATATTATTTTAGTTATAGAAAAACATTTTTCTGTACTAGGCAATCTAATTGTAATTTTCTAGTACATACAAATGTGTTTTCAGCAATAGATATGCCTTTGGTTTGCACTAGCGCTTAGTATTTCTTTCATTATACAATATGTACTACCCTCATATCCTTATCGTAGCTATTGCTTGATTGATATGTAGCAAACCCATATCATGCTGACCTTCAAGATCTCATCTTGAAGATTTCCTCCTGCGAGGAACAGAACTGAAAACTCACAGTTTTACTCTTTGGGTTTGTGTAGGTTTTGTTGCTGTTGTTGATTTGTTTGGGGCTCTTTTTATTCAGTGACTTTTCTATTTCTATTGATTTTTAAAATTCTATATCATATTGTTACTACCTGGAGTTGTAATTCTCTAGCCACACCTGATACCTGGAATGCCATAAAATTCTGCTGATTTCTGGGCTATTTTTTTTCTACTGTAGACATGAAGATAACTGTGTTAATTTTTCAGCAAGCTCAGATAACTTTCTACCAATAGTTATCAGTATGGTAATAGAACAGGCAAGAAAAAGACTTCAAGTGTTTCTTGTTTATTTAACATAGGAAATAGCATCTCCATGAAATCTGCTTTGCACTGATGGCCAGATGATTTCCTGAAGAAAGTAGTCCACAGAGGGGAGTACAGTTCTTACATTCTCTCTTCTATGCAGACTTATATGACAATCTTCAATCTTGTTCACAAGCACAGGTAAACTCAGACAAAAATGAAGGACTAAAATCTACCACGGAAATTAAATGGTGAAGATATAATTAATGGAAATTTATTTGTTAGTTCTGAGAAAGATTGCTACAGCACCCAAAAGACACAATCCTATATATCATAAAGCAGTGCAACATCTAGCAAAAATGCTTGGAACTGCTAGCTTCCTAGTAAAAATCCTTCTTAAATCACAATAAAAGACTCAATCCCTAACATAATACCTTCTGAAAAGAAAAATATGGCCTGCCAGTATCCTGCCTTCAGCTGGGAGGTTGGGAAGATTTCATTCACTGTTTATCAGTGTTTATGTCCAAGCCCTTTCTGTACAGATGGAAATGTAGTGAAGCAGAAGCTATTTGGGGAATATAAGCAGGCTGGCAAAGGCTTACAGCAAGATTTGAAAATAAAAGGCTCGGTCCTATGTGTTAGAAGTGGTAATGCAAACTAGCTCCAAATCTGGGGTGAATCCTTCAATTTTTAAATGATTCTAGTTTTATTTTTGCAAATTTACTAGTCCTGAATTTCTGTTAATAAGAGGTATTAATCAAATGGTTATTTTGTACTTCAGTTACATATAGATGGATAGCTGACCAAGGAGGAAAAATAAAATGTCAAATTACTGTGTCAGAAGGTCTGTTGAACATTCACAACAATATTTATTGTGCCAATGTGGCTTTTATCATGCGTTTGTCTGGCTCCCGTGCTAATAAATGAGCTTGACATCTCTCAAAGGATTGACACAGCATGGCCTTGGATGCGAGAGGGTATTATGCTTTCTACTGAATGTGTCTTGTCTCCACGGTCTTTTCGAAGTGCATAACAATGGGAACAAGAATTGAAATTATTAAATGCACGCCTCCAGACACACAGTAGTACATTTCCTTGAAGGTTATGTACATTACGGATCCACAAAACAAAGGCAAGAGGAAGCCCCTCTACACAGATGTACAGTCTTAAAAGCAGTTCTTGGTACAGGCAGTTGAGCTTGATAACAGACAAGTGAGGGAGAAAAGGAGATATATGGACATGCTACAGTCCCCAGGATAGGAACTTCTCTGGAATCTGCGTTCATCTTTGACTCTATCATTCCTCCACATTTTGTGCGTCGCCAGAGCCTGTATCCAATGCACTGTAGTCTAGGGCTTACCCTGCTCTTTCCTAGCAGAAAACTTACCTAAGAATCACTGCCTCTGCTCTTGCCACAGTTTTATCATCTGCTTAAAAGAAGCAAAAAGTTGAACTGAAGTAGTTAAAGCAGGTATCTTATTGCTATTTAATTTTAAAAAAGATTAAATGCAAATTTAACACTGAGAGTAGAATATCTGTTTAAGGACAGAGTCTCTGAAGCCCTTTAAGCCCTCCACAGATAAATTAAAAAGTCATGACAGATTTTAGTGGTTTATAATCTGTTTCTTTCCCTTACTGCTTCCACAAAAAGCTCTTGATGTTAGATGTAAGGAAAAGTTTTTAGATCGCCTTGTCTGCCCTGTGCCAGGCTTGGATTACGTTCACTGGTGTTATGCCAGTTTTCTAGCCACCTCCAGAGCAGCAGCTTATTTTTTCTCTTTGTCAAGGATACTGTTCTATTGGCAGGAATAGTATGAAAAAAATATATAATGCAGTATTTTCTATGGAGACCAGCCAGAAAAAAAAAAAAAAAAAAAAAAGATTGAAGTAAGGGAAAGGGACAGAGGAGAGACAAAGGAGGAAATAATGAAGTAGCAAGGAAAGCGCTATAGTAACAGAACAGACATTGAGATGTTAAGAGGCAAACAAAATTATCAGGGAAAATAGCAGAAATCTAAAAGAAGAAAATCTAAAATATTATTAGTGAAAAAACCAAGATTTTTTTAATCCTAAAATGGTCATATGCTGCCATACAATTGTCAGAATGACAAGATAAGGAAAGCTTCTCATTCTTTTATTATTTTCCCACCCCTTAGTATTTTCCTGCCTTGTACCAATTAAATTCCTCCCCACACTTTGTTTCCTTACAAATTTCTTGTTTTCTCTTTTAGTCAGGTTGCTTAAACAGTATTTTACTAGATTATTGGAGCATGCCCTCACTGCTGCTTTCTTGCTGCGGTGCATCAACTTTTATCGTGTACCAGTGCAGTGATTTACTCATTAACCCAATAGCCACAGTCTTTGACTATCCAGTATTACATTCAGTTTTAATACTTCTCCTTTAAGTGAGTTTTTTTTGTCCTGTTCAAAGTACATCTGTACTTCTCTATATCACAACAGAACTACAAAATACTTCTCAATATATGTGGAAACTACAGATTTTTATCATAAGAGCTAAAATGGAGAATCCAAAGAATCACCAGTGTCCCAGAGGTGGGTAATGACTGGGAATTCATTAGGTGAAAATTCCCAGGCTATCATTTCTCATTGCTAGTTATTACAGACAAACACATTAAACTAAGTCTTTTATATTTCCTGCCACCAGAATTAATCTCATTCTCCCCTTCTCTTTCATGACAGTATCACATGACTTCTTACCTATTTCTTGTGACATGCAATGAGTTATTTAATAGGAAAGCAAGTATTTCTGCTACTCTGTCATTTCCAACAGAATATTCTACTGTTCATAGAAGAAATTCTTACTCTAAGTTCCTAAGTTCATGTCCTCATGTTTAACATAGTTAAGCTTCTTCTTTGCTTTAGCTTAAGTACAGTTCTTTTGCACGATATTCCAGTCCTTTTAACTGAAAACACTCCACATCTGATGTTTCCACATTTTGCATCAAAAATTGCGGAAGTACAATCAAAGCTGTAATGCAATCAGTACAATTTTTCTACTCCAGACAAGATTTACATATAGAGATTTCTTTTTTTTCTGCTTGCCTGATTGAGTCTATAGTTTTCATTTGTCTTTAAAACCAGAGGCAACTGAGTCAGCCAGCAGAAAACTCAGTCTAACACATCAGGGTTAGTAGCTCTTTTCATGCCATCTTTCAGAAATTTTTCCCTGTATGTTTTATCACAATTGGTAAAAATTCAGGATGAGTCTGCCAAACAACTTTCTCGCAGTAAAGGGCCAGCCAAAAGAGCTTATGTTTCATACATAACTCTTCTATCTGAGAGAAGAAAATTTGCCACAGCACTGAGGGTCCCCACTGCCTCAGGTGCTGGTGGGGAAGGGGCAAGAGTCAACAGGAGTTCTTTGAGCAGCCTTCAAGAGACATGCTATGGGTGAAGAAATATGGCAGGTCCTTGCAATGTGTATATAAACAAAATAAAAATAACATCATACATAACTTATTAGTCTGCTTTGAATATCTGAAAAGTAAATCCTGCTAAATCCCACCTATGCCTGCAACCAGATGCAGAGGCTGCAAAATAGTATAGCATTAGTTATTTTCCCCTCATTGATATTGCTTCTAGTATCGCCTTTCTCCTAATGTTTCTCTGGGCTAGCATCTCTGATGTAGTGCCATTATGGGTAACAGTGAGAGTGGTGTTTCAGGTAGGAGACAGTAACTATTTAAATGTCACACTGCTTACAGCTGCTTCAAACGAGCCAAGGTAAGCTAAGTGGTGAAAATCCCAGTAGCCATTAGAACTTACTGCATTTATGCTCCAATCAAAATTCTGAATGGAATCCTCAGGAAAAAGCTGAAATGTTCAGGCTGTTGCTTAGATACTACTTTCATAGGCTTCATGTGAAAAATCTACATACGCAGGCAAATAAACAGATAAGAGTTAATAGGCTGAACCTACACTGGACTGACACAGATCGCTTCTTCTACAACGTATTTGGAGATGCAGGAAATACATGTGGAATATTTTGAATACTTACACCATGAAAAATAAAAATGTGCTTTGCTGGGATGTGCCCTCCATGCACGGATATTTGGAACCAATATCTTAATGAAAAGAAGTTACAGTTAGAAAGTGCATGAATTTGAGTTACTGCTTATCTATGTATAGTCTTGATGTAATAGGAAGTACACATGAATATCATGTTTATTTGCCTATGCAGGAGCCTTTTATAATTTGGGACCTTCACAATAACCAGTATCATATTCTGAAGTTAGAAAATCGCCTCAGTCACGTACACCATTGACTTTATTTCCTACCCCAGAGGAGTTAAATTTGGAATGGTTCACATATTCTATTCAGATTGCCCAAATTCTATCTAGTGAAAACTGCTTTACTAAAAATAGATGCTGCTCTGCATAAGTATTAGATTGGTTCCTGCAATGCCATTTCCTCTGTAGAAGAAAACAAAAAAATTAAATGTGTTCTGCTTTGCTAATATAAAAAAAAGTTATTATTTTTTTTTTAGACACCCATAATTGATGACTTGGAGCAACATACTGAACAAAAAAGGTTTTATGTAAAGCTGACAGTTTCAACATCACAATACCTCAACATTACCTGTTATGTAGTTATGGTGACACACACCAGACTTGTGATATGAGCTACAAATGATATAGGATTTTTCAGTAAGTCCGTTTTGTTCTATTGAAGAAAATGAAATGACTACACAAATGACTGCTTTTTGCCTTTTGTTATATTTTTGTTAATCCCCTGCAGGATAAGTGTGTGTCTTCATAGGCTTTGCATTAAGAAAACAATTGTGAAAGCAGCAGAATCAATACCCAGATTATAGTGGCCAAAAGAATAGGTAGAAAAATAATTCTGAGTGATAAAAACAGTTATGTATTGTAAGACCCAGTTCAAAATCTTCAGGTTTTTTTTTTTTTCTCTTTGATCTAGCTTTTAATTGTTTATTTGGTTCAGCCTTAAGCAACCTTTTTAATACCAGCTCGTAATTTATTTTATATAATTACCGCAAAGATTAAAAAAAACAGGCACAATATTTAAAATGGCAAGTCAACCTAATTATCCATATTAAGTACACTTTTCATCAATTTCCTCTGTGAAAGTGAAAACTAGCTACTATTTATCACTTCTGCTGAAGCTTTTAGTTTGAGATATGCATATGTATGTCATTTTTTATTTTTTTTTAATTTCTGAACCTGACTTTTTTACCTGGTAGCAGAAGGGGACAGAGTAACTACTGTCAGAAGTATCTATCTTTAAAACATTTCTATAAAAAGCTATAATAACAGGGATAACATTCTTGACATTATATACCACCTCTGCATAATTAACCTGCAGTAGATTATCCCTTTCTAGATATGGGTTTTAGTGGGAGACACCAAGCTTTAATGATCTATCTCAGTGTTTACTTTTATGAAATGAGCTATGTTCAAATATTATCATTATAAATATCCTTAGAAAAACAGAACTCCATCTTCTCACCCAGAATCACATTGTTGCAGAGGTGACTGATTTTATTTAGTCTTCTTTTTTTTCTAAAGGAAAATAATATTATTAAATATTACATTTTAGTGAAATATCATGTTTGATTTTTTGTCAACTCTCCCCTAGTGAATGAAGTGTTGATGTGTTTTGTTTTCTTTTGTTTCTTTCGTTTGTTTGTTTTGTGTACTGAAACAAATGATTATTTAAAATCTATTTTCCATCAAAAACAAACAAAATGACCTCAAATGTTTAAAATGCAGAAAATGAAGAGATCTGAGGCACTTAATTAATTAGTTTGACAATTTATAATCAAAACTATCGAATTCATGTTATAGTTTCCACTACGAATCAAATAATATTCCTCAGTACCTTTCCTGTGTGTGGGACCGTATCTTCCTTTCCTTTAGGGGAATACCACCTTATCTTAAATGACAAAGGGATGAGGAGGAGGCTTGTACAGAAAATCAATTCAGCAACACACAGCTATTTATTGCTTGTATGTTTTTACGAATAGGGTGGAATGTTCTCGTTTACTTCAAATCCTTGTTGGAAGGCAGCAGGTAAATGGGAGGAAAAAGTCTGCTCAGCCTTCAGGGCAAACACTGTATGCCTGAGACCCTGATGTGCCATGCAGGAACCTGATATTAAGATCAGGAATCAGGTTCCCATCTCCCACAATGCAGCCATAGTTTTACATACCCATCTGCATCTTTGTATTTCTGAACTTCTTTTTTCTAGCAAATGCCTAGTTCTTGTTGGATTAACTTTCAAAAAAGGCTGTAAGTGTATTTGCCCCTTGATAAAAGGTGATGAAAAGTGGTATCTATCCCATGGAAACCAATCTGATATTTAGAGTACCAGTGTGAGAGGAGCTGGTGCACTGTCCCATGCCCTAACACTTCAGGAAGTAGCAGCATGGGGAAAAAGTGTTTGCAGATGAGCGTGTCATGATCTGGAATCTCTTGGTGCCTTGTTTTAGCAATGTTGTAGTGCTATAGTTGGATGGAGCATTTGGGTAAACGTCTGAAGGAATCACATCATCACTTTTATTCACTTTTAGTTGAAGTAGTTTGATGTCTCAGGGTTAGGTGACAGAACTTGTTTTCTTTCCATTTTTACTAGAAGTGACGCAATATATAATATTGGAATGACCATAAATGCTGATACTTCAATTCTTATAATCAGTAAAACTCTACTTTCAAACATGCTGTTTACTGAGCTTATATAATTAATTAATGTTCAAATACAATATGTATGACAATTTCAGATAAACCTTTGGAACAGTATATGCTACATCTATTCTCCCTCCAGTCTGCCAGTGGAATTCCTTTCCCTTCTCTTTTCCCTGTGTTCACTTCCCCATTTACAGTACAGCAACTAAAGTAATGTCCAGACAGGTTCAGATAATGACCATAGTTGTATAGAATATTTTAAATGTTTTAAATGACTGACTGGGAATATAGAGCTTGAAAATTCAAGGTTAAAAGTTTTGTTTGTATTTCTTTTTTTTTAATATGGTTTCTTGATTGTTCAGCTGGCCTCAGGCAAGTTGGCTGGTTTCACTGGCCCCAGTTTTTCATTACAACGCAGATTCTGAGATATAAATGTGAGTGCTATACAAATCTCAAAAACAGCAGATTTCATTCATCTGAGCATTCAGTTTCCCATTCCACTGCTGAAGATCTTTGCTGATACATTCCTCTTCAGAAGAAAGTTCATGTTGCATTTGTCTTGGTCAAAAGATTATGTCATCTATTAAAAAAAAATCAACAGATTTTTCCTTCGGAGCCAGTCAAATACAATTTTAAAAAATCATAGTTGTTTTTTTTTTCCCAGTTGTTTTATTTATTTTAACTAAGGCTGTGTTCATATTTTTATCCAAGTAAAGCCATAGTCCTTCGAAAGATTATGAAATGGGCTGTAGGTTTAATGAGAAACATTGCATATTTTTAATTTATTGAGACAGTACAATTCATTCAATTGTTCATTCAATCATTCATTCATTCATTATCTTCTCTTATGATTTTTACACTCATATATAGTGTAGTCACAGAAAACTGCAGTTCAGAATATGTGTATCACAGTTAAGTTTATGAGCTTACTCTTTGAAGTTACGTATATATAAGGGTAAAACGAACTCATAAGCTTAATCATGGGCAAACATGAGTAGTGTTTTTTCATATAACATAGCTGCAGCAAATTCACCAACCGATCTAACTTACGACAGCAACACATATCTTAGTGTACTCAAGATACTGTACTAATCATAGAATTATAGAATCATTAAGGTTGGAAAAGACCTCTGAGATCACCAAGTCCAACCATCAACCCATCCCTCCCACGCCCACAAATGAGTATCATGAACAGCATTGCCACACACAACATAGGGAAACTGAGGCAAAGAATGGAAACAGAGCAGTTTTTTTTGCTGTTGCTATAAAAAAAGAAAGTGTCCTAATAACATAACCAAATAGTCCATATGCGTTATGCATGACAAAATTATAGAAGGCAATGGAACATTAAATAACAATATTGTTTCCTGAAGTTTTCAGCTAGTTGAACACACTACCGCTCAGATGTTAAAAACCTTAAATTATATTCTATGAAAACATTTCAAAGACATAATTTTTCTAATTATCTCCTACTTTTCTACAGGAGAAGATAGACAGTTCAAACCACAAAACAGTACAAGCTCTCTTCAGGAGGGCTTCACTGCTGGTAGAGGTTGCTTGCAGTGTGTTAACAGAGCTTTCAGTCAACCTGTGTCAGGGCAGCAAAGAGCTGATGTGACATACTTGATATGATTTCTTTTGACAAATAATAGAAACTCTTTGAGCGTGAATTGATTTCTACTGTCATGTACAATCTGCTTAGATGCTCTCTGTCCTTGAAGAGAAGAGTCTTAAGAATTATCTATCTGGGCTGAAGTAGCAGAACTGATATGGAACAATTCAAGCCATTTGCATTAGTCATCCACTACAAAAAATAATAATAATAATAATAAATATATACATATTTCATATATATATATATATATACACGCACACAATAGATATAGTCTACGTATACACTGGTATATGCTCTACCAGTGATCCATATAATTTATCTGGAGTCCTCATCATGGAGCACTAGGAGCTAGGCATAAAGAATGACTACTGAAGAGCATACCTTGCTTTCAGGGAAAATGTTTTAGTGTAGAAGAGCCCCAAGGCTCAAAAAAAAAAATGCAAGTACGCAGTCAATATAAACAGTAATCATCCAAGCAGAGAGAACTCAGTGAGGACAGAGGCAGCTGGTAATCTTTTTCTATTATTCTTCTAGGGGGAAAAAAAGAGAGAAGCTGAATATTTGAAGCCAAATACAAGTCTCAGGATGTGTTTTTTGTTTTGTATTTGTTTTTGTTTTTAAATTCCCCAGACTAACCTAAGTAATTTTTTTTTTTTTGTCAATCTGGGCAAATCTGGAAGAGATTTAGAAGCAAACACAATGGGCCTTTTAATATGATTATCTTCTATGTATGAATTATTACTCTTCCTCCATATGAAAAATTAGCTTAAAGTAATTTTAAGTTGTATCATGGCAGCTTTGGATGGTATAACATTCCCGTCCCTGTCCGAAACTTTCTGAAGTTTCATGAACCAACATCTCAGGCCTGAAAGTACAGAGGAGAGAATATTTCTCCTGTGCCACTCAAGAATGAAAGATAACAGAGTATTCACAGAGTACTACTGCTCCTGTAATAAGGACACTTTAAATCAATCTTCCACTGCAGTGAGTAATTAATGTAAAAGGTATTATATTCACAACACAAACTTATTAGGATATGGGGCAAATGACCAGCCCCAGCACACAGCTACAGTAACAAAATAACATGAAAAATTATAAGTTCCTGAAGAGAACAAAAAAGGGATTAGGTATGTTCAGACATCTAATCCTGACTTGTGGCTACACTAACAAGACAGCAACATAAGAAGTAGCAGAAATGAGAAATATTATTGATAACAAAAGAAATTTATTAACTTACAGTAATTGCTGATCAAAGTGGTAATTATCAGTGTAAGTACACCACAAATACTGAAGAGGCATGAAATATCAAAATTAGGAACAACAGGAAAGAATAAATAGGAACAGACTATATCTGGGAGAGGATGTGGGTAAGAAATGAAAAAGAAAAAAGAAATTGGCAAGAAAAAGAAGGGAATAAAACAAGGGAATACAAGCAGAAGAGTTCCATTTTACTAGCTGTACTGACTAGGTACCCATTGGACATCCTTCTATTGATCCTATTTGGAAAAGGAAAAATAAAGCCTTTATCACCCTAATCTGACTTTTTACTGCGTTCAGGGTGTGTATGAGCTGTTTCCCTTAAAGGTGGTTAGAGAAAACCTGGTAGGGGTGGATTAATCCTAACAGTAGTGGTATTTAACTTTCAGCAGAATCCATATTCAGTGCTAGGCATCTAAATTCCCTTATACAACAAATGGGTTCACAAAGGCCAGCAAGCTTAACAAGCCATTCTTAAACACTGCAAAACATCCAGTCCCTTATGCTAAACTGAATTAAGTATTCAATATGGTTGTTAGCTGCTGAAAATCAGTTGTCACTTAACCATGCTCAGTGTATTAACATGGAAGTAGTATGCAGCATTTTTATTCAATCCCGTAATAGTTATATGGGACAAGTGCAGCTTTATTTCTCACCTGAATTAGACCCACATTTCCTGCAGCATAATAAAAATTCATAGCATGTGAAAGGCTCTTTGTGTCTTCCAATATATTTTGCATAGAATACTTACATGCTTGCTGGGTCAGAATTTATGTTTGCTAGCCTTTTAGAATAAGCTACTGTAAAATATTTTTTTTTTCTTACTCTCCAATGAACGTAGAACAGTGCAAGAAAGGTAGGTAATCTTGCCAGGAATATCTCACCTATGAAAACTGCATACTTGAAGGCTAAGGCATGTTGCTGGGATTTTGTACCTATTATTTTCAATGACTGTTCAAACCCTAACCCTAGGAGGCTCTTCCTCTCGGCTTTCTGCAGGAGATAAATACTAACATCTGTAGCAGGCTGGCCTCCTCCAGTGAGGAAAAGAGTAGATGTCCGGTCTGGGAATTTTAGTTGCCCTCAGGCATAAGATGCATGCTGTTGTCAAAGCTCAGTTTCTACAAAATTGATATCTGGAGTACTGTTACATATCCAAGGCATCTTTATGTTTATGCCTAGAATTGCTTGGATAGCCTCCCCAGAGTTATACAGAAATTCGGAATATGGAAGTTTTGAATGTCCAAGCTTTTCTGGCAAAATGCAAGCATATGCCTGTTTTTAATACGTTCTGAAATCCTATTTCTAATGTAAAAGACCCCACATGCATCATGTTGAATACAGGTAACTCTTGGTGTAGGTTCATCCTTTTTTGGAATCTGCAGGAATTTTATACCTTGCTGATTACAACTGAACCTGTTACAGCCATTTTCTGAAGCAGAGGATGCTAACCCTTTGTTTTACAGTACAGAAGCTCAGCATATGCTGTTTACAGTTTTATGTTGCCTTCAGTATAATAAGGCCCAAGCGGGTGATATGTGCCTTAGAAGAGCTGAGTTTTCCTACAACTGTGTGGTTTTAAGTAGTCTGTGATTGCTCTGCTGTGAAATTACACAAGCAGCATACTTTGTACCAAACTTCATTGTAAGTTTTCCCCTTTCTACTTATAAAGGGAACAAAATAACACTTCATTTATTGTCTGCTAAATTAAACAGTTGTAGAATTGCTACAGCGTTCCCAGTGGCTTTCATGTTTCTATCCACATGCTGATAAAACTGAAGTCATCTCATAATGTCCTCCCAGAATGGTGGCTTGCTTTTTGTGTTGATCTGAACATTTTCTGTGTATGTTACATTTTTTCAGCGCTTTTTCTTTTGTGTTGTACAATCACTTCCCATATGGAAAGCAGACATTCTAATTTTAAATATTCAGTAAAATATGATGAGATTGAACTCATTAAATCGGAACTCTTTAGATATTTCAGTAGACTGTACTGGCCCTGATAATAAACTGTTAAGACTCATTTTATATGCTTACTTTATTGAAGTTATTGGCAGGTTTCCAAAAACATTGAGAATTAACACAATGTTAGAAGATGGAAGAGATACTTGGAGCACATGCCCCATGAAGAGAGCCTGAGGTGGCATCGTCTGTTTAGATGAGCAAGGAGAAGCTTAAAGAGCAATCTAATAGCAACCTACAGCTTTCTGAAGTTACCAAAATGGAAGGCCAAACTCTCCTCATCTATGGGAGGTAGCATAACAAAAGACTATAGCCATGAATTATGGATTGAGATACTCAGATATCGGGAGAAGCTTCATCAGAAGAATGGCGCTGCACTGGAACAAGTTGTACATGGGTACTATAGACACACTTAGAAGTATTCAAGACCTGGATAGGAAAAACCAGGTGACATAGCCGAATGATGGGACAGTCATACTTGGAGGGGGGACACTAGACAATGTGATCCCTTGATGTTCCTTCCAAACAGCATATCTATGACTCTGTGGTACATTTCTGTCATTCCTTCTTCTTAGCTCTGTAAAAATGCATGTGGAAAGCTATTTTTAATTTAAAAATGAGCACAGCTTGTTAGTTGAACAGAACTGAACAACAAAGAAAACAGAGATGAAGAACAACAAGGATTCTAAGTATCTAGTAAAGCTTCAATCCTTTCTTCCAATTTGCATATGAAAAACATGGTGATGAAGCAAAGGCAGAGTTTCTGTGTTAGCTACATGGAGCCTTATGTCCTAAAGAGAATATGGATTGAAGCTCCAAGTCTTAGGCTTCTATGAGGGATGGTTTATTCTCCATTCAAAATCCTCTTTTGCCTCTTAGCCTCCCATTATTCTAGAAACATGACTTATTAACCAATGATCATAATTCCTTTTTTAACTAAAACAGGAATCTCTATACCCTCTACTAAAGGCTGGAGAGAAGCAATGTTAGTAAAGAAACTTTCAGTGAAAGCCTTTGGTCTACATTCACACTTAATACAAAATACCGTGGCAGATAGACAAAATACTGTAATGAATATATTCCCCACCTCTCTAGCATCAACTTACTCCAGCTATAAGTAACACTGAATTTTAGTGTTTCCACAGAAGAACTGCAACAACAGAGAGGATGAGGCTTCGCAGCCAGGGGCAGCTCAGCACTAATGGGCACTCTCTGAGCCCATGCTGCTGGGAAGCAGAATGTGTTTGCTGTCCTATGTGTTTCACAGGGGAGGTGAGCATATGGTCCATTGCTTTTGAGTTTCATTTAAAGAAGAAAATAAAACCTAGTGGAAGAAATCAAGGCTCACATTTGCCAAGGCAGTATAAATAACAATGTGAAATAATATTTTTTTCCTTGGAGTAAATATACGCACTTTGTACATTAAAAGTGGCTGGGGAACTGATTTTACAGGCATGATTTATGGGATCAGTGGGCAGACTTTAGTTGTTATGTTTGTAAATCTTAGCACTGATAGTTTACAAAAACAGCTTTAAAAGTAAATAAGGGTATGCTTCATGACTCCCTTAAGGATATATGTAGACTTGCTATAGAGTAGACATCTCCAAAAGACCTTTCAGAGCATTATCTAGGAAAGGCTTTTGGTAGAGCTCTTTGGTGGATACAAATACAGCTGCTGCACTGAATATCCATCTTTTGAAGGGAAAGTTTGGTTCTGAATAATGAATTCTGCTGAACTTTTCCCTATAAATTTCTGATGAATTGGTAGTGCTGCACTAGAGAAATAGATTAGAAACTGACTGATCCCCTTCACAATAGTGACCTCAATTTTGTGGATGCTGAGAACCACAAACCAATCAAACATCCTCCCTCTTCTCATTATAGACAAGCATTTTATGTTACTTCTGTTTCGTATTTTTTTTTTTTTCAAGGACTTTTTTAGATTCTAACCCCAAATAAGACAATTTTCCCTGAGGTATATTGTGTTTTCTCAGCTTGTGAAAAGAAAAAAATTAGAGAAGGCTATTACATCAGTTAATTTATTTACAAGTACCTGCTTCTACTGATTAATGTTTGTCTGAATCAGAAGAAATCTGCTTTCAAGTATTTTTTCATTAAAAAATATGAAAGCAATTTTGCAAACACAACCTATTCTATGTCAGGCCTGTCACAGCTATTTTACACTCCACAGAAAGTTGAAAGATCTTTTTTTTTCTGTCCTTAAACCAAAAACCCACTGTTGCCTAGGTATGTGTATTTTACCAGACATCTCAAGTCTTGATATTCCTTTGATTCATTCAATGATATATGTTAATGACCTTAAAACCTGCTCTTCTTTGCATAGTTTTCCATCATGAGCACTGGAAATTGTATGAATTGTACTTAGTTCTTAGAATTCTTTCATGTACCACAGGAACTTGTTTATGGGTTCAAATATTCAGCATTAGCCTGGAGTTCAGCCTGCAGGATCAAAATTCTTTATTACTCTAAAATGACAACCTGAAGTGACAGAGTTGCACATGCACAAATTGGAACATACGTGGTTTCCTCTGAACACCAGGATCACTTCTGTACTCTGTGGGTGACGGAGCACTGGCATGTGCTGCCCAGAGGCTGTGGGGTCTCCTCCTTGGAGATTTTCAGAAGCCACCTCGCCATGGGCCTGGGGACATGCTCTGGTGTCCCTGCTGGAGCAGGGGTTGCCTAAAGGGCCCAAAGTGCCTTCCAAGCTCAGCCATTCTGTGATTCTGTAATAGACGGTGTAGATGGCATGGCACATCATTGTAGTACTCTGCCAAGAACTTTTTACTAGGGGAAGGTAGAGTAGAGGGAAGGGGATGAATGGGCCCAGGAAGCATAGTAAATGAGGGGAGTGTACTGATAGTGGGAAGATAAACAACTGCAGAAGAAGAGAAGGAATGGTAAAAAAAAATTGTCAAATTTCCTTTGTCCAGCAGCATCTTGTGTTTTTACTGTAGTACCACCTCGACCACCTCTCCAGTACTTCATCTGAATGTTCCAATGCTTAGCTCTGACTGGCCAATCTACAAAATTCAGCTCTGATGGCTGAAGAAATTCAATATTTTGAAAGAGAGTTGTGAGGAAGTCTGTAGCAGAGCCAAAAAGGAAAAAAGCAGAAAAGTTATAAAATCCCAAAGAGAAACACAAGGAGATGAAGGACAGCACCCAGAGACTGAGAAAGACTTTCACCAGCAGCTCTCTTCGTAAGTCTTCTTGGTGTGGTGAGCAAGCGTAGTGTAGCAACTCACTAAACACTCTAGCCATCTTATGTCCATGAGACACACACACAAAAAAATCACTTTGTATACTGAAACCAGATATTTGCTGATCACAGCATCTCCTTGTACATGGATAATGGTGCCAGAAGAAAACGACCCGTTATGACAGGGTCAAACCACAAGTCATCACCTGTATAAAAATCCTAAACGTCCTAACCTATCCACCAACCAGACTGATTAGCAAAAGGAACAAAGAGACACAAATTCCTTTTGCTCCTCATACAGATTCCAGAGTTTGCTTGCTCTTTTTGCAGAAGTTTTAATAATACTGGGATACATAATGATGTCTATTATACTGGTTTTGGTGTACAATTTATGAAAAATTCAAATGGTATGCACCATCAATACCAGAAATTGGTATATTCTTTGTTTTCATAGCAGACAATAAAAGTTCTAACACCAGTGAATCTAGTGCAAGAATTTCCAGTGACATTGATGGGTGATGGATCAGGACCCAAATGAGTTAGAAAATTATTTTCACTGCTTGCTGTTTTTCAGAAACTGATCTAAAGAACAATAGATTTAAAAAGAAAATAATGAAAATACTCTACATAGTCTAATTGCTTTGATATTATAGAAATATTTGTCTAGCATCGGATTAATTGGTATGGAAGATACATAAGACAGAAGATCTTATCTTTCATTTTCTTTGATAGCAGATTTCAGTTCGAATTACCTAACAATGAAATGCAACTTTATAAAATGCTACTGCATGAGAAAAGGGATAAGCAAAATAATACAAGCACTCCTTCAATGAAGGCATTGAATTCTTGTATTTGTATTCAAAAATACATAGAATAGCACAATTTCCTCTTCTCCATGCTTCCAAGTAATACAGAGCTATGCAGTATTTTTTCAGCGATCCAAATCAGCTGAGATCTGAGACCTAGCAACTTAAGTAAGCTTTGTATTCCTGAAACTGAAAACGGATCAGCCCTGTTATATCATTCTTTCTGGTCATCTTACCTATTTGTGCCTAGTCCTGCACCAACCTCGCTGTCCACTAAGTAATTGCCAATTTGGTGTTTTTTTTTTTTTTCTAGTAAACGTGATCCAACTGTGCACATGCTCAACATGGGTCAGCAGTTTGCCCTGGCAGTCAGGGGACAAACTGCATTTTATGATGCAGTAAACATAGCACAACCAGTTGGTTCGAAAGAGTTGATTCTCCTGCTGTTTTTAGCACTGAAAATGTGTGCAGTTCTGCACTCCACAATATAAAAAGTACGCATCCTGAGGAGGGCAACGAAGCTGCTAGTAGAGCTGGAAGGCATGTCTTGTGAGCAGAGGCTGAGAGCACTCGACTTGCCCAATCTGGAGAAGAGGAGGCCGAGAGGTGACCTCACTGCTTCCCGCAGCTCCCAGAGGAGGTACTGAGCTCTGCTTCTGAGAACTAATGGTGGGATGGGAACAGCATCAAGATGTATCAATGGAGGGTCAGGCTGGGTATTAGAAAGCATTTATTTATCATGGGGATTGTCAAACAGTGGAACAGGCTTCCTAGTGAGGTGGTTGGTGCCCAGCTCTCATCAGTGCTCAAGAAACACATGGGTGATACCCTCAATAATATCTTTTAACTTGTGGTTAGCCCTGCAGTGGTCACGCAGTTGGACTGGATGATCTTTGTAGCTCCCTTCCAACTGAACTATTCTATTCCACTCTTTCCAACTCTGCTGAAATAAAAAGTGAAAGATTTTCCAGTTCTTCTGAAGTTTTGATGACTATTGAAACTCTAATTTCTCCTCAAATTTCCAGAACTCAGTTGTATGGCTGTTTGCTAAAATGAAGTGAGGATTTTTACCTCTGTTTTGAACAAATAGGCAGACTTGTCAGGAAAATGGCCTCAGATAAAAAAAATTTCTTCCAGATATATCAGAAAATTAAATAAATTTACTAAAATAGAGTAGGCCCTCTCAAGGACAAAGAAGATATTCTAAATAGCTGGCAATAAAAAGAATATCAGCAGCATATGATGGATTAACTATAGTAATGAATTATTGCTGACCATGCGCATTATCTTGTCACACTGAATTGCTTAATAATAGTGTTAGTCGATTTAACCGCAAAGATATTTTTGGAACTCACTGAACTGATAGAAACCTGAAGAAACAGACTGACTGATAGAGATGTTTGATTGTTTAAAACAGTGCAGCCTATTTATGAAATCAAGCCCTTCATCATCTTAGCTCAGAACTACAGAACTAATATCTTGTAGGAGTCACTTGAGCATTTACCACATTTTACCTAACAGGGAGCAAGCAGTGTGGTGGATCCAGATGGGAGCAGATGGGAGCCATCTGTCACAAGGAGCTTGTGTCCTGATAAAAAAGCAACTTGTTAGTTTGGGAACTGGCTCTTCATTGCTATTTTGTGAGAGTTGACTTTAGGCTCCATCACTTGCCTTCCTGGTAATCCTTAAGGAGCTAATCTCTCTTCACAGAATATTTGTGAAATGTGAAAGTGTTGTGAGGAATCAGAAGACTAAGTACTGACAGATGCCTTTCTCTCACAGAAATCAGCAGGATGCATCAGTAAAGACCTTTAAGATTCAGAGCCCAAATCACTGCCCACTATCTCATAGGAAATCCAGTGTGAGTTGAACCTATGTACATTCCACAGTCCCTGTTCTCTTACAGACTAAGCCTTCCCTGAACTCATTGTGCTATTTTAAAAATGTTGGTAAACACATGTACATGGAATTTATGTACAAAGAATTTATGTGCAAACTGATGTCCATTGGTTCACACTGTCCAGCTCATTCACATCTGAATGTATGCCATCATGTGCACTGGGATTTGTAGACACACAGGACATAATTGTTGTTGCCATGTATTGTATTTGCATTACAACCCCTTAAATGAGCAGCATTGTTTTGTTAAGCAGTCAGAATGTAAATAGCAGTGAAATAGCTAGAAAAAATTGAAGTATTCCAAGTACATGAAGTATGCAAACTGTGCAGTAAAGCACACAAATCCTAACTAGCTCATTAGTACCATAGTGCAGTGATTACAGAGCAAAATGCTTTCTATGGTGCACCAGCCAGGCTATACTGAAGGAAAGCTTTGCCATGTTTTAGTGCAGTGCTGCCATCAATTGTGTACTGCTATAGCAGTCACATTTCACTAGCATAAGCTGTTCTGGAAAAGAGACACTATTCTCTGCTTGTACCTTTCCTAGATATCATTCCTGATTAGCCATTAGGTGATATATAATAACCATGAGGATGAGAATAATAAACATTAGAAAGATGGTCTTTGGTCAGACCAAAGCCCCACCTAGCTCACTTTTCCTTTTCTGACAATGTATAAAACTATATTTTTAAGCAAAGAATGTGAAAAAGTGGGCATGTCTAGAGTGATATGTCTCGCTTTGAGTTTCCAGCAATTAGCAGGACATGTGTCAAATATAAAACTAGAGTGTCTAGGTTTCCTCTAGCAGTTTGATTTGCATCATCTTCTCTGTTGTAACTTAATAACTGAAAACCAGATAACTAACAGGTTGTCAGAGTACCTTTTACATTTCTACCAGTACATTAATACCTGTACATAAAACAGCTATTCATTGTCCAGTATATGCCACCTACTATTTAAAAGAAAGGTGTCCATCTTCAGCAGTCATCTGAAAAATCTACTGAGAGGAAGATTGAAGTTTCAAAGGAAAGTCAATATTGTATCGGTGTCAGAAATGATGTCATTTTTTTTCTTCAAGGCAGAGGATAGACTAAATGGCATCAAAGCGTTCTTTCCTATGCTGAATTTTTATGAATCTATAATTATTCAGCTGCTATAACAGAAAGTTCAATTTTAATTAGTGAAATAGGAAAATGTTTTTCATTCTGCTTGATCATATAATGTGTAACATTTCAGACAAAGAGCCTGAAAGAATTATGGTCATGTGAGGAACTTGGCTCTTTGGTAAGGCACGGACACAGCACAAAAGCTGAAGTGCTGTGCATACATGTATCTTCTGGCCAAGAGCAGCAGGGAGTGAGACAACAGCAGCACAGGTGTGCTCTGTCTTAGTAAAAATGCTTCTATATTATTCACCAAACCCAGGCTGTGGTTATAGTGGATGTTTGCATGGGGGAGAATCATTGCATGAAGGGGTATTCTCAGCAACTGATCTCAGAGACCAATTTGATCCTCCACATCTGCAGTATGACCTGATCAACAGCCAGAGCAGTGTGCTGGGAAGAGACAGTAACCTACACAGGCAGTGGTGGTGGTGAAGTAAACTGCAAAGGGCTCAGTTAAACAGATCAGTTCGATGTCTGCTCTCAGAAGTTCATGTATCTCCAGGGCAAATTTCAGTTTTGAGAAGTGGTCCTTTTTATAAGGCAGAAGCATTAGATATGCTCATATCTCAGTCAAAGGCTTTCCTACTCAGTGCCAACAGTTATTCAGCAGTGCTCATTATGCAGGTGAGATGTATCACAGTGCTGCTACTCTGCAACACTCTGCAGATCTCTATGCGCCATGTGCACAATGTCTGAAATATAAGCAAATTTATGCTGCACTCATCCTTTCTGTGGTTATTAGTGTCATTTAGTATCATCTTCCTCCAGCAAATTGACTCACCAAGCAAAATGCACAAGTGCACTTTAGAGTAGATCATATTATCATGCCTACTTCTGAAGAGCCAAGTGTCATTACTACTTTTCACAAGGAATAACTGCCTAAACTATTTCACATTCTGCAGTGCATCAACAATATACTTCCTCCAGTGAGTTAGCAATTCAGAAGAGCGATTGAACAGTAATGCACAACTATCATACTGCTTTACAATGGAGAGATAAAATCTAATGCATTGCTTTATGCCTCTTATATGTTAGGACGTTCTTTTCTGGAGCCTTTTCATCTAGATATGCAGTTGTATCACTCCTAAGGTCCTGATTGTACCAGGAAAGTATTACATTGAAAATACTACATAAAATATATTAGGAGTTTCTCTCTCAATATTATTGTTGAGAAGACATGTAGTCCTAACTGCAGTTGATTTCAGTCAGCTGTAGACCAAAAGGAACAATGATGGTCAGGTGTTGATGGGATTTTATTTCAGAAATATTTTCACATTACTCACTGACATTCTTTCTTCCTGCTTTATTTTTTAAAGGGAGAAGAGAGCATCAAAGAAATACAGCAAAGATGCAGACTTTTGAAAGGATAAGATTATGAATTATAAAAACAAAGTTGGAACCAGATAACAGGAAAGCTAAAATCAGAGAAAAGAAGAAATTTTGGATAACAGTTACAGTCAGCAAAGGGGCTAAGAGTCAGAAGTGAGAGCAACAAATAACCTAACAATCTGAAAAACAAAGCCCGAGCCCAGTCAGTGTTCATATAATACATTTAGAGTTAAAAGGCAGCGAGTACTTGGGTAAGACAAGCTACAAACACTCAAGATCCAAAGCTAAGGGTTAAATAAATTGGAATGAAACAGAAGAACAGTGTTTTAGCCAGGGATCCTATTTTGCAATGACACACTGGGATAGCATCTTCTGTTTGATTGCTGTAGCTGTCTCTACCCAGAATCATATGTGGGCCATCAGTCCCCTGGGATACTGATCGTGGTGGCTCAGTGGCTCCTTGCTCCTTGATTGCTAAGGAATGCTTGTCAAGAGTCTGTCAGGAGAATCACCAAAGTACAGTTTGAACTCTGTTCTCAGTGAATTTCCGCAAGATTGGCCTTTGTGCCTCTGAAGATCTACCCCTCGTTCCCTACAAAGTGGTGACTTCCCATGTGGTCTATTATAATCACACTTACGTGTGTTTGGTGTATGGGCTCTTCTCACTCATTACCACTGCACTTAACATCATGGCAAAAAAAAGGGTACGGATTCCTTCCCGCATTTGTAACTAAAGTGCTACCCTAGCAGAGGGTTTGTGTTGTCCCAGGTCTTTATTATGCAACTGTATGCAGATCACTGTGAATAACATCGTTTGTCTGGTTCAGTGACACTGCACCAAGGTCGCCAGGCATTTTGGAACTAAGGTTGAGACCATAAGTCTAATAAATGTGCTTGGTAATCACATAAAACATATTGCCATTGTTGCAAATGTTATTCTTTCAAAAGCATTGGCAAAGACAACTAAAACTCAGCCCATGTGCATGCTTTGACCTCTCTTAAGAATGCACCATCAAGAACCTTGGGCAGGTGAGACTGTTTAACCAGAGAAGACATGGCAACAGCTGGAAAATCAGTACTGCTAACACCACCATTAAAGTTTGCTTAGACTAAACATATGAGTGGTGAAATCAGAATGGAATCAGTGAAGGGCAAATTTTGTCAGAGAATAGATTTTGAAAAGGAACGTATCTACCAGTAGTGCCAACACAGGTATAAGTCAATTTCATTTTACAGCAATCTAGGCAAGTTGCCATGAATGTTCGAGATTATTTTGGTAGATGTTATGTAGCAGTAACTCTATTCTTGCTGATCCAGTGGCCTTTTGTTATCTGCCAGAAAATGAGTTAACCACCAAATGCATCATGTCATTGTGAGCTTTGCCACTGCATGCTGTGATTGTCTATAAGGCTTATCGGATGTTGCAATCACTGAACTCTTTGAAAACATATACATCATCTCCCAAGCTGGGTCAATAGTTTGCTAAAGTTAAGACCTCAGAAAGCAGTGATGTGCTGCCCACAACTTGTTGCAGCTCCACTGTCTTGAAATCTATCATATATATGTACATATTTGGTACCAGGCATGAACAAGCCCATGACTGCTTGACCACTAAATATGCTCCTGACAATAGGGGAGGAAAAGGAAATTTAAAGCACACAATTTATTGAAATTTTCCTTCACTTATACACATTAAAAATAGAAATAAATGTCAGTAATTCAACATTACTGCAAAATTCATTTAAGATCATTCTGTGGACAAGAAATGCCAACGTGTAAAGGTGGCTGCTTGGTAAGGGGCTGAAATAACATTGTGGCAACAGAGAGATAGGACAAGAAACAAAGTTATTATGTCTCCTCAAATGGCATATCCAGTACTGTTATGAAGTCAGTTTCACTGCTTTTTTTGTGTAATCCTTCTGTGGTGACACCATAGACCATGCTAAAAAACAGAAAAACTTTAACCTTCATTAATAGAGCTACTTCACCAAGACACACAGAGTGTGCCCAATTTACTGTGTCAGCAACATTTGATCCTCAGTTCAGCTTACCAACAGGTAAACTATTCTAGGCCTGTATTATAACCTTTTAAAGATGATATCTGACAAGATGATTTTTGATAAATAACACAATCTTTTCCCTACAAACCTGTTCCTTGGCTTGACAAGGAGACCAGTTCCCTGGATGCAACCCAACATTCTGTAAGCAATGGCTGTTCAGATACCCATTTTATCATCATTTCCTGCTCCAAGCTGTACAACAGTCTTCCCTCAGTCAAAATATGTACACTTTAACACTCTTTTGTGTTCTATCACAACATAACAGCAAAATGTTTAGACTACAGCAAAATGCTTCCAGCTGGTTTCTGAAGGTGACCTTGAGGATGTCTGGCACACAGCAAAGTCAGTGGAAGACAGGTGAAGACCTTGTCCCCTTACCACTTGAATCTGCCATTACAAATAACACCAAGGAACTAAGAAACTACAGGGCTTTGTGTGGAAATATGCATTCGGAATTGAAGTTTCATATGCATGCAGAGAAAATCAAGAAACTAAAGACAGATCAGCAACTTTTCTCCTCGAAAACCGTATTCTCCCTTTTGCTTTGAAGCTTATATTTAAGTCTTCTGTTTTTGTAACTCTTCGGGGTGGGAAGCATGAATTAAAAATCAATCCGTGACCCATTATTATTTTATAATCCTCTCTTTGGCAAGTTGAAAGCAATAGCTTGCCAGACTTGTATTAAATTTTCATGGAATGATGTGAGGGAGTGAAATACAATGGCCTAGACAAGGGAAAGTACAGGAAAACAAGGTGGTATTGGGAAAGCCTGCACAAAGAGATGGAAAAAGGGTATGTTACAGAATATATGTTTTGAACTGTTTTTATTTTAGATTAAAATAACATTTCTTTTAGTAACAGCTTGTAAAATAACATGTAATAACATAATATATATTTTATATGTAGTGTAATATTGACGTGAGGAACCACACAGGAATAGCAGGGCTGAAAGTGTCACGGTGATTATTCTCAACTTCAGAAAGGAAAACTGTAAAAATGAAGAGTCTTGTTTAAAAGAAGTTGAAGGAGAATGGTTACGAGGGTTAAATCCTCACAGACAACATAGAGACCCCTGAAGGATGCCACGCTGGGAGTGCAGTACCAGCACATGCCACATGGTAGAAATATCTTGGGGACAGGCAAAAGGAGAACGGAGTAGCTCACCAGTAACGCAAGGAAAGTAATTAAAAATAAGAAGTTAGCAGTTGAAATGATCCAGGTGTGGGAATGAAAAAAAGTTATAAATCCTGAGAGAATAAACATAAAGCTATAATTAGACTTGTGTTTGCTTCGTAAATATAGTGGGAAATTTTCAAGATGTTTATTTTCTCCATAAGTAATGTGACTTGTCTCTGACATCAAAACACAGAATGATGGCTCTATTCACTAGTTCTCCTGCCATTTATATAATTCATATCAGGAAGAGAATGAATATAAAGTACTATGGAACAGTGGTATTTCATACTTGTTTTAGTCAGTGCGGATGATAATAGAAAGTATGGAACAAAAATGGATCTAAATTTTTCTAAACAGTCTTATCTGCACACCAGAAGAGAAATCATATGAATCTTTCCCTATTCAGAGATGAGAATGGCATTAGAGCATGGTAAATCAAACTGCCTGATTTTATAACCATACCCTGGAGTCACACAGTGTGTTTATCTGCATCTCATTAGTGGCACATTTACTCCTTAATGCAGCAAGGCCAAATCCATCATGCTCACAAATGCCGATCTTCCACATTCACAAAGTTCCCACTTACATGCAACGAGAGCCCATGTAGTAATATCCATAGTTTGCCCCAGGATTATACCTCCAGCATTACCTCTCCTTACTTGTGCTCACAGCCTTGCAAGAAGGAAATGTATAAGTACAACAAATCCTTTTCTATAAATGAGCTGTGATTTTTAAGGATATTTTTAAGTATACATTAAGTTTCGTTTACTTCTCAAGTCTACTAACTATGAGTTTAGTCTACGGGAGTTCAGTACAGCGAATTCCATAAAGGTTTCCTCAAGTGCTCTTGAAAACAAATATGTGAGCAATGGGAAATATTTTTATCAATGGCTCTTTCAATTCAGAAACAGAATCACTAGCATGAGAACAAACTGATCATCTAACTTATCTATGACCTGAAAAGGATGAAAAGGATTAAGAAGACAGTTCTTTTCACATATTGCCAGGCCGTTTCTCCATGTTAAGCTTCTGCATTTTTTTGCATTTCTGGTTTTTCAGTACAAGGGCTCTCTCTTACTGAATCACTGGTCCTCTGTTTAGCGAGAGAAATATTTTGCAGGCACTTCATTGAACAGTTCAAACAACGAATAAATTGGAGAATAATTAAAATAATAAAAACATTAATCATGAGGGAAGACACCCTAGAACACTGATAAAATAATCAGCAGCCATTTGTTTCCTTCACATTTCCCTTTATTTCATATTTCTTTTTGCTAGCTGTTTCTACAGCTACATGCGTTTTCTCTAGCACTGCCTACTGGATTTTACTCTTGTTATGACTGCACACACATCTCTATTTTCTGTTGATGGCTTGATACTTCTAATATTATGTATTGAAATGTCATCTTGTGCATTCTGTGCTTCATTGCTGTTATAAAAATGTTAGGTTCCTGTAAGACTAAAAGCAGCAGATAGACTGTGGAGTGTGGGGGGGAGCAGATAAAATTGTGGAGGTTTTATTTCGCTTGCTTAAATACAGTTGTGCCTTTCAGGAGACATTTTTAGGAGCTGCATTTGCTTTGTGTGGTGCTTTTCTGCAGTGACAGCAGGCAGTGGTTTAGTGGCAATTTTAAAATCTAACATTACTGTACATTACAAACAGTACAATAGGGTTTTGGACAGCAAAACCTTTTAAAAATAAAACAAGATGACATTTCTAGTTTCCTTTCTCTGTTGTAGCAACCTGTTCTTCCTGTTGCTTGGACAATCATTCCACATCACAAAGCAGAGCCACTAAATCCTGTGTTAAATATAAAAAATAATAACTGAAAAAAAATGCATAAATTCTGTGTTATTAGTAATCAAATAATAAGCTTTTTTTTCTGAAACAAATGTGCATTTTCACTAGAATCACTAGACCTATTAAATGTTTGTGTTATTACTTTCCAGTTACTCTCTAGTGTATGTACTGTATATATTAAACACTCGAAAGACAAGATTTGTTTTTAATTGTCATTTATTTCTTTTTTACTATTTTTACTATCTTCTTAACACAAAAGTTTTTTCTCTAAGCTGTAAGATTCTCAAAACATCAGCAATGCAATCATCTGCCTGTTAGTTTGCTTTTTTTTATTTTATTACCAGCCATTAAGCAAGTAAAAGGTAAGTTGTATAATCTAATTTTGTTAATGGAACTTAATGCAATTCTGCACAATCTAAAAATAAGTAAATAACCTCCTATCCCTCCAACAAACATAAACAGACTGTAATAAGGCTACCAGGAAATATGTTTCAGAAAACCGCCAGAAGCGCGAAGAGTCCATACAGCAAAGCACACGGGTATGCAATAAGAAGCTGCTGTCCTTCCATGGCCAAGGCAGAGGTAAAAATTTTGGAGGCTGACAAACTGCACCATCCAATAACAAACAGAGCTAACAGAGTTCCCAGGATCCCACTACAAGAAAAAACAAAAGAAACAAAAAAGTGCATTTGTTAGCATATGTAGCATCAAATCATAAGCTTGTGTCTGACAATTCATTACTGATAAGATAACTGATAACTGATATTGATAAGATATACCGATAAGGTGCTGCAAGAACCAAGGACTGACCAAGGTAATTCCTTCAGCAGTGTCATCAGCAGTACTGCCAGAAAGAGAAATTCGTTTCTAGTATCTTCATGGTCTCGAAGAGACGCAGCAGCTGAAGACTCTTTTTTTTCTTTCTTTTAAGTTAGCAAAGATCTTATTCAGCCAAAATCCATCAAGCAGAAGTGACTAGGATTTATAATGACGCTACAATCCTCCTCTTCCATCAGGCAGAATGAAGACCTGGAGACAATGTAGTTTTGTAACACTTCAAAGGTCTGAAGCGTGTCTCAGACCAAGAAACAACAATGCAGGACGTACACTCAGCTGGCCATGCACATAGGTGTCACTCAAGAGAAAGCCCAAGTGGGCTTTTAAAAGCTTCACATCTAGCGTAACGTAAGGGACAGGAGAAGAAGCACTGAGGAAATGTATTTTTGCTCATTCTGACATTCTTCTCCACATCGTGGCTTTCCACTCTGCCCCTCAGTGACAACTAAGCTCTTCCAAAGTTAATTTTTGCTGCTTCTCAGGTGCAGAGTGGCCAGGAGAATGGGTGATTATGGGACTGTTGTCAGAAGCCTGCTGAAATATTCCTGCATATTAGAGATCTGGCTATTAAGCCCTGTAGGAGCAAGACCATGCCAGTAAATAACGTTTCACATATGTTTTATTTGCACACTGTATTTGCAGTCTACTTCTGTAAAATGCATGAGTTCACGTGCACAATGTTGCTGAGGTGCATATCGAGTTGGCTGTGTTACACACACTTGCTGTGTCAGTCTCAAGGACCTCCAGAATGAACGAACATCTGCCACTTCTTAAATGACTTTGTGGGAATCTGTTCTTCCAAAGCACCAGCTAAACAGAATCAGAGTAAGAAACAGACTACATATACCTACTTAGGCTCATTTGTCAAAAATAATCTTCACTAATCTTGTTATTGCAACTAAACCACAGTGAATAAAGCTCTCCTTTATTTGCCTTAGTTTACTTATTGCATTTACATAAAGTCATACTTCATTTTTTTTCTTTTTGTCTCCAAGCCAATAAGGTACTTGGTGTTCTCAGCTATTGCAGCTTTGGAAAGGAAGGAGAAAACTGATTTTAAGGTGACTCAGCACCTTGTTGCAACTTCAAGGCACTATAAATAAAACAATAAAGACCATGTAGTTTATTATTCTCAGTTGAAGTGTCCTGCTAAGCCTATGCAGCGGCATTCTGGGAATTACACTGTGAACTAAGCCTCTTCTCCAAGTAGAGACACAAAGATGCTCAGTTAACCAGCCAGCCAGAAACTCAGAGCTGGTATGGATTGCTTCTTGATCCATCCATATGGTGGCAGAGGTTAGAAATCTACAGGAGCTTGCTGCCTGATGATAATTTGCAGCTACTGTAATGACTCTTTAGGGGCCAATTACAAGGCAGTACAATTTAGAGTTGTGACTGCTCTGCATTGCACTGCGGGTCCAGTGGCCTCTAATGGTTTGTTCCAGAGCAGGCAGAGAGCAAGATGGAAAGGTGACATAAAATCATGTTGGAGCCAAGGGATAAGTCTGTGCATTTGTACGTTCAGTCATTGATCTTACAGCATACTAGATGCTGATATGAACAGGCTAGCTTTAGCAAACAGCACGTCTGGTGTGTTGATGAGGGTCAGATTGTCCTGTATGGGAGAGGGGCAAGGAACAGATGTCATGCTCGCAGTAGCTTAGAGGGAGTATTAGGGGCACGAACATAGAGCTGTGGAGCAAACATGAGCAGTGCCTCTCTCTTCCTCTCTATCACAACTTGCAGGTAGAGTCATCAAATGATTCCTGTACATCAGATGGGTTAAAGAAATATTTTCTCCCATCTTGAACTCATTTCCTTCACTATTTAGTCAAGGAAACACTGTGGTCAGCGTGTTCATGGAAGTGATAGTGAAGAATTATTGTTTTTTCCAGGAAAAAAAAAATTGCTGATATTTCTCCCAGAAAGATCACTTAATCAGCTTGGCCTCAGCCATGACACCAGCATAGATGGGCACAAGTGAAGCTTTGAGAGAATCTGGTTCCACACAAGTCTGAATAAGAGAACTGGTCCTCTCTATGGTGCCATTCAGCACCCAAAGGTTTCATATTTTGTGTCATTCCCAATTAACACTGAAATAGGTGATTGTGAATATCACAAATTGTTGAAATAGTATTTATCTTTCATTTTATATGTGTACAATCGTATGTATATTTTCTGTGAAAACATGGATTGAAGTTATTAAATTCTTTACAATTTGAAATGGTTGAAATAACTTTCACAAGGATTAGAAAAAAAAAAAGCGTGAATGTATTGTTGTTTTTCCTTTACAATTTTAAATAATTTTTAAAATTAAAAATAATGAGTCATATTGGAGTTAAAAGTTGCTACTTGATTTTAGTAGAAGTTAATAGTAGATCTTTGTGCAACAGATAACCTCCTATTTATTCAAGGAGTTTCATATAGCAAACGAGAAAGGACTGCAGAATCTTAGAGACAGCCACTTGACATTAGCAATTCATTTCAAAAATAATAGTTTACTTCTGTAAAGCCTATCTCAGTAGACTATAGATTTTCAAAGGATGTGCTTTCTCTAAATTCACAGCATTTTACAAGGCTATGGTGCGTGCTTGGTGATTCCCTGTAAAGTCAACAGCATCCCATGCAGTTATAACAGCTGGTTTGGAGTTATCCCCATCTGTCCTCTGATTACATATTTGCATCATTTATTTGGGTGGATTATTAAACAGGTTAATCAAGCAAATATGGAAGTGTAGGAGAACAGAGAATGAGTGTCTTCTTCTTTGTCACTGCTGCTCATCTTTTCAAGGACAGCCCAGTTACATTTGAATATGCAGAATAAGGTCAGTCTAATACATTATAGCTCTACAGAAATAAGCAACAAGGATTATGCTAAAATCTTGACAATGCTGTATCATTTCCTTAAAAAATAAATTCATACATAAAATTGCTGCTTTATCAAATAAAAGACACAGGTACTTTTATTGCTCATCAGGTGTCAAGTCCCATATCTTGCAGGTTGGAGAGTTCAGGAAGTATTCAAAAAGACCACATAGGGGAGCCATTATTAAGAATGTGTTAACTACGGATAAAAAGTACTGCCCAAAGCCTTCAGGCAAGATCTGGAGCTTTGTTGTGCTTTTCTTTATTTCAACATAGAGGTAAATGCCTTCCATATCTCAAAAGGCTTAGGGAATGAGGAGGAAGGAGAGGCTTGCATGAAAATTTCTTAATTCTTAAGTATATTAATGAACACTCCTCCACACACTCACAGAGGTACATACAATGCCACACATTAGTTTTTTCAAAGCGATTATACCACAACTATTCCTTGGAGAATAGGACTTAGCTATATCTTAATGCTCCACTTCATTAAAGGTTGCTGATTACTTCATTCTATCACACAGAAGTCAGTCTACAGAAAGAAAGGAAATACAAGGATGGGAGCCTGATATTATGGACGACGACAACAACAACAGCAAAAAAAAAAGAGAATCAGCTACGTAAAAACAAAGTCCATGAGTCTCTTTTAAAACTGATACCTTAGTTTGGATACTGCTGGCTCTTGCAAAACAAAAAGCACATTTGGGACTGCTGCAAAAATCAAAGCTACTCTTAGTCCCAGTGGGAAAAAATGGACTTGTATTAAAGTGATTGTATATCACTCTTCTCAAGCACAGACCTTCCTCTTCCATTTTGCCCATTTTCACCTACTCAGAATGGTGTCTTTCTTCACAATTTTGGAAGATAAAATTCACTAGGTAACCATTTACAAAACATTTTCATAATACTTCTGACTCATTGTCCTTCAGGTGATTCATGCTGCCATGCACTGGTACTTACTGTAGCGAGAAGATGGCTGCAGAAGAGGACAGGATCACCATGGGCAGCAGGCAGTAGCCCAAAACACTTGCAACACAGCCATGCGAGACTCCTGGTATGCTCATCAGGTTCAACAGGGCATGCATAGCGAGGCACCCAGTGACACTCACACCATATACATAGCCAAAGTGAACTTTTCCTGCCTGGAAAAAAACGTACATAAACATAATGTTGGAAGGGAACAAATGATTGCAAGGTGGTTGCCAGAAGTGAAGCACTACCTTAGTTCTGCTTTTTTTTTGACAGTCACTTTCTCCTCACTTTGTCCTCATTGGTTAAATTGTAAAACACAGCTACTACTTTTGGGTGATTTTTGCATCAGAACATTCCAAGGTAAAATTGCTTGTTGAGAATGTGCTTGTTGCTAATTTAAAGTTATCCCACTGATTCCCAGCCTTATTCTCACTGGGCTCGGAAGTAACACAACAGGTGGTCAGAGAAGCTTGGGAAGATCTAACTGGTAACAAGCCGAGAACAAATTATGGACGTGGAAAGCACATTTTAGTGTCAGAAAAATGTTTCCAGTCTTTACAGATTCAAAGACAGTGGAAATTGAAAACCTTTACAATTTCAGTACATAAGTAGGTGGAAAAGTGTCCCAAGTAACCCCACTTACTTAAAACACTTGTCATTTTATTACAGTTTTCAGTAGACCTGCAAAACAAACAAACAAACAAACAAACAAACAAAAACCCAAAAGCTAGTAAACCTTTGCTGAAACTATGCTATTTTTCAAGATGAATGTGACCATTCTTCCCTTTGACTATCATGAGAAAGACATATCTCTGTAGTTAGATCAATACAGCATGTTCATTTCTAGATAAACTGTAGTAGCAACAGTCAGCTCATGTTCTTTTGTGCTCCACTGAAAGAAAAATCCCCCAGATGGTTGTTCATTGTTTTGTTGTTGTTGTTGTTGTTGTTGTTTTCCTTCTTCCAGGCTTTATTCCTCTGTGTGAATTTAGTGCCTGTGAAAGTTACCAGCCTGACAGCCTGGAGCCTGATGTTCTATAATTTACACACAAAGCTATACAACAGGCACCAGTGGCCGTAGCACCACCAATTTCTTCATCTCTTGCCATTATTTTGGAGGATTACCTCCAGACATGAGAGCATTGCTCATTCCCAATAGATTGCTAAATCTTTTTCTCTCTCTTCAAGGTTCTAACAAATGAACTACTGAATGCCAGGTACACAGTAGTGTGATTTTAACTTCTATACATCAGAAATAAACAGATATCTGTGATGAAGACAGGCTTGTTTGTTTTGTTTTGGAACTTTGCTTCTTAAAGATAACATGCATTTATGAAGGGGATAGCTTAAACCCTGGACTCAACCCTCAGCTCAGTACAGTGGAATAAACTTGTCAAAGGAAGTGCCACAATGCATCACCTTTCTAATACATAAGAATACATATAAACATACTTAACACACAGATGCATCTGTGTGTATACTTTTATATGTCACTCATTGCATATTGCATAGAATCAAAGCTAATAAATTGCATGAGAATCAAAGCTAAGAGTGGGTTTCAGTTTTCTATTCATTTTGTAGCTTATGCTTGGATTCTCTTATGGTGCAAAAGATGGAAATATTACTGAAGGATTTTCCTGGTTTAAAATATTCACAGGTATCTTTTCCACAATGGTTAGGGAGGACCGAGATTTTCTCTCCTAAAACTCACATTTTAACGAATCCTAGGGAAAACTAACCATCTCTGAGGACCTTGTTTCTCTGGTCCCTCATTTGTATGGAAGCTGATCACAGGATGCCAGCAGTATTGAGCTGGACAGATATAAAGAAATGTAAAAGAGAGAGACTAATCTAGTGATGGCACAAGTTGAAAGTCCTGAAGTTGCAGGTTGGTGCCAGATCACTTTATTAAGAAAGAGCACTTACGTAAAAGGCAGCCTCAGCTAGTAAGACCTGCCTCTCCATCAGCACTGTCATCCTGCTTTTCAGCTCATCCTGGCTCACTGCTGACCTCTCCTCTGCTTCCAAGTTAGATACACTCAAGTTACCCATAGTCTTGCATTGACCCAAGTACTTGCTATGTAGAAAGAGTCCTTTGCTAGCATTTGCATACTACTTGTATAAAACAATCAGGAAAAATTGCTTCACGAAATAGAATTAATGACAGCTAGAGGTAGTGTGGGAAAGCAGTAATAATTTGGATTACTATCAGTCACAATTTCAGATACTAAAGTTTTGTATTAAGTTTAACATGTGTGATTGTTTGGGGCAGCATTTACTACTGATCAATTAAGAAAAATTATGTCACACAGACATGCAACAATGACTGTAAGCTAATATTTTAGGCTGTTTGTTTCAGTGTTTTTAATTGTTCCACACAGCACTATTTGGCAGCTTAATCTAAGATTACCAAATTACTGAGACAGAGATGAAGGGAGCACTAGCTAACTGAAATCTCCATTTGGTGCAGTGCATGATTTGTGGTGCAGGGGAATGAGAAAGAGAGAAAAAGCAGCTGAACGCATTTGTTCCAATTTGAGCTGTTGCTAACTTATGTAAATATACTGACTCACGCACACGGGAATACTCCCAGTTCACAGCAATGTAAGCAAAACCAGAATCAGACTTGATTAGCCTGGCAGGCTTTGATGAATTGAAAGCACTAAATTTGTCCTGCGGAAGGAACAAGGTTAGAGGAAAGTCAGACCTTTTGTGCTTGTTTGCACCTGCCTGGAGTGGGTGCTGCTACCCTCAGTTTCAGGATATGGAGAAGTCCCATGACAAATGACTATGTAAAATGCAAAGCGTGCAAACATTTGCACTGCTGTTGTTTTTTTCTCTGCAATGGAGCTGTCTTTTCACCAGCATGAGGAAGAGCAAGTCCTGCTGCCAGGCTAAGCCCTTCCTCATTTTCTCTGTGATCTAAAAGAAATGCCAACATTTAGAGAACATCTTTGCATATTTTTCATAGTTAAAAAGCTGGAAGTAACTAAAATTTCTAAATTATTTCTTGAAACAAGCTCTTAACCAAATTACATTCCTGGTGCTATTAGAGGAATTACTGAAGTATAAAAGAATATCATGACTTATATAGCTCAAGAGCAACTCTGGTATTCAAATATATCCAAAATAAAAATGAGAAATTTGAATTTTTAAGATGGCCATGGAAATCCCATAGACATTTTCCTGTGAAGCTGTGGCACAAAAACAATAGACTGTGTCAGAGGAGTTCTTCTTGCCAAAACCTAGAGCACTGAAAGTGGTTGTTTTTCCAATGACAACGTGTTTAATATCTTAGAATAAACATGGTAATTTAAGTACTTTATTTCAATAAAACTAGCTTAATATTCATTGTAATATTTCACTGTCCAAGGAGAAAAATCAACAGCATTCTTTTTTTTAAGATCTCCTTCCATTTTTCTGTCTATAGTCAATTCAGCACTTCCTCCTTTTTTCCCCTCATCTTTATTTCTCTAGGTGAAAGAGCCCATCTTCTGTAGCTTCCCACCTTCTTTTCCCCTTATTCCCTTTCTGCCTGCTGCTTCCACTCTTTTAAAATATTTTAGTTTTACAGGCACATAAATAATAACACTTGCCTTTTATACTGCAGTTTGCACAGTCAAGATACTGCCTTAACATTACAAATTGAGTAAGAACTTTCAAGTCTTCTGATTCAGCACTATTTATCACAAAGGAAGAGGAGAATTAGAGCCCCTTTTCTCTCCCCTCAGGTGTCAGAGCAGCAAACCCTCCCCAGAACAGTTCCACCTTGTCCCTGTCTGACAAATGGTTGCTGACAATCAGAGCTGTCCTTCAGCAGCACCAGAGAGCCTCTGTTGTCAGTGACAAATAGATGAATTTTGGACTAGTATACAGTCTTCCTTTCAGCTTTCCTGCTGTAGGAAACTCTATTCATAAAGAGGGAAAAGTTTAAGCACAGGCTTACATATTTTGTTTAGCAGATGATGTAGAAAGAGAACGTAGATTAAGAAGACGCTGGCAAAATTTATAGAAAGGTATCATAAATTTTGACGGGGAGGTGGAAAAAGTTGCTTCCCTTTTCTTGTTTGAATATTTTTAGTTACATAAATGTATGTATATTTTTCTTTTATATCTCCCCACTCCCCAGAATAACAAACGAGAGAGGATAATTTAAAAAAAAAAGCAGCAAGAGTGCTTTAAAAGCTGGTCTGGTCTGCTATGCCTTCTTTTTCCCTCCTTTAAAAATTCTCCATTATGTCCTCAAGTGTTCAGAGCCTCCTCAGTCTATACACTGTGCAGATCTGCCCTTTGTTCATATTAATCCCTACCTCCAATAATGGCGAGATCTTTTATTTCCACTGGAAGTAACACACCACTTTACTTGTATTACATCTACATTGCAATTAAACGTTACGTACTTTCAAGCAAGAAGTCTTTTACATGTAATCTCGGGGAAAATAGCAGAGAATTACTCTTTATTTATTTATTTGTTTATTTATGCCAGATTTACCTCTTCTGCTACTTCATGTACATTAATCACCTAGTCATTACTTTGTCAGAAAATTGATCCCGTAGCATAACCTACCAGCAGCAACGTTGCTCCAAGGGCCAAACAGAAAACTGTAGGTCCAGTGAGGTCAGTCTCGTTCATAATGCTGCCATCTGCAGGTTTCATTGGATTTAGAACTGTTAAAGTTTTTTGCCATATGTGCTCAAAATTGATCCCAAGTTCTGCAATGAGAAATTCCAGAACTGCTTACAAGAGAACAACACTTTTACAGTAAGCCAGTAGATATCACAGATCCCTAAACAAATTAATCACTTTAATGAAGACGGCATATTCTGTAGTAGGATCGTGCTGTACCTCTTCATCCAGTACAGTTGAGAGTCAGCTCTGATTCTAAACTGGAAATATTTTCTTATTAAATCTAATGAGTCAAAAATGCCTTCAGCATTTTCAAGTTAATATTTGTTTTTCCTATATTTAAAACATATATATGCATATATATATATAAACCACACTAACTTAGATGCTGAAAAATATACTAATTAACATTAACTGCAGAATTCAAGATACTCTGGAACACTGAGGACACAGATATATGATTTAATTCTGGTAAGCCTGACAAGAGATGTGTCTTAAGCCTTAGCTGCCAGAGGCACTTAAAAATGACATTCTTCCCTTCAAGGCAAGTTAATAATACTTTGTAGAGTGCTTTATAAGCTTTTTGCATTTAAAACGTAATTACTGGAAACCCTGGAAACAGAACAAATTTCTCTCCCATTCAAGTCAATAGGAATTCTGCCACTAACTTCACTGGGGCAAAGATTTCTTTTCTGACTTCTGCAGAAACACTTCAGCTTGAAAGATCAATCATTTTTCCTGAGATGTTCCAGCAAGGAAAAGCTAGATTCAGAATTGGTTGCCAAAATGACTGAGACTGACAATATGTTAGAGCTGTTTGAAAAGCTACGTCCTCACCTTATTTCACCGATCCATCACCTCGAGCTAAGACAAAACATTACATAAATAAGGTTGTTCTGTATTAAAATGTTTGACTTTGGTCTATTTATTTGACACAGTCATGAACGTCTCTGCAGCCCTGTAGATCACAAGTAGTTGTATTTCAACATCGTTTTCATGGGGTGAGCTGTCCGTGGAATTACGTGCTTGGAGGACTGAGAGTCGGAGGTCTAGAAGCTATCCGTGTCATTCAGAATGATCTTGCTGGTTTTAAGTAGTGCAAAAACAGGCTGCATACTTTCTTTTTATATAATGGTGGAGTAGTCACCAAAAAATTGTTTTTTCTTCTTTGTTTTTCTTTTAATGTAGGTAGTAGTAGTATTTGGAAACGGAATGTTCATCTACAGATCAGCCACTAGCATTAAGATAGTTCAATCATCACGAAGAATTATATTGTTCATGCAGTTAGATGATCAAATAATTGAAGCTGAATGCAGCTTTAAAAATTTCCTTTACACAATTTAGTTAGCATCTTCAAATTGTAAACTTTATTACTAGATAGGAAAATAAGATTATTATCAATTTTTATTAATTAAAGATATTCCAGTATGCATGCAGTATAAACACAGAGCATAAAAATATTTGGAAATATGAATGTAAAACTTATTGTTATGCTGTCATCTAGTGGTAGTAAAGTATATGCCATATATAACATAAGAATGAATTAAAACACTTGCAGACCTCAAATAAGAGAATGCAGGCTTGAGGACAGGAGCAGTTGGCCAAAGTTGCATACACAGGGGCAAGCCAGCCTGAGTGCCTCTGCTGTAGATGCTCTGGTGGCTGACACTAGCTAGGAAACAGAAGCATACAAACATGCATTGTCCTTGGTTTTATTTTTACCTTCTAGCAAAGGAGGTTCCTCATCAAAACCATCAGCGTAGCTAAGGTGAGAGAGAGTGTTGGAACTGTATAGAACTGTTGGCTGTAAAATCTGACCTGTGTAACTCTGAGATGGCAACAGCATTTCTGAGGGGACAAAAGCACCAGCCAGAGGTCTTTCTCCTGTCTGGCTCCTGGGACAAGAAGCAAATTGCAGTGAAACAAATGATGGCAATGAGCAACTCAACGGTTCCCTAGAGCTGCCCCACCCATGTGCCATGGTTTACATTTCAACAGTAGTGCAGATCCCTATCCTTTCTAATGATAGGTTTAATTATAAATAATTCAGCCTTGGGGAAGTATAGATCTCAAAGCTCTTTCCTGCTCTATTTTCTATGATTTCCCAATTATTATTATATATAATTTTATTTCTGTATGACCAGAAGGCATAGAGATAGCTAGGCCCAATCTCTCATCCTTTGATATCCATCTTTCTGCTCCAATCAAAATTATTTTTTATTCCCTGATATTGTCCAGAAGGGAGGTGCAGACTCTGTGGAGCACTGCCATTGTGGGTAGGGCTGAATGAACAGCTTTGTGGGGCATAGAATTTTATGGCAGGTCAGGCCTGGTCTCTGCCTTTTCATCTCTGTGTGCAAGTCCTAGGACCAGCCAGATCCATCAGCTGCTGAACAGAGAGGCTCCTGCCACATGGTTGTTTAGAAATCTCCTTAACTTAGAACTTCTTTTCCTCAGTGTCCTTCTTCCAGGGGCACAAGTCACCATTTGATTTCAAAAAAATACATTAGAAAAAGAAAAAAAGTATTCTCTTCATCTTTCTACAGCTACAACTTCTACTTCACCCTTAAAACTCCAACTGTATTGTTCACAGAATCCTTTTGTTTCAACTGAATGCTTTTCTTTGTCATTAATTTCACCTGAGTTTTGAAATCTCTCTTTTTTTCTTTTGGTAGCATACTTACTTTCTGTTTCCACTCAGGTTTTCACTAGAGTCACAAGTGTTGTAGTCCTCTTGGTCATCTATGTTGTAGTTAGACTGGTAAAAGTCACAGTGAAACTGCTCAAAATTTGCCATTCTGATGAGGAAAAAAAAAAAAGATTGTGTATATTGATAAAATCATCTTTTGTACAAGCAAATATCTATGCTGTCCTAAGCCACGCATTCAAAAGAATCTTTTGGACACAAAGAAGGAACTGACAAAAAAAAATCTTCAGTTTCCATATTACTGTATATTAATTTATACATGGCATTAGAATGGAGGAAGAAACTTTTTCCAATTACTGATACATAACTTCCTGTCAGGACAAGGAGCAGAAAGCACAAACTGGAACATAGGAAGTTCCATCTGCACATGAGAAAGAACTTCTTTACTGTGAGGGTGCACTCGAACAGGCAGCCCCAAGAGTCTCCTTCTCTGGACATATACAAAACCTACCTGGATGCTTTTCTGTGCAAACTGTTGTAGGGAACCTGCTTTAGCACTAGTTTGGACTGGATGATATCCAGAGGCCCCTTACAACCCCTATGATTCTGTTCGAAAGAAGATAAATAAACTATTATTCTAAAGAGTTCATTTCCTTATTTTGAAAGAAATATACAAATGAAAGAGCATACAGAAGGTTAAGAATGGACTCTTTCACATCAGCATTACCGTTTTGGTAAAATGGATCTTTATTTTTACCTTACATTTTACTTTTAGTTTTTTAACTTAATGTTCATCTTTACTTCCTCTCATTGGATATTTATATTCACAATTAAGATCCCCCTGAGCTCTCCTCCAGCCTGAAGCTCTGAGCAGGACCTTTGCCTGGATGTATATATGTAAAACACACAGATGTAAGTATGTGTTTTGCCAAGTGATTAGCATTCAAGTGGTTAAATTCTGCTCAACAACCTGACTCTTAACTATAACAATTTGTGATTTACTTACATTTTCGTGTAAGATACTAGTTCTCTCCTAATATTTTCCCCTTTTCTTTACTTTTGCCCTCTTTTCCAACATCTCAAATATCATTGGCAAAACACTCTTTTCACTTCTACTGCATCTCTATGTTCATCAGACACATGCTGCTTACAGTAAAGATTTTTGCAGAACTGTTTGTTAGGTAAAAGTTATAAAGATTAGTATTTCAACAGGGACCTTGAATGCATATTAAAATTTCTAAATTGCATCCCATAGTCACACTGAATCTGTGAGGACCAAATTTCTTCATTTATCCAATATATTCAAAGTAGAAGTTAAACTTATATAATATTGTTTTCTTTACTGCTGAAAAAATCATGCAGGATTTCCAGATTTAGGAAAGAAAATAGCATGTTGTAAATATGGATTAACACAAGTTAATTGTACTAAATTAATTATTGCCATTGCAATAATTAAAATGTAAAAATTGCAGCCCAATTATGCATTTGTTTAATACAGATTTTACATGGATTATATTTTAAAATACTACAGACCTCAACCCAATAGTTCAATTCCTGTGAGTCTTTAATGTTCTTTTCTACTACTATAAGAAATTAAATAATTAATTAAACAGGTACATTCTTTGTCTGTGTAGTGGAGTTCAGAAAAGATAAGCTTATTTTTTTTTTAAAGAAAAATTAGGAGCTAAGGTTACTTACTTTTTAATATATTCGATGAAAACTCCAGTCTGTTGAATTTACGTGTTGGAAAACACCTAAAATATCCTCTTGCGTTAACAGGGATGAGCTTAGTGCTATTTATAAGATTCTAAATTTGATCATTGAACAGATGCATGCAAAGGAAAAAAAACACACAGCATGTCAATATCATGGACATATGCAAAAGAACTAACAACAATAAGCACAGAACATAAAAATCTTCAAGGAAAGCAGAAAAAATAAGCAGAATTATATAAATTTCAGTCAACAATGTAGATTGTATCCGACAGCTTCTTCCTTATGTAGGTATGGAAAAAGATCCTCGAGGAGATCTCTAGAGCTGAGCTTTCAAATATTAAACATTTATAACAAAATGTAATAATATTCATTATAAAAAATGCATTTAAATGGAGGTATGCTCCTAGCAGACATTCCTAGAGGTGTACTACGGGTCATGCACAGCCTTAAAGGTGCTCCTTGTGGCTGGCAGGGGAACCTTTTGGTTGCAACCAATTTGCAGAGAATATGATGCTTCCTAGGACCACAACAGCAGGCAGGAAGAATGAAGGCATTTAAGATACAGCTCCATCACATGGCCAAAGGCACATCCAGGCACATATGCTGCCCCACTGTTACTCTAGATGCTCCCATCCATCTTCAAGGCTGCCAGAATGTCTCTCTAGGTACAGCACCCACCACAACAGGGTCACAGCAAGCAATGAAGATAAAAGGTGATGAACCTTGACTGTCACCCTTTGAGAACCTTCACTGCATGTGTAGACATCAGATTCCTGTTAACTTTTTTCCATTCATCATTCAGCATAATATCCACTTCAGTGCCTGACCCACTATGGAACCTTAGGAGCTTTTCTTTTACAGTCCTAACTGCTAGGAAACTTGCAGCACAGAGCGAATTTTGAAATAGTACCTAAACCTCAAAGACAACTTTCTATTCACACAAACTTTAGTAACAGGCACTCAGTAAGTCATAACAGGTACTGCTTTTTTCACTTATTTGTTAGATAGTTTCCCAATGATCTTGAACTGGTTTATTTAAGGAATGAGACAATAAATGAGATATATTAGCAGGTCATTAATCTGTGCCTCAGGTGCATATTAAATTCTGTGTGGTTGAAGGCGATATGACTTCCATTTCGTTAGAATAATCATGCCCTGTTGGTGTATGACCTATAGACCTCTTAAACAATTATATTATTGATACACTTTCAAATAAGAAAAAATTATATTAAATATATTATATTAAAAATATGTATGTCCCCAGAAGAGGCCAGAACTGAAGAATGATGAGAAGTAGAAAATACAGCATCTATTTCTACTACTTAGGGGTACGGTATTTGTTATAGCCACTGTAAAGACTCTCTCACACTGTTTTGTTGGATTTTTTTTTAATTTTTGCCTACAATTTCCATACTGCTACACCCAACAAGGTGAATTCTCAGTTTCATTCCTTAGCAAACTGCTAATCTCTGTATTGTTTAATCATCTCTATTTGGATGTAAGTACTTAATCTTGTTTATACTGACCCAGGGTGGGGAATGAAATGGGATTAACACCTATCCTTGAGGAAGGTAATTAAAATTAATATATTTATTTTAAATAGAAGAATTCTTGTTTGCCAGGTAATGCCTGATTATTTTAATTACAAAAATGATATGGATACTTCGCTACTTTCAATTAGAAAAAGTTATACAAATAAAAATATGCATACATACATATGTGTATAATGGCTGTCAGATAATGACTTGGAATAATTATGAGATAAGGCAATCTAAGGAAGAATTGAAATGGAAAAATCTACAATGATTGATAGAGGGAAATGGTTGAAGAATATTTCATAGTTTCTTAACATATCCCAGTCAGAAAAAAAGGCACATGAAAATTTTAAAAAATATCTATATCTTGAGGAATTAAAATAAACTTGAAATGTGTATATTCTCTATCCATATATAAAATTAAAATATAATATGCCTTAAATATATTTCAACTATGCATTTATTCTACATGAATATCCCTGTGTATACAAACGTATAAAAGTACATCTAAAATACAAATATGGAAACTAGATTAGCAGATTATAAAAAATAAGAAGGCTAAGTATTTGATAGAAAAGTGATCAATAGAAACAAAGACTATCCAAGTTTATTAGAAATGGATGGAATCATACTACTACTGTCACTCTCATATCAGAAGAAGTAATCAATAAGATAAAAAATAGACATGATAAATTAGAAATGCCAAATGATTATTAAATATACTCCATGTAAAAAGTATGTAAAACATATGTTTTCAGATGCACATCTTACAGTTCTGTACCTAAGAGTTTCATAGAATCATAGAACGGCTTGGGTTGGAAGGGACTTCAGGTATCATCAAGCTCCAACCCCCCTGCTGCAGGCAGGACCACCAAACTCCATATCTGTCACGGGGTTACCTGGACCAGTCTATGCCCATGACAGGGACAGTGGGCCCAAGGGCCCCCTTCCCAGCCCCCCCCCCCCAAA
>JACDJE010001133.1:4674-24440 GCA_016647715.1 Pavo muticus
AAATGGGGACCCCCAAATGGGATCCCTAAAATGGGACCCCCCCCAAAATGGGGACTCCAAATGGGATCCCTAAAAGGGGACCCCCAAAATAGGCACCCCCAAATGGGACCTCCAATACGGGACAACCAAATAGTGACACCCGAAAGTGGAAACCCCAAAAGGGAGACCCCAGAAGTGGGATCCCAAAAAGGGACCCCGAAAAGGAGATCCTTAAATATGGGAACCCCAAAAGGGGGACCTCAGATGGGGACCCCAAAAGAGGACCCCAAATGGACTCCTAAAAAAGGGGCCCCCCAAAATGGGGACCCCAAATGGAACCCCACCAAAGTGGGACCACAAATGGAACCCCAAAAAGGGAAATCTCGAAATGGGGACCCCAAATGGGAACCCTCCAAAGCAGGACCCTAAATGGGACCGCAAAATAGAGACCCACAAATGGGACCCTAAAATGGAAACCCCCAAAACGGGAACACCCCAAAGCAGGACCTTAAATGGGAACCCCAACATGGGAACCCCAAAATGGGAACCCCAAAATGGAACCCCTTAAAATGGGAACCTCCCAAAGTTGGACCCTAAATGGGAACCCCAAAATAGAGACCCACAAAAGGGACCCTAAATGGGAACTCCCCCCAAAGCGGGATCCTAAATGGGAATCCCAACATGGGAACTCCAACATGGGATCCTAAAATGGGACCCACCCCAAAATGGGAACCCCAAAATAGAGACCCACAAATCGGATCCTAAAATGGTACCCCTTAAAATGGGAACCCACCAAAGCGGGACCCTAAATGGGAACCCCAAAATAGAGACCCACAAATGGGACCCTAAAATGGAACCCCCAAAATGGGAACCCCACAAAGCGGGACCCTAACTGGGAACCCCAAAATAGAGACCCACAAATGGGACCCTAAATGTGAACCCCCAAAATGGGAGCCCCCCAAAGCAGGACCTTAAATGGGAATCCCAAAATGGGAGCCCCAACATGGGACCCTAAAATAGAACCCCTTAAAATGGGAACTCCCCAAGGCGGGACCCTTAATGGGAATCCCAAAATAGAGACCCACAAATGGGACCCTAAAGGTGAACCCCTTAAAATGGGAACGCCCCAAAGCGGGACTCTAAACGGCAACCCCAAAACAGAGGCCCCCAAATGGGATCGTTAAATGGGAACCCCCCAAAATGGGAACCCAAAATAGAGATCCCTAAACGGGACCCCAAATGGGAACCCCAAAATGGGAACCCCCCAAAGCAGGACTTTAAATGGGAACACCAACATGGGAACCCCAACATGGGACCCTAAAATAGAACCCTTTAAAATCGGAACTCCCCAGGGCGGGACCCTAAATGGGAACCCCAAACAGAGACCCCCAAACGGGACCCCAAACGGTTTCTGTGCCGGTTCAGCCCCGTGCTCCGCCGTGGGGCGGAGGGACCCACAGCCAGCCCAGGGAGGGGGAAGGGCCGGGAGATGGGCGTGAAAGCACGGCAGCAGCCGCGAGCTGAGGGGGAACCGATTAATTAATGAGGATATCAGACTCATTAATGAGGATATCGGGTTTATTAATGAAGGTATCAGATTTATTAATGAGGATATCGGGTTTATTAATGAAGGTATCAGAGAGGACGCAGCACAACACAGCAGGCCGCCGCACGAATCGGAACGTACCGAAGTCCATCGGGGCCGGGAGGGGGCGGGGCCTGCGGTGCCACGCCCAACGGGAGGGAAGTGTGATGCGATGGGGGCGGGGCTATGCTAATTTCAGCCGCGGGGGCCAATGGGAGCACTCCGTAATAGTACTTACCGGGGGGAAAGCCGTCCTTAATGGTACATACTGGGGCTGAAGCGGTCCCCAATGCTACATACTGGGGGTGAGGCTGTCCTTACTGGTCTATACTGGTACCTGCGATGTGAAGAAGCTGCTGCAGGTTTGCGAGAGCCGATTGCAGCGCTCGCTGTGGCTGAACGCGGCCCCGGCCCTGGAGGTGTCCGCAGGGGGGGGCGCTCGGCAGCCGGAAGTGGGGGTGGGGCCGCGCTATCCCCTGCGTCCCCCCACTCTATGGTTGGCGCTCCCTCTCGAGCCTCGGCCTGAGCTCAGTTCTTAATATCGCTTTTATTATTACCGTCAGCGTTACTATTAATATGTTTTCCCCCTCTTCGTGACGAGCGCTATTATTACTTCTATTATTTTTATTCTCCTCGCGGTTCTTATCAAGCTTATCCTTATCTTTTATGCTGTTAACAGCACTGTGTTGGGAAGCGGATCGATGGCAAAGAGTCTGGGATAATGGCCACGGCCAGACTGAGAGCTGTGCGAGGAGCTGCGGGGTGAGCTGAGGGGAGAGAGGGAAACGTGCAGCAAGTGGAAGCAGGGCTGTGAGGCCTGGGAGGAATGCGGGGCTGTTGTCTGCCTGTGTAGAGATAGGACAGGAAAGGCAAGGCGCAGATGGAGATAATGGGGGCCAGGAGGACACTGGGGACATTGAGGACAGTGGGAATAATGGGGACCACAGGGACAATGGGGACATTGGGGGCCTTGAAGACCAGCAGGACAATGGGGAGCAGGGGGACAGTGGGGACTGGGGGACAATGGGAACCACAGGGGACAGCAGGGATAATGGGGACAGCAGGGATAATGGGGACAGTGGGGATAATGGAGACATTGGGGACCACAAGGACAATGGGGACAGTGGAGACAAGGGGGGCAGGAGGACACTGGGGTCACTGGGGATAAGGCGGACAATGAGGACAGTGGGAATAATGGGGACCACAGGGACAATGGGGTCAGTGGGGACCTTGGGGACCACGAGGACAATGGGGACCAATGGGACAATGGGGGCCACAGGGGACAGCGGGGATAACGAGGACCACCAGGGCACTGGGGGACATGGGGGGAATGGGGACAGCAGGGCTAATGGGGACAGTGGGGATAATGGGGTCCAGGAGGACACTGAGGACAATGAGGACAGTGGGAATAATGGGGACAATGGGGACACTGGGGGCCTTATGGAGGAGAGGGAAACGTGCAGCAAGTGGAAGCAGGGCTGCGTGGGCTGGGAGGAATGCGGGGCTGTTGTCTGCCTGTGTGGAGATAGGACAGGAAAGGCAAGGTGCAGATGGAGATAATGGGGGCCAGGAAGACACTGGGGACAATGAGGACAGTGGGAATAATGGGGACCACAGGGACAATGGGGACACTGAGGGCCTTGAAGACCAGCGGGATAATGGGGACCAGGGGTACAGTGGGGACTGGGGGACAACGGGGACCACAGGGGACAGCAGGGATAATGGGGACAGTGGGGATGATGGAGACAGTGGGGACCACAAGGACAATGGGGACAGTGGAGACAACGGGGGCCAGGAGGACACTGGGGTCACTGGGGACAAGGGGGACAATGAGGACAGTGGGAATAATGGGGACCGCAGGGACAATGGGGTCAGTGGGGAGCTTGGGGACCACGAGGACAATGGGGACCAATGGGACAATGGGGGCCACAGGGGACAGTGGAGATAACGAGGACCACCAGGGCACTGGGGGACATGGGGGCAATGGGGACAGCAAGGCTAATGGGGACAGTGGGGATAATGGGGTCCAGGAGGACACTGGGGACAATGAGGACAGTGGGAATAATGGGGACAATGGGGACACTGGGGGCCTTGAGGACCAGCAGGACAACGGGGACCTTATGGAGGAGAGGGAAACGTGCAGCAAGTGGAAGCAGGGCTGCGTGGGCTGGGAGGAATGCGGGGCTGTTGTCTGCCTGTGTAGGGATAGGGCAGGAAAGGCAAGGCGCAGATGGGGCTGAACCGGGTGAGGGATGTGAATGGTAACAAGAAGGGGCTGTACGGGACACGGGCAGGAGGAGGCGGGGCAAGCAGAGCGTAACCCTGTGCTGAAAGGCAACGGGGCGGAGGAAATCCACGGCAGGGTTCCGAAAGAGAGAACCGATGCGGGTGCTGAGCCGCTCCAACGCAGCCGAACGATCTCGGCTGTGCAGCGAGATCCCGGCGGCTGGAAAAGGGAAATGTGGCTCCTGGTTTTAAGGCAGGGAGAAAGGAGGACCCGGGGAGCCTCACCTGCGTGCGTGGGATGTCACGGAGCAGATCCTCCCGGCTGCCGTGCTGGGCACAGAGGAGATAAAGCGACGGCCGGCACGGCTTCAGCAAGGGCGGGCGGTGCCCGAGCAGCCCGTGGCCTTCTGTGACGGCGACGGGTTGGTGGGCGGGCGATGGGCGCACCTGCATGCGCTGCCGCAGAGCCTTTCGCAGCGGTCCCTCCGCTCCACCCAGGACAGCACAGCGCTGCTGCGGCACCGCGGAGCTGCAGGCTTCGTTCCGTCCCATCCGCGGCACCGAAACTCCTCTTCCGGCTGCTCCGGGGGCTCGTCCCGCGGGGACCCCCCGTCCTTCCTCTGCCTTGCCCGCCTTCCCATCGCACGGCCGCTTCCTGCCGTTCGGCCGTCAGGAGGAGCTCGGGGAAGGGGAAGGTGGAGCGGAGCCGGCACGGCAGCGGGAGGAGGAGGGGACGGAAACGGCCCGAGTGCGAGTGCTGAGAGCCGCGGGGTCGCGGAGACCGAGTGCCGGGTCCTGCACAGCCACAGCGACCCCAGGCAACGCTACAGGCTTGGGGCTGAGCGGCTGGATGGCTGTGAAGGGGAAAGGGACCTGGGGGTGATGGTTGGTGCTCGGCTGAACATGAGCCAGCAGCGTGCCCGGGTGGCCAAGAGGGCCGACGGCATCCTGGCCTGCATTAGAAACAGTGTGGGCAGCAGAGCAGGGAGGTGATCATCCCCCTGCACTCAGCACTGGTGAGGCCGCACCTCGAGTGCTGGGTTCAGTTTTGGGCCCCTCAATACAAGAAAGACATTGAGGCCCTGCAGCGTGTCCAGAGAAGGGCAACGAAACTGGGGAGGGGTCTGGAGCACAACGGGGGCTTATGAGGAGTGGCTGAGGGAGCTGGGATTGTTCAGCCTGGAGAAGGAGGCTGAGGGCAGCCCTCATTGCTCTCTATAACTGCCTGCAGGGAGGTTGCAGTGAGCTGCGGGTCGGCCTCTTCTCTCGTGTGACAGCGACAGGACGGCAGGGAACGGCTGCAAGCTGCGCCAGGGGAGATTCGGGCTGGCCGTGAGGAAACAGCGCTGCTCTGAAAGGGCGGTCAGGCGTGGAATGGGCTGCCCAGGGAGCGCTGGGTCACCGAGCTGGAGGCGTGCAAGGAGCGTTTGGGCGCCGTGCTGCGGGACGCGGATTAGTGAGAGCCGTTGGTGATGGGTGATGGTTGGGCTGGGGATCCTGTGGGTCTGTTCCAACCCGGTGGCTCGGTGATTTCTGAGGGCAGATTCCTGCCCTCGTTCCTTCGTGTTGTCAACCACCGAGCCTCAAAACGTGCGGCAGTCGAGGATCTCCTCGGGGCTGACCCGTACTATCAGCAGCTCAGCAAGTCGCTCCTACAGCCCCGAAGGGCACACAGTGGGGACCACAGGGGACAGCAGAGATAATGGGGACAGCAGGGCACACAGTGGGGACCACAGGGGACAGCAGAGACAATGGGGACAGCAGGGCACTCTCCTCCCAGTAAGGCAGCTGCTGCTGCCACCGCCTGGACACATCGGGCCGGCCCGGAGACGCAGGGTCTGCCAGCTCAGACAAGCACGCAGCGGCCTTGCTTTTGTCTCCCCCTTCCTGGGCTAGAGCTCCTAAAGCAGCTCCTCCACTGCCAGCGACAAAAGGTGCAGCGGTTCCTTTAAGGCAGGCAGCTCTAACACAGCGCTGTGATTAAGTCCCGTTCTGTACTTCTGTTAATTCTACTAATTGCCCTCGTCAGGCCCCACCTGCAGTGCTGCGTCCAGGTGTGGGGGTCTCAGTACAAGAAGGACAGGGAGCTGCTGGAGAGGGTCCAGAGGAGGCCACAAAGATGATGAGAGGGCTGCAGTACCTCCCGTACAAAGACAGGCTGAGGGAGCTGGGCTTGTTCAGCATGGAGAAGAGAAGGCAGCGGGGTGACCTCAGTGCAGCCTTCCAGGACCTAAAGGGAGCCTCCAAACAGGAGGGGAGTCAACTCTTTATGAGGGCAGATAACAGCAGGACAAGGGGAAATGGTCTGGAGTTGAGGGAGGGCAGATTGAGGTTGGATGTTGGGGGAAGTTCTTGACTGTGAGAGTGGTGAGGTGCTGGAACAGCTGCCCAGAGAGGCTGTGGGTGCCCCGTCCATCCCTGGAGGTGTTGAAGGGCAGGCTGATGGGGCCCTGGGCAGCCTGGGCTGGTATGAGATGGGGAGGTTGGTGGCCCTGCTTGGCAGGGGTTGGAGCTTCATCCTCCTGGAGGTCCCTCCCAGCCTGGGCCATCCTGTGGCTCTGTGATTCCTTTCCCTCTCCTGTCCATTCTAACACGCTGGGTTCTCCCTCTGATAGCTTCAGATCCCATCTCTGGGTTATTTTGGTACATATCCTTCTATTCATGATCTGCAGCTTCCAGTCAGACCTGGAAGCTTTGACAGCCCCCGCTTTGTCCCGGGCAGAGGAAGCTGCTCAGTGCTTGAGCTCTGCCCGGATGAGCTCACAGCTCACATGCCCCAGCTCTCTGATTTCTCCATCCACATCCTGCACTTCGTTTTTCCACCCCCCTGGCCTGCAGGTCCCCAAGGAACTCCGCAGTTTCCTTCAGTCCCTTTTACTTTGCACTCCCCTTTTCCCCCCCCCAGCAAATCAGCCCCGTGCCGCACCAGCTTCCCCCCCTCCTCAGCCTGCAACTTCCCCAAGGCTCCCTCCAGCACTCGGTTAGTTAAAATAGAAAGGCGATAGCACACAATATATCTGTATCGCATTATGTAGATAACAATATAGGGCATAAAATATAATAAATCAGGCGGTTCCTTGGGGTAAAACAACCCCCCTGTACTGCTGCTTTCGTCCCGTGCCTGGGTCCTCTCATCCAAGGGCACACAGATCTCAGCTCTCTGGGTCTGAAGGCCCACGAAGCCCCTTCTGGGCCTGTCGCACTGAGCCCCTGACGCCTGCGTGGGTCAGACTCATTAAGCCCAGGGGTTGGGAAGCAGGGGGTGCCCTTGAGAACTGTGCCGTCGGTTTCTCTTAGGCCTGGCACCAGCCTGCAGGCGCCACCTGCCTTCCGTGACGGCAAAGTGGGGCGTTACGGGGCGACACGCGGAGCTCCAGCAGGCCGCCCTCAGCCAGCGTTGGCATTACAGCCTTTGGGCCCGTCCTGCCTCCTAAAGGCGTGGGATATCGGTGCTGTTTCACAGCTTCGCTCCCCCCTTGGGCAGTTCTTTGTAAGGGAGTCACTGTGAGCCCAGCCCGCTTTCCTCCCCCTGCCCTCCTCTGGGTTCCTTTCTATTCCATCAGCTGTTAACAACTCACTAACACCTTCATTCCTGGCCCACGGCTTTCCAGCTGCGATCCCAGCTGAGCCATAAAGCCCTGCCCGGTGAGCTGCTCCCCGCTCCTGGCACACACAGCAACTGCCCCGTGGCTGTCTGAGCTTCCCACTTTAATTCAGCAGGCTCACAAAGCAAAACCATCCCTCCTGATCCCTCCGCCCCTTTATCCTTAAGGTGTTTTATAAGCCAGTACTGCAGAAGCTAAAGATGGCCAAGAGCTGCTCAAACTGCTCTGCTAATCCAACGGGATCTCCCATTAAAGATCTCAATTCCCTTTAAAATGTCTCACCTCTCCACCCGTAAGCAGGGAGCTCACCTGTCCTGTATCTCCTGACAGCACTGCAACCTCCCTAAGAGGACACACGAAGTGTCCGTGGGGCTCGTGGGGTTCGATGAGGAAAGGAGAATCTATAAGGCCCCTTTTGCTTTGCTCCAATTCTTTCTCCAGCTGGCAGAGCCTTTTCTGCCCAGCCCCAGCACTGATGGCAGAGCCGGGCTCAGGCGGGCCGTTCAGGGGCTGATCCCAGCCAGCAGCCTCCGCTCTGCCGGCTGCCTCCAGCCTCCTCCTGCACTTACAGGGCTGGGCTCGAGGCCAGCACGGTGAGGGGGGGGGGGATGCTGTTCCACAGAGTGAGTTTAACGCTAGGGAGAGGCACAGGGAGCAAACAGCTCCAAGGGCCCATCTGGGGTTCCTCTGCTCTTCCCTACCTACAGAATTTGTCCAGCCATGATTACCTGCCGCGCTGCCTAAATCCAACCAGCAGCTGTGCGGACTGCTCCTCCAACAGAACAAAGCCATAAAACACTGAATAGAGGAGCTCTGCCGTTACGGGCACGTCTGAGGGCTGGCAGACCTGATCCTCATCAGACCCGTATTGTGGCCAAAATACAGATTCCCTGCAATTGGCTCTTAAGGCCACACAACAACACAGATCACAGGATGGCCCGGTTGGGAGGGACCTCCAGGATCACGAAGCTCCAAACCCCTGCTGCACACAGGGCCACCAACCTCCCCATCTCATGCCAGCCCAGGCTGCCCAGGGCCCCATCCAGCCTGCCCTTCAACACCTCCAGGGATGGACGGGGCACCCACAGCCTCTCCGGGCAGCTGTTCCAGCGCCTCACCGCTCCCATAGCAAACAACTTCCCCTGACATCCAACCTCAATCTGCTCTCCTAACCAATTCCTGTCTATCCTTATCCCTGGTTCTCCAATCTCTCTCCCAGTTTCCCAGCACACCTCCTCCAGGACTCACAGCAGGCCCTGCTCCGAGGGCCCTCTCTCTGCCCCACACCTTGCAACTCTTATCCCCATCTCTCTCAGCAGCCTCTGCTCGTGCTGCTGCAGGACCTGCCCTTCTGCAGCACCACGCACACCAGTTCTCCGTCCTGGAAGATGAGCTGCACCGCCAAGCAGCCCTTGTGAAAGACGTCACATGCAGCATAAGAGCCCCAGACCTCGAACTGCAAGGCAGACCTTAATCACACCTGATTGTTCTTACAGGGTGCTGCAATGGGAAGGGGCAGCCCCAGGTACTGACACAGAGTGGGGGAAGATCTCCTTGAGAGCAGCCCTGAGAGAAGGACTTGGGGGTCCTGGTGGGCGAGAAGCTGGGCATGAGCCAGCAGTGCCTGCAGCCCGGAAGGCCAGCTGTGTGCTGGGCTGCGTTCAAAAGGGGTGGCCAGCAGGGACAGGGAGGGGATTGTCCCCCTCTGCTCTGCTCTCGTCAGGCCCCATCTGCAGTGCTGCGTCCAGGCCTGGGGCCTCCAGCACAGGAAGGACAGGGAGCTGCTGGAGAGGGTCCAGAGGAGGCGGTCAGATGGTCAGAGGGCTGGAGCAGCTCTGCTGTGAGGAAAGGGTGAGGGAACTGGGGTTGTTCAGCCTGGAGAAGAGAAGGCTGCGGGGAGACCTCGTTGTGGCCTTCCAGTACTTGAATGGAGCCTACAAAAAGGAGGGGGAACGGCCGTTTGCGAGGACCATTGGTGATAGGACAAGGGGGAATGGTTTAAACTGAGACAGGGGAGGTTTAGGTTGGATCTTAGGAGGAAGTTTTTCCCCCAGAGGGTGGTGAAGCACTGGAACAGGTTGCCCAAGGAGGCTGTGGATGCCCCAGCCCTGCAGGCATTCAAGGCCAGGCTGGATGTGGCTCTGGGCAGCCTGGGCTGGCGGTTGGCGGCCCTGCACACAGCAGGGGCTGGAACTGATGAGCGCTGTGGGCCTTTGCAACCCAGGCCATTCCGTGATCCATGATTCCCTCGGTGCGTGCACTGAGCTGGCAGCAGCTATCAGCTCAGTCCCACACGCCGCAGTGCCCGCTGTCCGTCCCTACCCCAGCTGCTCACAGATCCGGCCTCTTCAGACATCCTCGGCTCCGCAGCTGCGCGATGAACCACCGCCGCCAGCCAGCAGGCCGCAGGAATGAGAGCGGGGCGCACCGCGACGTGCTGGAGAGGCCGAGGCTCACCGTGGGTGACGCTGGTCCCGGGCATCAGCACCAGGCTGTGAGCACCACGCTCAAGGTCAGACATCTTCAAGCAGGCCCAGATCTGCACGAAGGGCGTTTATTTATCCACGAGTGCAGCGCTGGGCGCACAGCCCTGCTGACAGGGGAGGGCCGGCACAGCCAGCCGGCGAGATCCACTGCTGCACAGCCTGCTGCCACGCAGGTAAAGCCTCTGCTGGCACCCACGGCTTCAGCGGCTCAGCCTCACCAGCACCAGTGCGGGTGGCACTCACCTGTCACGGCCACCAGCACCACAACAAGGATCCATGGCACTGCACACACAGCCACACGGAGCACACAGCACGTCTTCTTCCTCAGCTCGCTGCATTTGGAGCCTGGTCAGACAGAGAGCAGCTCATGGAGTCACAGAATCACCACGGCTGGAAAAGACCTCGTAGAATCGTATCATAGAACCACAGGATGGCCCGGGTTGGGAGGGACCTCCAGGATCACGAAGCTCCAACCCCCTGCATGCAGGGCCACCAACCTCCCCATCTCATACCAGCCCAGGCTGCCCAGGGCCCCATCCAACCTGGCCTCGAACACCTCCAGGGATGGACGGGGCACCCACAGCCCCTCTGGGCAGCTGTTCCACCACCTCACCGCTCTCACGGCAAAGAACATCTTCTTAGTAAAGCTCATTCAGTCCAACCGTCCACAGACCGCCATCGTTCCCCCACTTGGCCGTACCGCTTTGTGCCGCATCCCCACGGCCCCGGAGCCCCGCAGGGATGGGGACTCCCCGCTGCCCTGGGCAGCTGCGCAGTGCTGACCGCTCTTTGGAGCACAGCTCGTTCCCCATCTCCAACCCGACCCTCCCCAGAGCATGGTTATGGGGTCTATGGGGTGTGTGTGGGGTCAGTGGGGTGTGTGGGGGTTATGAGGTCTATGGGGTGTGTGGGGTTATGGGGTCTATGAGGTGTGTGTGGGTTATGGGGTCTATGGGGTGTGGGGTCTATGGGGTCTATGAGGTGTGTGTGGGTTATGGGGTCTATGGGGTCTATGGGGTGTGGGGTCTATGGGGTGTGCGGTCTATGGGGTCTATGGGTTCTATGAGGTGTGTGTGGGTTATGGGGTTTACAGGGTGTGTGGGTTATGGGGTCTATGGGGTGTGGGGTCTATGGGGTGTGTGTGGGTTATGGGGTCTATGGGGTGTGTGGGGTTATGGGGTCTATGAGGTGTGTGTGGGTTATGGGGTCTATGGGGTGTGGGGTCTATGGGGTCTATGAGGTGTGTGTGGGTTATGGGGTCTATGGGGTCTATGGGGTGTGGGGTCTATGGGGTGTGCGGTCTATGGGGTCTATGGGTTCTATGAGGTGTGTGTGGGTTATGGGGTTTACAGGGTGTGTGGGTTATGGGGTCTATGGGGTGTGGGGTCTATGGGGTGTGTGTGGGTTATGGGGTCTATGGGGTGTGTGGGGTTATGGGGTCTATGAGGTGTGTGTGGGTTATGGGGTCTATGGGGTGTGGGGTCTATGGGGTCTATGAGGTGTGTGTGGGTTATGGGGTCTATGGGGTCTATGGGGTGTGGGGTCTATGGGGTGTGCGGTCTATGGGGTCTATGGGTTCTATGAGGTGTGTGTGGGTTATGGGGTTTACAGGGTGTGTGGGTTATGGGGTCTATGGGGTGTGGGGTCTATGGGGTGTGTGTGGGTTATGGGGTCTATGGGGTGTGTGGGGTTATGGGGTCTATGAGGTGTGTGTGGGTTATGGGGTCTATGGGGTGTGGGGTCTATGGGGTCTATGAGGTGTGTGTGGGTTATGGGGTCTATGGGGTCTATGGGGTGTGGGGTCTATGGGGTGTGCGGTCTATGGGGTCTATGGGTTCTATGAGGTGTGTGTGGGTTATGGGGTTTACAGGGTGTGTGGGTTATGGGGTCTATGGGGTGTGGGGTCTATGGGGTGTGTGTGGGTTATGGGGTCTATGGGGTGTGTGGGGTTATGGGGTCTATGAGGTGTGTGTGGGTTATGGGGTCTATGGGGTGTGGGGTCTATGGGGTCTATGAGGTGTGTGTGGGTTATGGGGTCTATGGGGTCTATGGGGTGTGGGGTCTATGGGGTGTGCGGTCTATGGGGTCTATGGGTTCTATGAGGTGTGTGTGGGTTATGGGGTTTACAGGGTGTGTGGGTTATGGGGTCTATGGGGTGTGGGGTCTATGGGGTGTGTGTGGGTTATGGGGTCTATGGGGTGTGTGGGGTTATGGGGTCTATGAGGTGTGTGTGGGTTATGGGGTCTATGGGGTGTGGGGTCTATGGGGTCTATGAGGTGTGTGTGGGTTATGGGGTCTATGGGGTCTATGGGGTGTGGGGTCTATGGGGTGTGCGGTCTATGGGGTCTATGGGTTCTATGAGGTGTGTGTGGGTTATGGGGTTTACAGGGTGTGTGGGTTATGGGGTCTATGGGGTGTGGGGTCTATGGGGTGTGTGTGGGTTATGGGGTCTATGGGGTGTGTGGGGTTATGGGGTCTATGAGGTGTGTGTGGGTTATGGGGTCTATGGGGTGTGGGGTCTATGGGGTCTATGAGGTGTGTGTGGGTTATGGGGTCTATGGGGTCTATGGGGTGTGGGGTCTATGGGGTGTGCGGTCTATGGGGTCTATGGGTTCTATGAGGTGTGTGTGGGTTATGGGGTTTACAGGGTGTGTGGGTTATGGGGTCTATGGGGTGTGGGGTCTATGGGGTGTGTGTGGGTTATGGGGTCTATGGGGTGTGTGGGGTTATGGGGTCTATGAGGTGTGTGTGGGTTATGGGGTCTATGGGGTGTGGGGTCTATGGGGTCTATGAGGTGTGTGTGGGTTATGGGGTCTATGGGGTCTATGGGGTGTGGGGTCTATGGGGTGTGCGGTCTATGGGGTCTATGGGTTCTATGAGGTGTGTGTGGGTTATGGGGTTTACAGGGTGTGTGGGTTATGGGGTCTATGGGGTGTGGGGTCTATGGGGTGTGTGTGGGTTATGGGGTCTATGGGGTGTGTGGGGTTATNGCTGCAGGCGACTCGCGGGCTGTACGGGACGGAGCTCCATCCACCGCCGCCCCCGCAGCTCCGCACGCGGCACAAAAGAGCTCCTCGCCGTCCCTCCCCGCAGAGCCCGCCCGCAGCTCCCTCCGGGCTGCTGCCTTCCCGACGCTCTCGCTGCCATCCCGGCCCCGTCCCCGCGCTGCCCGTCTCTCCTCCCGCACTCGGACGCTCCTCCTCTCCCGCCCTCTCAGCGCGGCTCCCCGCTCGCTCCCGCCGCTCTCTCCCCTCCCCCGGCCTCTTTTCCCCGCTCATTCCTTCCCCGTCGCCTCCCGGCATTACCGAGTTCCGCTCGAACTTCTCCATCTCCCGGCTTTATCGTCACCCCTCGGTGCGGGCAAGGGCTCAGTCGCTCTCCTGCACCCACGGCAGCGCGGAGGTGCGGGGCCGCGCCCGTCGTGTGCGGGGAGAGGGGCAGAGAAGGGCCGGGCTGAGGGCACGGCGGTGCCGGCGGAGCGCTCTTCTGAGCGGAGACCTCGCGGGGATCGACGGCAACGAGGGATGCCGGCAGAGGCGAACGGAGCCGGCCCCAAAACGCGGCTCCACACGGCGCGCACAGCCGGCCGCCCAGCGGAGCCGCGGCGCTGTGACTGGGCATCCTCGAGGGGCGGCCGCTTCTCGCTCGCACCTCCCCTTCCCGTCACCCGCTCCGCTCCGCCTCACAGAGACGCTGTAGGAACCGGAAAGGAAAGGGCAACATCTTGTGGTATTCAGTTTCATCGCCGCCTCTTGTTGGAAATCTTCCCTGGCACAGCTTGAAACCATTCCCTCTAGTCCTATCACCAGTTACACGAGAGAAGAGGCCGACCCCCAGCTCACTACAACCTCCCTTCAGGTAGTTATAGGGAGCAGTGAGGGCTGCCCTGAGCTCCTCTTCTCCAGGCTGAACAATCCCAGCTCCCTCAGCCGCTCCTCATAAGCCCCCGTTGTGCTCCAGACCCCTCCCCAGTTACGTTGCCCTTCTCTGGACACGCTGCAGGGCCTCGATGTCTTTCTTGTAATGAGGGGCCCAAAACTGAACCCAGCACTCGAGGTGCGGCCTCACCAGTGCTGAGTACAGGGGGATGATCACCTCCCTGCTCTGCTGCCCACGCTGTTTCTAATGCAGGCCAGGATGCCGTCGGCCCTCTTGGCCACCCGGGCACGCTGCCGGCTCGTGTTCAGAGCCATCACCTTAATTCGTAATAGCGTCCGTCCTCCACTCCCCCATCTCCCTAATTAGGACTTGTAATGAACCTGGTCGGACCAACATCTGAACCGCTGTTTCTTAATGTCACGTCGGGTGTGCGTACATTAAAAGAACCGCGGCTCCCTCCTGTAAATCGGGGGGGGGCCATCCTATATGGGGGGGTCAGGGGGTCCCATTCAGTAAGGGGGGCTCATAAGGGAGGGGTCAGGGGGTCCCATTCAGTAAGGGGGGCTCATAAGGGAGGGGTCAGGGGGTCCCATTCAGTAAGGGGGGCTCATAAGGGAGGGGTCAGGGGGTCCCATTCAGTAAGGGGGGCTCATAAGGGAGGGGTCAGGGGGTCCCATTCAGTAAGGGGGGCTCATAAGGGAGGGGTCAGGGGGTCCCATTCAGTAAGGGGGGCTCATAAGGGAGGGGTCAGGGGGTCCCATTCAGTAAGGGGGGCTCATAAGGGAGGGGTCAGGGGGTCCCATTCAGTAAGGGGGGCTCATAAGGGAGGGGTCAGGGGGTCCCATTCAGTAAGGGGGGCTCATAAGGGAGGGGTCAGGGGGTCCCATTCAGTAAGGGGGGCTCATAAGGGAGGGGTCAGGGGGTCCCATTCAGTAAGGGGGGCTCATAAGGGAGGGGTCAGGGGGTCCCATTCAGTAAGGGGGGCTCATAAGGGAGGGGTCAGGGGGTCCCATTCAGTAAGGGGGGCTCATAAGGGAGGGGTCAGGGGGTCCCATTCAGTAAGGGGGGCTCATAAGGGAGGGGTCAGGGGGTCCCATTCAGTAAGGGGGGCTCATAAGGGAGGGGTCAGGGGGTCCCATTCAGTAAGGGGGGCTCATAAGGGAGGGGTCAGGGGGTCCCATTCAGTAAGGGGGGCTCATAAGGGAGGGGTCAGGGGGTCCCATTCAGTAAGGGGGGCTCATAAGGGAGGGGTCAGGGGGTCCCATTCAGTAAGGGGGGCTCATAAGGGAGGGGTCAGGGGGTCCCATTCAGTAAGGGGGGCTCATAAGGGAGGGGTCAGGGGGTCCCATTCAGTAAGGGGGGCTCATAAGGGAGGGGTCAGGGGGTCCCATTCAGTAAGGGGGGCTCATAAGGGAGGGGTCAGGGGGTCCCATTCAGTAAGGGGGGCTCATAAGGGAGGGGTCAGGGGGTCCCATTCAGTAAGGGGGGCTCATAAGGGAGGGGTCAGGGGGTCCCATTCAGTAAGGGGGGCTCATAAGGGAGGGGTCAGGGGGTCCCATTCAGTAAGGGGGGCTCATAAGGGAGGGGTCAGGGGGTCCCATTCAGTAAGGGGGGCTCATAAGGGAGGGGTCAGGGGGTCCCATTCAGTAAGGGGGGCTCATAAGGGAGGGGTCAGGGGGTCCCATTCAGTAAGGGGGGCTCATAAGGGAGGGGTCAGGGGGTCCCATTCAGTAAGGGGGGCTCATAAGGGAGGGGTCAGGGGGTCCCATTCAGTAAGGGGGGCTCATAAGGGAGGGGTCAGGGGGTCCCATTCAGTAAGGGGGGCTCATAAGGGAGGGGTCAGGGGGTCCCATTCAGTAAGGGGGGCTCATAAGGGAGGGGTCAGGGGGTCCCATTCAGTAAGGGGGGCTCATAAGGGAGGGGTCAGGGGGTCCCATTCAGTAAGGGGGGCTCATAAGGGAGGGGTCAGGGGGTCCCATTCAGTAAGGGGGGCTCATAAGGGAGGGGTCAGGGGGTCCCATTCAGTAAGGGGGGCTCATAAGGGAGGGGTCAGGGGGTCCCATTCAGTAAGGGGGGCTCATAAGGGAGGGGTCAGGGGGTCCCATTCAGTAAGGGGGGCTCATAAGGGAGGGGTCAGGGGGTCCCATTCAGTAAGGGGGGCTCATAAGGGAGGGGTCAGGGGGTCCCATTCAGTAAGGGGGGCTCATAAGGGAGGGGTCAGGGGGTCCCATTCAGTAAGGGGGGCTCATAAGGGAGGGGTCAGGGGGTCCCATTCAGTAAGGGGGGCTCATAAGGGAGGGGTCAGGGGGTCCCATTCAGTAAGGGGGGCTCATAAGGGAGGGGTCAGGGGGTCCCATTCAGTAAGGGGGGCTCATAAGGGAGGGGTCAGGGGGTCCCATTCAGTAAGGGGGGCTCATAAGGGAGGGGTCAGGGGGTCCCATTCAGTAAGGGGGGCTCATAAGGGAGGGGTCAGGGGGTCCCATTCAGTAAGGGGGGCTCATAAGGGAGGGGTCAGGGGGTCCCATTCAGTAAGGGGGGCTCATAAGGGAGGGGTCAGGGGGTCCCATTCAGTAAGGGGGGCTCATAAGGGAGGGGTCAGGGGGTCCCATTCAGTAAGGGGGGCTCATAAGGGAGGGGTCAGGGGGTCCCATTCAGTAAGGGGGGCTCATAAGGGAGGGGTCAGGGGGTCCCATTCAGTAAGGGGGGCTCATAAGGGAGGGGTCAGGGGGTCCCATTCAGTAAGGGGGGCTCATAAGGGAGGGGTCAGGGGGTCCCATTCAGTAAGGGGGGCTCATAAGGGAGGGGTCAGGGGGTCCCATTCAGTAAGGGGGGCTCATAAGGGAGGGGTCAGGGGGTCCCATTCAGTAAGGGGGGCTCATAAGGGAGGGGTCAGGGGGTCCCATTCAGTAAGGGGGGCTCATAAGGGAGGGGTCAGGGGGTCCCATTCAGTAAGGGGGGCTCATAAGGGAGGGGTCAGGGGGTCCCATTCAGTAAGGGGGGCTCATAAGGGAGGGGTCAGGGGGTCCCATTCAGTAAGGGGGGCTCATAAGGGAGGGGTCAGGGGGTCCCATTCAGTAAGGGGGGCTCATAAGGGAGGGGTCAGGGGGTCCCATTCAGTAAGGGGGGCTCATAAGGGAGGGGTCAGGGGGTCCCATTCAGTAAGGGGGGCTCATAAGGGAGGGGTCAGGGGGTCCCATTCAGTAAGGGGGGCTCATAAGGGAGGGGTCAGGGGGTCCCATTCAGTAAGGGGGGCTCATAAGGGAGGGGTCAGGGGGTCCCATTCAGTAAGGGGGGCTCATAAGGGAGGGGTCAGGGGGTCCCATTCAGTAAGGGGGGCTCATAAGGGAGGGGTCAGGGGGTCCCATTCAGTAAGGGGGGCTCATAAGGGAGGGGTCAGGGGGTCCCATTCAGTAAGGGGGGCTCATAAGGGAGGGGTCAGGGGGTCCCATTCAGTAAGGGGGGCTCATAAGGGAGGGGTCAGGGGGTCCCATTCAGTAAGGGGGGCTCATAAGGGAGGGGTCAGGGGGTCCCATTCAGTAAGGGGGGCTCATAAGGGAGGGGTCAGGGGGTCCCATTCAGTAAGGGGGGCTCATAAGGGAGGGGTCAGGGGGTCCCATTCAGTAAGGGGGGCTCATAAGGGAGGGGTCAGGGGGTCCCATTCAGTAAGGGGGGCTCATAAGGGAGGGGTCAGGGGGTCCCATTCAGTAAGGGGGGCTCATAAGGGAGGGGTCAGGGGGTCCCATTCAGTAAGGGGGGCTCATAAGGGAGGGGTCAGGGGGTCCCATTCAGTAAGGGGGGCTCATAAGGGAGGGGTCAGGGGGTCCCATTCAGTAAGGGGGGCTCATAAGGGAGGGGTCAGGGGGTCCCATTCAGTAAGGGGGGCTCATAAGGGAGGGGTCAGGGGGTCCCATTCAGTAAGGGGGGCTCATAAGGGAGGGGTCAGGGGGTCCCATTCAGTAAGGGGGGCTCATAAGGGAGGGGTCAGGGGGTCCCATTCAGTAAGGGGGGCTCATAAGGGAGGGGTCAGGGGGTCCCATTCAGTAAGGGGGGCTCATAAGGGAGGGGTCAGGGGGTCCCATTCAGTAAGGGGGGCTCATAAGGGAGGGGTCAGGGGGTCCCATTCAGTAAGGGGGGCTCATAAGGGAGGGGTCAGGGGGTCCCATTCAGTAAGGGGGGCTCATAAGGGAGGGGTCAGGGGGTCCCATTCAGTAAGGGGGGCTCATAAGGGAGGGGTCAGGGGGTCCCATTCAGTAAGGGGGGCTCATAAGGGAGGGGTCAGGGGGTCCCATTCAGTAAGGGGGGCTCATAAGGGAGGGGTCAGGGGGTCCCATTCAGTAAGGGGGGCTCATAAGGGAGGGGTCAGGGGGTCCCATTCAGTAAGGGGGGCTCATAAGGGAGGGGTCAGGGGGTCCCATTCAGTAAGGGGGGCTCATAAGGGAGGGGTCAGGGGGTCCCATTCAGTAAGGGGGGCTCATAAGGGAGGGGTCAGGGGGTCCCATTCAGTAAGGGGGGCTCATAAGGGAGGGGTCAGGGGGTCCNGGAATTGGGGGGGGGGTTTACAGCTCAATGGTGTCACTGGTGGGACTGGGGCAGGAAACCCCCCCGCGCTGTGGGGCTGCAATGGGGCCGGGCAGCGCCGCGTGGGCTGCTGCAGCTCCTCGTGCGACGCTCGTGCAAAAGCCTGGTGCAAGGCCTGCAGGAGGCCCTGCTGCACCATTTGCATGGAGCTCTGCTGTGACACTCGTGCAAGATCCTGGTGCAAGGCTTGCACGAGGCCCTGCTGCACCGTTTGCATTGAGCTCTGCTGCATCACTCGTGCCATACCCTGGTGCAAGCCTTGCACGGGGCCCTGCGGCACCATTTGCACCGACCCCCACTGCATCCCTTGCACCAACCCCACGTGCACCACCTGCAACAGCTTCCAGTGCGTCTCTTGCACCAACCTCAGGTGCACCACCACCCCTTGCACCAGCCCCACGTGCACTATTTGCACCGACACCCAGAGCATCCCTTGCACCAACCCCACGTGCATCCCTTGCACCAACCCCCACTGCATCCCTTGCACCAATCCCACGTGCATCATTTGCACTGATCCCCACTGCATCCCTTGCACCAATGCCCACTGCACCACCCCTTGCACCAACCCCACGTGCACTATTTACACCGACATCCAGAGCATCCCTTGCACCAACCCCATGTGCATCCCTTGCACCAGACCCATGGGCACCATTCACACCAACCCCACGTGCACCATTTGCACTGACTCCTACTGCATCCTTTGCACCAATCTCAGGTGCCCCGTCCCTTGCACCAACCCCACGTGCATCCTTTGCACCACCCCCCAGTGCACCCCTTGCACCAATCCCATGTGCACCATCCCCTGCACCATCCCCACGTGCACCATTTGCACCAATCCCATCTGCATCATCCCTTGCACCAACCCCACGTGCATCCCTCGCACCAATCCCAGGTGCCCCATCCCTTGCACCACCCCCACGTGCACCATTCACACCAACGCCCTGTGCACCATTTGCACCGATCCCTACTGCATCCCTTGCACCAACCCCCAGTGCACCACGCCTTGCACCAATCCCAGCTGCACCACTTGCAACGGCCTCCAGTGCATCCCCTGCACCACCCCCACGTGCATCCCTTGCACCAATCCCAGCTGCACCAACCCTTGCACCAGCCCCACGTGCATCATTTGCACCGATCCCTACTGCATCCCTTGCACCAATCTCAGGTGCCCCATCCCTTGCACCAACCCCACGTGCACCATTTGCACCAACCCCCTGTGCATCATTTGCACTGATCCCTGCTGCACCCCTTGCACCAATCCCATGTGCATCATCCCCTGCACCACCCCCACGTGCACCATTTACATTGATCCCTATTGCACCCCTTGCACCAATCCCAGCTGCCCCATCCCTTGCACCAACCCCACGTGCATCCTTTGCACCACCCCCCAGTGCACCCCTTGCACCAATCCCATGTGCACCATCCCCT
>JACDJE010001132.1:0-18879 GCA_016647715.1 Pavo muticus
CCCACAACGTGCCCCCCCATGTGTCCCCAGTGCCACGGATGACTTCAACCACGGGGTGGTGCTGAGCGCCCGGGCGCTGCGGGACAACGAGCTCTTCCAGGTGCGCATCGACAAGATGGTGGACAAGTGGGCCGGCTCCATCGAGATCGGGGTCACCACCCACAGCCCTGCACACCTCCAGCTGCCCTCCACCATGACCAACCTGCGCTCCGGTGCGTTCCCAAAGTCCCCATAGGGTTCCCATCGTCCCCGTGGGGTTCCCGATGTCCCCATGGGGTTCCTGATGTCTCTATGGGGTTCCCGACGTCCCCGTGGGGTTCCCAACATCTCCATGGGGTTCCTGACACCCCATGGGGTTCCCGATGTCCCCACCGGGTTCCTGATGTCTCTATGGGGTTCCCGATGTCCCCATGGGGTTCCTGATGTCTCTATGGGGTTCCCGACGTCCCCATGGGGTTCCCAACATCTCCATGCAGTTCCCGACATCTCTGTGGGGTTCCCAGTGTCCCCATGGGGTTCCCGATGTCTCCGTGCGGTTCCCGACGTCCCCATGGGGTTCCCGATGTCCCCATGGGGTTCCTGATGTCTCTATGGGGTTCCCGACGTCCCCATGGGGTTCCTGATGTCCCCGTGTGGTTCTCGACGTCCCCGTGGGGTTCCCGATGTCCCCATGGGGTTCCTGATGTCTCTATGGGGTTCCCGACGTCCCCATGGGGTTCCCGATGTCCCCATGGGGTTCCTGATGTCTCTATGGGGTTCCCGACATCCCCATGGGGTTCCCGACATCCCCATGGGGTTCCCGATGTCCCCATGGGGTTCCCGACGTCTCTGTGGGGTTCCCAGTGTCCCCATGGGGTTCCCAACGTCTCCATGCGGTTCCTGACGTCCCCGTGGGCTTCCCAACATCTCCATGCGGTTCCTGACACCCCATGGGGTTCCCGATGTCCCCACGGGGTTCCTGATGTCTCTGTGGGGTTCCCGACGTCCCCATGGGGTTCCCGACATCTCCGTGTGGTTCCTGAAGTCCCCATGGGGTTCCCAACATATCCATGGGGTTCCCAACGTCTCCATGGGGTTCCCATCGTTCCCGTGGGGTTCTCAACGTCCCCATGGGGTTCCTGATGTCTCTGTGGGGTTCCCAATGTTCCCATGGGGTTCCCGATGTCCCCGTGTGGTTCTCAACGTCCCCATGGGGTTCCCAACGTCCCCGTGGGGTTCTCAACATCCCCATGGGGTTCCCGATGTCCCCATGGGGTTCCTGATGTCTCTATGGGGTTCCCGACGTCCCCATGGGGTTCCCAACATCTCCATGCGGTTCCCGACGTCTCTGTGGGGTTCCCAGTGTNCCGTGGGGTTCCCAACATCTCCATGGGGTTCCTGACACCCCATGGGGTTCCCGATGTCCCCACCGGGTTCCTGATGTCTCTATGGGGTTCCCGATGTCTCCGCGCGGTTCCCGACGTCCCCATGGGGTTCCCGATGTCCCCATGGGGTTCCTGATGTCTCTATGGGGTTCCCGACGTCCCCATGGGGTTCCTGATGTCCCCGTGTGGTTCTCGACGTCCCCGTGGGGTTCCCGATGTCCCCATGGGGTTCCTGATGTCTCTATGGGGTTCCCGACGTCCCCATGGGGTTCCCGATGTCCCCATGGGGTTCCTGATGTCTCTATGGGGTTCCCGACATCCCCATGGGGTTCCCGACATCCCCATGGGGTTCCCGATGTCCCCATGGGGTTCCCGACGTCTCTGTGGGGTTCCCAGTGTCCCCATGGGGTTCCCAACGTCTCCATGCGGTTCCTGACGTCCCCGTGGGCTTCCCAACATCTCCATGCGGTTCCTGACACCCCATGGGGTTCCCGATGTCCCCACGGGGTTCCTGATGTCTCTGTGGGGTTCCCGACGTCCCCATGGGGTTCCCGACATCTCCGTGTGGTTCCTGAAGTCCCCATGGGGTTCCCAACATATCCATGGGGTTCCCAACGTCTCCATGGGGTTCCCATCGTTCCCGTGGGGTTCTCAACGTCCCCATGGGGTTCCTGATGTCTCTGTGGGGTTCCCAATGTTCCCATGGGGTTCCCGATGTCCCCGTGTGGTTCTCAACGTCCCCATGGGGTTCCCAACGTCCCCGTGGGGTTCTCAACATCCCCATGGGGTTCCCGATGTCCCCATGGGGTTCCTGATGTCTCTATGGGGTTCCCGACGTCCCCATGGGGTTCCCAACATCTCCATGCGGTTCCCGACGTCTCTGTGGGGTTCCCAGTGTCCCCATGGGGTTCCCAACATCTCCATGGGGTTCCTGACACCCCATGGGGTTCCTGATGTCCCCACGGGGTTCCTGATGTCTCTATGGGGTTCCCAACGTCCCCATGGGGTTCCCGACATCTCCGTGTGGTTCCTGAAGTCCCCATGGGGTTCCCAACATGTCCATGGGGTTCCCAACGTCTCCGTGGGGTTCCCATCGTTCCCGTGGGGTTCTCGACGTCCCCATGGGGTTCCTGATGTCTTTGTGGGGTTCCCAATGTTCCCATGGGGTTCCCGATGTCCCCGTGGGGTTCCCAACGTCCCCATGGGGTTCCCGATGTCCCCATGGGGTTCCTGATGTCTCTATGGGGTTCCCGACGTCTCTGTGGGGTTCCCAGTGTCCCCATGGTGTTCCAACGTCTCCATGCGGTTCCTGACGTCCCCACGGGGTTCCCAACATCTCCACGGGGTTCCTGACATCTCCATGGGGTTCCTGACGTCCCCATGAGGTTCCCGATGTCTCTATGGGGTTCCTGATGTCTCTATGGGGTTCCCAAATTCCCCATGGGGTTCCCAACGTCTCCATGCGGTTCCCGACGTCTCTGTGGGGTTCCCGACGTCCCCATGGGGTTTCTGATGCGTCTATGGGATTCCTGACGTCCCCATGGGGTTCCTGATGTCTCTATGGGGTTGCCAACGTCCCCATGGGGTTCCCAACATCTCCATGGGGTTCCCAATGTCCCCATGGGGTTCCCGATGTCTCCATGGGACTCCCAATGTCTCCATGGGGTTCCCAACATCTCCATTGGGTTCCCAATGTCCCCATGGGGTTCCCGACGTCTCCATGGGGTTCCCAACACCTCCATGGGGTTCCCAACGTCCCTGCGGGGTTCCTGATGTCCCCATGAGGTTCCCGACGTCCCCATGGGGTTCCCGACGTCCCCATGGGGTTCCCGAGATCCCCATGGGATTCCCAACATCCCCATGGGGTTCCTGACGTCTCCACAGGGCTCCCGACATCTCCATGGGGTTCCCAATGTCCCCGTGGGGTTCCCAACACCTCCATGGGGATCGCAACGTCCCCGTGGGGTTCCTGACATCCCCATTAGGTTCCCGACGTCTCCATTGGGTTCCCAACGTCCCCGTGGGGTTCCTGATGTCCCCATGGGGTTTCCGACATCTCCATGGGGTTCCCAACGTCCCCATGGGGTTCCCAACATCTCCACGGGGTTCCCAACACCTCCATGGGGTTCCCGACGTCTCCATGGGGTTCCCAACACCTCCATGGGGTTCCCGATGTCTCCATGGGGTTCCCGACGTCTCCATGCAGTTCCTGACGTCCCCACAGGGTTCCCAACGGCCCCATGCGGTTCCCAACGTCCCCATGGAGTTCCCAACACCTCCATGGGGTTCCCAACGTCTCCATGGGGTTCCTGGCATCCCCATGGGGTTCCCAACGTCTCCACGGGGTTCCCAACATCTCCACAGGGTTCCCAACACCTCCATGGGGTTCCCAATGTCCCCATGGGGTTCCTGACGTCTCCATGCGGTTCCCGACATCCCCGTGGGGTTCTCAACGTCCCCGTGGGGTTCCTGACATCCCCATGGGGTCCCCAATGTCTCCATGCGGTTCCCATCGTCCCCGTGGGGTTCTCAACGTCCCTGTGGGGTTCCCGATGTCCCCATGCAGTTCCCGGCATCTCCATGGGGTTCCTGATGTCCCCGTGGGGTTCCTGACGGTCCCCATGAGGTTCCCAACGTCTCTATGGGGTCCCTAGCAGCCCGATGGTGTCCATATGAGGTCTCCATTGGGTGTCCCCTGTCCTCATGATGTCCCCGTTGGGTCTCCAGCATCCTTATGGTGTCCCCATGGGGCCTCCCAGATCCATAGGATGTTCCCAGGGGGTCTCCAGTGACCCCATAGAGACCCCAACTGTGTCCTTATGGTGTCCCTGTTGGGTCTCCCAGTGTCCTCATGGTGTCCCCATGGGGTCCCCAAGTGGCCTCTCATGTCCCTGTGGGGTCTCCAATGTCCCTATTGCGTCCTTATGGTGTCCCCATCGGGTCTTCCACATCCATATGTGGTCTACAAGGGATCCCTGTGTCCCCATTGTCCCTCTGGTGTCCCCATTGGGTCTCCCGTGTCCCTATTATGTCCCCATTCGGTCTCCAGCATCCTTATGGTGTCCCCTTGGGGCCTCCCAGATCCTTAGGGTGTTCGCAAGGTGTCTCCAGTGACCCCATAGAGACCCCAACTGTGCTGTGGTGTCCTTATGGTGTCCCCATTTGGTCTTCCACATCCATATGGGGTCTACAAGGGATCCCTGTCCCCAACATCCCTATGGTGTCCCCATTGTCCCTCTGATGTCCCCATGGGGTCTCCCATGTCCCTATTATGTCCCCATTGGGTGTCCCCTGTCCTTATGATGTTCCCATTGGGTCTTCCACATCCATATGGGGTCTACTAGGGGTCCCTGTGTCCCCAACGTCCCTATGGTGTCCCCAGTGTCCCTCTGGTGTCCCCATGGGGTCTCCCATGTCCCCGTTGGGTCCCCATTGGGCCTCCAAAATCCTTATGGTGTCCCCATGGGGCCTCCCACATCCATAGGATGTTCCCATTGGGTCTCCAGTGACCCCATTGAGACCCCAACTGTGTCCTTATGGTGTCCCTGTTGGGTCTCCCAGTGTCCTCATGGTGTCCCCATGGGGTCCCCAAGTGGCCTCTCATGTCCCTGTGGGGTCTCCAATGTCCCTATTGCGTCCTTATGGTGACCCCATTGGGTCTTCCACATCCATATGTGGTCTACAAGGGATCCCTGTGTCCCCAACATCCCTATGGTGTCCCCAGTGTCCCTCTGGTGTCCCCATGGGGTCTCCCATGTCCCTCTTATGTCCCCATTGGGTCTCCAACATCCTTATGGTGTCCCCATGGGGCCTTCCAGATCCTTGGGATGTTCCCAGGGGTCTCCAGTGACCCCATAGAGACCCCAGCTGTGTCCTTATGGTGTCCCTGTTGGGTCTCCCAATGTTCTTATGGTGTCCCCATGGGGTCCCCAAGTGGCCTCTGATGCCCCTGTGGGGTCTCCAATGTCCCTATTGCGTCCTTATGGTGACCCCATTGGGTCTTCCACATCCATATGGGGTCTACAAGGGGTCCCTGTGTCCCCAACATCCCTATGGTGTCCCCAATGTCCCTCTGGTGTCCCCATGGGGTCTCCCATGTCCCTGTTATGTCCCCATTGGGTCTCCAACATTCTTATGGTGTCCCATGGGGCCTCCCACATCCCTAGGATGTTCCCATTGGGTCTCCAGTGACCCCATAGAGACCCCAACTGTGTCCTTATGGTGTCCCTGTTGGGTCTCCCAATGTCCTCATGGTGTCCCCATGGGGTCCCCAAATGGCCTCTGCTGTCCCTGTGGGGTCTCCAATGTCCCTATTGCGTCCTTATGGTGTCCCCATCGGGTCTGCCACATCCATATGGGGTCCCCAAGGGATCCCTGTGTCCCCAACATCCCTATGGTGTCCCCAATGTCCCTCTGGTGTCCCCATGGGGTCTCCCATGTCCCCATTCTGTCCCCATTGGGTGTCCCATGTCCATAATGTCCCCATTGGGTCTCCAACGTCCTTATGGTGTCCCCAAGGTCCCCGATGTCCTTACGGTGTATCCGCGGGGTCCCCAACATCCTTATGGCCTCTGATGTCCCTGTGGGGTCCCCGATGTCCCCAAGGCCTCCTCAGAGTCCCCGCTGTCCCCTGCTGTCCCCAGGCACGTGGATGATGACGGGCAACGGGGTGATGCACAACGGGACCACCGTCCTCGACGAGTACGGCCACAACCTCGACAGGCTGAAGGTGGGGCGTCACCCCGGGGGGGGTGACACTGTGTGACATTGTGTGACACTGTGTGACATTGTGTGGCACTGCGGGTGGGGGTGGGGACGCTTGGGGAAGTGACACTTGGGGAGGTGACAGCTGGGGAGGTGACATCCTATAGGAATGACATTTGGGGAGGGGTCACTTGGGGAGGTGACATCGCATGGGAACGACACTTGGGAGGTGATGTCCCACAGGGGGACACTTAGGGAGGTGACATCCTCCAGGGGGACACTTGGGGAGGTGACATCTGGGGAGGTGATGTCCCATAGGTTGACGCCTGGGGAGGTGACACCTGGGGAGGTGACATCCCACAGGGGGACACTTGGGGAGGTGACAGTTGGGGAGGTGACATCCCATGAGGGTGGCACTTGGGGGAGGTGACATCCCATGGGAATGACACTTGGGGAGGTGATGTCCCACAGGGGGACCCTTGGGTTGGTGACAGCTGGGAAGGTGTCACCCATGAGGGTGACACTTTGGGAGGTGACACTTGAGGAGGCGACATCACATGAGGGTGAAGCTTGGTGTGGTGACAGTGGGGGAGCTGACGTCCCACAGGGGTGACACTTGGGGAGGGGACAGTTGGGGAGGTGACATCCCATGAGGGTGACTCTTTGGGAGGTGACACTTGGGGAGGTGACATCCTATAGGGGGACACTTGGGGAGGTGATAGTTGGGGAGCTGACATCCCATGGGAATGACACCTGGGGAGGTGACAGTTGGGGAGGTGACATCCCATGAGGGTGACACTTTGGGAGGTGACACTTGGGGAGGTGACATCGCATGGGAACGACACTTGGGAGGTGATGTCCCACAGGGGGACACTTAGGGAGGTGACATCTGGGGAGGTGATGTCCCATAGGTTGACACCTGGGGAGGTGACATCCCACAGGGGTGACACTTGGGGAGGTGATGTCCCATTGGGGACACCTGGGGAGGTGACAGTGGGGGAGGTGACATCCCATGAGGGTGGCACTTGGGGGAGGTGACATCCCATGGGAATGACACTTGGGGAGGTGATGTCCCACAGGGGGACCCTTGGGTTGGTGACAGCTGGGAAGGTGACATCCCATGAGGGTGACACTTTGGGAGGTGACACTTGAGGAGGCGACATCACATGAGGGTGAAGCTTGGTGTGGTGACAGTTGGGGAGCTGACGTCCCACAGGGGTGACACTTGGGGAGGGGTCACTTGGGGAGGTGACATCCCATGAGGGTGACTCTTTGGGAGGTGACACTTGGGGAGGTGACATCCTATAGGGGGATACTTGGGGAGGTGATAGTTGGGGAGCTGACATCCCATGGGAATGACACCTGGGGAGGTGACAGTTGGGGAGGTGACATCCCACGAGGGTGGCACCTGGGGGAGGTGACATCCCATGGGAATGACACCTGGGAGGTGATGTCCCACAGGGATGACACTTGGGGAGGTGACACTTGGGGAGGTGACATCCCATAGGAATGACACTTCGGGAGGTGACACTTGAGGAGGTGACATCCCACAGGGGTGACACTAGGGGAGGTGACACCCAGGGAGGTGACATGGCATGGGAATGACACTTGGGGAGGTGACATCCCACAGGGGTGACACTTGGGGAGGGGTCACTTGGGGAGGTGACATCCCATGGGAATGACACCTGGGGAGGTGACACGTGGGGAGGTGACATCCCACAGAGGTGACACTTGGGGAGGTGACACCTTGGGAGGTGACTACCCATGGGAATGACACTTGGGGAGGTGACGTCCCACAGGGATGACACTTGGGGAGGGGTCACTTGGGGAGGTGACATCCCATGAGGGTGACACTTTGGGAGGTGACACTTGGGGAGGTGACATCGCATGGGAACGACACCTGGGGAGGTGACATCCCACAGGGGTGACACTTGGGGAGGTGATGTCCCATTGGGTGACACCTGGGGAGGTGACAGTGGGGGAGGTGACATCCCATGAGAGTGATGCTTCATGAGGTGACACTTGGGGAGCTGACATCCCATGGGAATGACACTTGGGGAGGTGACAGTTGGGGAGGTGACATCCCATGAGTGTGACACTTGGGGAGGTGACACTTGGGGAGGTGACATCCCATGGGAATGATACCTGGGGAGGTGATGTCCCATAGGTTGACACCTGCGGAGGTGACAGTTGGGGAGGTGACATCCCATGAGGGTGACACTTGGGAAGGTGACACTTGTGGAGGGGACATCCCATGGGAATGACACTTGGGGAGGTGACAGTTGGGGAGGTGACATCCCATGAGGGTGACACTTGGAGAGGTGGTGTCCCACAGGGGGACACTTGGGGAGGTGACTCTTGGGGAGGTGACAACGCACAGGGTGACACTTTGGAATGTGACATCCCACAGGGGGACACTTGGGGAGGTGACATGGCATGGGAGTGACACTTGGGAAGGTGACACTTGGGGAGGTGATGTCCCATAAGTTGACACCTGGGGAGGTGACAGTGGGGGAGGTGACATCCCATGAGGGTGACACTTGGGGAGGTGACACTTGGGGAGGTGACATCGCATGGGAACGACACTTGGGAGGTGATGTCCCACAGGGGGACCCTTGGGTTGGTGACAGCTGGGAAGGTGACATCCCATGAGGGTGACACTTTGGGAGGTGACACTTGAGGAGGCNTGGGGTTCCTGATGTCTCTATGGGGTTCCCGACGTCCCCATGGGGTTCCCAACATCTCCATGCGGTTCCCGACGTCTCTGTGGGGTTCCCAGTGTCCCCATGGGGTTCCCAACGTCTCCATGCGGTTCCTAACGTCCCCATGGGGTTCCCAACATCTCCATGGGGTTCCCAACGTCCCCATGGGGTTCCCAACATCTCCATGGAGTTCCCAACACCTCCATGGGGTTTGCAACGTCCCCGTGGGGTTCCCGACGTCTCCACAGGGTTCCCAACATCTCCACGGGGTTCCTGACATCTCCATGGGGTTCCTGACGTCCCCATGAGGTTCCCGATGTCTCTATGGGGTTCCTGATGTCTCTATGGGGTTCCCAAATTCCCCATGGGGTTCCCAATGTCTCCATGCGGTTCCCGACGTCTCTGTGGGGTTCCCGACGTCCCCATGGGGTTCCTGATGTCTCTATGGGGTTCCCGACGTCCCCATTGGGTTCCCAACATCTCCATGCGGGTCCCGACATCTCCATGGGGTTCCCAATGTCTCCATGGGGTTCCCAACATCTCCATTGGGTTCCCAATGTCCCCATGGGGTTCCCAACACCTCCATGGGGTTCCCAACATCCCCGTCGGGTTCCTGATGTCCCCATGAGGTTCCCAACATCCCCATGGGGCTCCCGACGTCTCCATGGGGTTCCCAACACCTCCATGGGGTTCCCATCATCCCCGTGGGGTTCCTGACGTCCCCACGGGGTTCCTGACATCTCCATGGGGTTCCCAATGTCCCCGAGGGGTTCCCAACATCTCCATGGAGTTCCCAATACCTCCATGGGGTTCGCAATGTCCCCGTGGGGTTCCTGACATCCCCGTGGGGTTCCTGACATCCCCATGGGGTTCCCGACGTCCCCATGGGGTTCCCAACATCCCCATGGGGTTCCCAACGTCTCCATGGGATTCCCAATGTCCCCGTGGGGTTCCTGGCGTCTCCACAGGGCTCCCGATGTCTCCATGGAGTTCCCAGTGTCTCCGTGTGGTTCCTGACGTCCCCACAGGGTTCCCAACGTCCCCGTGGGGTTCCCAACATCTCCATGGGGTTCCCAGTGTCACCGTGGGATTCCCATCATCCCCGTGGGGTTCTCGACGTCACCGTGGGGTTCCCGATGTGCCCATGCGGTTCCTGATGTCTCTATGGGGTTCCCGACGTCTCCATGGGGTTCCCAATGTCTCCATGGGATTCCCGACATCTTCACAGGGTTCCCGACATCCCCATGGGGTTCCCGACGTCTCCATGCAGTTCCTGACGCCCCCACAGGGTTCCCAACAACCCCATGCGGTTCCCAACGTCCCCGTGGGGTTCCCAATGTCTCCATGGAGTTCCCAACACCTCCATGGGGTTCCCAACGTCTCCATGGGGTTCTCAACATCCCCGTGGGGTTCCCGATATCTCCACGGGGTTCCCAACATCCCTGTGGGGTTCCCGATGTCCCCATGCAGTTCCTGATGCCTCCATGAGGTTCCCAACGTCTCTATGGGGTTCCCGATGTCTCCATGGGGTTCCCAACGTCTCCATGGGGGTCCTGATGTCTCCATGGGGTTCCTAACGTCCCCATGGGGTTCCCAACACCGCCATGGGGTTCCCGACGTCCCCATAGGGTTCCTGATGCCTCCATGGGGTTCCCAACATCTTTACGGGGTCATTTCGGTGTCCCTGTTGGGTCAACCACATCTTTATGGTGTCCCTATGGTGTCCCCCATTGGATTTCCTTATGGTGACCCTCTGAGGTCTCCCAGATCCTTAGGGTGTTCCCAAGGGGTCCCCAAGGTCTTTAATGAGTCCCTAAGGGGTCTCCGGTGTCCCCATGGGGTCCCCATTGGGTTTCCCATGTCCCTATGACGTCCCCATTGGGTGTCCCCTGTCCTCATGGTGTCCCCATGGGGTCCCCGAGTGGCCTCCAGTGTCCCTGTGGGTCTCCAGTGTCCCTATTGCGTCCTTATGGTGTCCCTATTGGGTCTGCCACATCCATATGGGGTCTACAAGGGGTCCCTGTGTCCCCAACATCCCTATGGTGTCCCCATTGTCCCTCTGATGTCCCCATGGGGTCTCCCATGTCCCTATTATGTCCCCATTGGGTGTCCCATGTCCCTCTGGTGTCCCCATTGGGTCTTCCACATCCATATGGGGTCTACAAGGGATCCCTGTGTCCCCAACATCCCTATGGTGTCCCCAATGTCCCTCTGGTGTCCCCATGGGGTCTCCCATGTCCCTATTATGTCCCCATTGGGTGTCCCCTGTCCTCATGATGTCCCCGTTGGGTCTCCAACATCCTTATGGTGTCCCCATGGGGCCTTCCAGATCCTTGGGATGTTCCCAGGCTGTCTCCAGTGACCCCATAGAGACCCCAACTGTGTCCTTATGGTGTCCCCATTGGGTCTCCCAATGTCCTCATGTTGTCCCCATGGGGTCCCCAAGTGGCCTCTGATGTCCCTGTGGGGTCTCCAATGTCCCTATTGCGTCCTTATGGTGTCCCCATTGGGTCTTCCACATCCATATGGGGTCCCCAAGGGATCCCTGTGTCCCCAACATCCCTATGGTGTCCCCAATGTCCCTCTGGTGTCCCCATGGGGTCTCCCATGTCCCCATTATGTCCCCATTGGGTGTCCCCTGTCCTTATGATGTCCCCATTGAGTCTCCAACATCCTTATGGTGTCCCCAAGGTCCCCGATGTCCTTACGGTGTATCCGCGGGGTCCCCAACATCCTTATGGCCTCTGATGTCCCTGTGGGGTCCCCGATGTCCCCAAGGCCTCCTCAGAGTCCCCGCTGTCCCCTGCTGTCCCCAGGCACGTGGATGATGACGGGCAACGGGGTGATGCACAACGGGACCACCGTCCTCGACGAGTACGGCCACAACCTCGACAGGCTGAAGGTGGGGCGTCACCCCGGGGGGGGTGACACTGTGTGACACTGTGTGACATTGTGTGACATTGTGTGACATTGTGTGGCACTGCGGGTGGGGGTGGGGACGCTTGGGGAAGTGACACTTGGGGAGGTGACAGCTGGGGAGGTGACATCCTATAGGAATGACATTTGGGGAGGGGTCACTTGGGGAGGTGACATCCCATGAGGGTGATGCTTCATGAGGTGACACTTGGGGAGGTGACACTTGGGGAGGTGACATCCCATGAGGGTGATGCTTCATGAGGTGACACTTGGGGAGGTGACACTTGGGGAGGTGACATCCCATGGGAATGACACTTGGGAGGTGATGTCCCACAGGGGGACACTTGGGGAGGTGACAGCTGGGGAGGTGATGTCCCGTAAGTTGACACCTGGGGAGGGGTCACTTGGGGAGGTGACATCCCATGAGGTTGACACTTGGGGAGGTAACTCCTGGGGAGGTGACAACGCACAGGGTGACACTTTGGAATGTGATGTCCCACAGGGGGACACTTGGGGAGGTGATGTCCCGTAGTTTGACACCTGGGGGGGTGACAGTTGGGGAGGTGACATCCCACAAGGGTGGCACCTGGGGGAGGTGATATCCCATGGGCATGACACTTGGGAGGTGATGTCTCACAGGGTGACACTTGGGGAGATGACAGCTGGGGAGGTGACGTCTCATGAGGGTGACACTTTGGGAGGTGACACTTGAGGATGTGACATCCCACAGGGGTGACACTAGGGGAGGTGACACCCAGGGAGGTGACATCCCATGGGAATGACACTTGGGAAGGTGACATCCCACAGGGTGACACTTGGGGAGGTGATGTCCCATTGGGTGACACCTGGGGAGGTGACAGTGGGGGAGGTGACATCCCATGAGGGTGGCACTTGGGGGAGGTGACATCCCATGGGAATGACACTTGGGGAGGTGATGTCCCACAGGGGGACCCTTGGGTTGGTGACAGCTGGGAAGGTGACATCCCATGAGGGTGACACTTTGGGAGGTGACACTTGAGGAGGCGACATCACATGAGGGTGAAGCTTGGTGTGGTGACAGTTGGGGAGCTGACATCCCACAGGGGTGACACTTGGGGAGGGGTCACTTGGGGAGGTGACATCCCATGAGGGTGACTCTTTGGGAGGTGACACTTGGGGAGGTGACATCCTATAGGGGGATACTTGGGGAGGTGATAGTTGGGGAGCTGACATCCCATGGGAATGACACCTGGGGAGGTGATGTCCCATAGGTTGACACCTGGGGAGGTGACAGTTGGGGAGGTGACATCCCATGAGGGTGGCACTTGGGGAGGTGACTGTTGGGAGGTGACATCGCATGGGAATGACGCTTGGGAGGTGATGTCCCACAGGGGGACACTTAGGGAGGTGACATCCTCTAGGGTGACACTTGGGGAGGTGACACCTGGGGAAGTGACATCCCATAGGTTGACACCTGGGGAGGTGACAGTTGGGGAGGTGACATCCCACAGGGGTGACACTTGGGGAGGTGACATCCTATAGGGGGATACTTGGGGAGGTGACACTTGGGGAGGTGACGTCCCATGGGAATGACACCTGGGGAGGTGACAGTTGGGGAGGTGACATCCCACGAGGGTGGCACCTGGGGGAGGTGACATCCCATGGGAATGACACCTGGGAGGTGATGTCCCACAGGGATGACACTTGGGGAGGTGACACTTGGGGAGGTGACATCCCATAGGAATGACACTTCGGGAGGTGACACTTGAGGAGGTGACATCCCACAGGGGTGACACTAGGGGAGGTGACACCCAGGGAGGTGACATGGCATGGGAATGACACTTGGGGAGGTGACATCCCACAGGGGTGACACTTGGGGAGGTGACACTTGGGGAGGTGACATCCCATGGGAATGACACCTGGGGAGGTGATGTCCCATAGGTTGACACCTGGGGAGGTGACAGTTGGGGAGGTGACATCCCATGAGGGTGACACTTGGGGAGGTGACACTTGGGGAGGTGACATCGCATGGGAACGACACTTGGGAGGTGATGTCCCACAGGGGGACCCTTGGGTTGGTGACAGCTGGGAAGGTGACATCCCATGAGGGTGACACTTTGGGAGGTGACACTTGAGGAGGCGACATCACATGAGGGTGAAGCTTGGTGTGGTGACAGTTGGGGAGCTGACATCCCACAGGGGTGACACTTGGGGAGGGGTCACTTGGGGAGGTGACATCCCATGAGGGTGACTCTTTGGGAGGTGACACTTGGGGAGGTGACATCCTATAGGGGGATACTTGGGGAGGTGATAGTTGGGGAGCTGACATCCCATGGGAATGACACCTGGGGAGGTGATGTCCCATAGGTTGACACCTGGGGAGGTGACACGTGGGGAGGTGACATCCCATGAGGGTGGCACTTGGGGAGGTGACTGTTGGGAGGTGACATCGCATGGGAATGACGCTTGGGAGGTGATGTCCCACAGGGGGACACTTAGGGAGGTGACATCCTCTAGGGTGACACTTGGGGAGGTGACACCTGGGGAAGTGACATCCCATAGGTTGACACCTGGGGAGGTGACAGTTGGGGAGGTGACATCCCACAGGGGTGACACTTGGGGAGGTGACATCCTATAGGGGGATACTTGGGGAGGTGACACTTGGGGAGGTGACGTCCCATGGGAATGACACCTGGGGAGGTGACAGTTGGGGAGGTGACATCCCACGAGGGTGGCACCTGGGGGAGGTGACATCCCATGGGAATGACACCTGGGAGGTGATGTCCCACAGGGATGACACTTGGGGAGGTGACACTTGGGGAGGTGACATCCCATAGGAATGACACTTCGGGAGGTGACACTTGAGGAGGTGACATCCCACAGGGGTGACACTAGGGGAGGTGACACCCAGGGAGGTGACATGGCATGGGAATGACACTTGGGGAGGTGACATCCCACAGGGGTGACACTTGGGGAGGGGTCACTTGGGGAGGTGACATCCCATGGGAATGACACCTGGGGAGGTGACACGTGGGGAGGTGACATCCCACAGGGGTGACACTTGGGGAGGTGACACCTTGGGAGGTGACTACCCATGGGAATGACACTTGGGGAGGTGACGTCCCACAGGGATGACACTTGGGGAGGGGTCACTTGGGGAGGTGACATCCCATGAGGGTGACACTTTGGGAGGTGACACTTGGGGAGGTGACATCGCATGGGAACGACACCTGGGGAGGTGACATCCCACAGGGGTGACACTTGGGGAGGTGATGTCCCATTGGGTGACACCTGGGGAGGTGACAGTGGGGGAGGTGACATCCCATGAGAGTGATGCTTCATGAGGTGACACTTGGGGAGCTGACATCCCATGGGAATGACACTTGGGGAGGTGACAGTTGGGGAGGTGACATCCCATGAGTGTGACACTTGGGGAGGTGACACTTGGGGAGGTGACATCCCATGGGAATGATACCTGGGGAGGTGATGTCCCATAGGTTGACACCTGGGGAGGTGACAGTTGGGGAGGTGACATCCCATGAGGGTGACACTTGGGGAGGTGACACTTGGGGAGGTGACATCCCATGGGAATGACACCTGGGGAGGTGACAGTTGGGGAGGTGACATCCCATGAGGGTGACACTTGGGGAGGTGACACTTGGGGAGGTGACATCCCATGAGGGTGACACTTTGGGAGGTGACACTTGGGGAGGTGACATCGCATGGGAACGACACCTGGGGAGGTGACATCCCACAGGGGTGACACTTGGGGAGGTGATGTCCCATTGGGTGACACCTGGGGAGGTGACAGTGGGGGAGGTGACATCCCATGAGAGTGATGCTTCATGAGGTGACACTTGGGGAGCTGACATCCCATGGGAATGACACTTGGGGAGGTGACAGTTGGGGAGGTGACATCCCATGAGTGTGACACTTGGGGAGTTGACACTTGGGGAGGTGACATCCCATGGGAATGATACCTGGGGAGGTGATGTCCCATAGGTTGACACCTGCGGAGGTGACAGTTGGGGAGGTGACATCCCATGAGGGTGACACTTGGGGAGGTGACACTTGTGGAGGGGACATCCCATGGGAATGACACTTGGGGAGGTGACAGTTGGGGAGGTGACATCCCATGAGGGTGACACTTGGAGAGGTGGTGTCCCACAGGGGGACACTTGGGGAGGTGACTCTTGGGGAGGTGACAACGCACAGGGTGACACTTTGGAATGTGACATCCCACAGGGGGACACTTGGGGAGGTGACATGGCATGGGAGTGACACTTGGGAAGGTGACACTTGGGGAGGTGATGTCCCATAAGTTGACACCTGGGGAGGTGACAGTGGGGGAGGTGACATCCCATGAGGGTGACACTTGGGGAGGTGACACTTGGGGAGGTGACATCGCATGGGAACGACACTTGGGAGGTGATGTCCCACAGGGGGACCCTTGGGTTGGTGACAGCTGGGAAGGTGACATCCCATGAGGGTGACACTTTGGGAGGTGACACTTGAGGAGGCGACATCACATGAGGGTGAAGCTTGGTGTGGTGACAGTTGGGGAGCTGACGTCCCACAGGGGTGACACTTGGGGAGGGGTCACTTGGGGAGGTGACATCCTATAGGGGGACACTTGGGGAGGTGATAGTTGGGGAGCTGACATCCCATGGGAATGACACCTGGGGAGGTGACAGTGGGGGAGGTGACATCCCATGAGGGTGGCACTTGGGGGAGGTGACATCCCATGGGAATGACACTTGAGGAGGCGACATCACATGAGGGTGAAGCTTGGTGTGGTGACAGTTGGGGAGCTGACATCCCACAGGGGTGACACTTGGGGAGGGGTCACTTGGGGAGGTGACATCCCATGAGGGTGACACTTGGGGAGGTGACTCTTGGGGAGGTGACAACGCACAGGGTGACACTTTGGAATGTGACATCCCACAGGGGGACACCTGGGGAGGTGATGTCCCATAGTTTGACACTTGGGGGGCTGACAGTTGGGGAGGTGACATCCCATGAGCGTGACACTTGGGGAGGTGACTGTTGGGCGGTGACATCGCACAGGGTGACACTTGGGGAGGTGACATCGCATGGGAATGACGCTTGGGAGGTGATGTCCCACAGGGGGACACTTAGGGAGGTGACATCCTCTAGGGTGACACTTGGGGAGGTGACACTTGGGGAAGTGACATCCCATAGGTTGACACCTGGGGAGGTGATGTCTCACAGGATGACACTTGGGAAGGTGACACTTGGGGTGGTGGTGTCCCAGAGGGGGACCCTTGGGGAGGTGACAGCTGGAGAGGGGACATCCCATGGGAATGACACTTGGGAGGTGATGTCCCACAGGGGTGACAGTTGAGGAGGTGACACCTGGGGAGGTGACAACCCACAGGGGGACACTTGGGGAGGTGACATCTGGGGAGGTGACATCCTATGAGAGTGACAGTTGGGGAGGTGATGTCTCACAGGGGGACCCTTGGGAAGGTGACACCTGGGGAGGTGACAACCTACAGGTGTGACACTTGGGGAGGTGACAGTTGGGAAGGTGACAACGCATAGGAATGACACTTGGGAGGTGATGTCCCACAGGGGTGACAGTTGAGGAGGTGACACTTGGGGAGGTGACATCCCATGAGTGTGACACTTGGGGAGGTGACTATTGGGAGGTGACCACGCACAGGGTGACACTTTGGAATGTGACATCCCACAGGGGGACACCTGGGGAGGTGATGTCCCATAGTTTGACACCTGGGGGGGTGACAGTTGGGGAGGTGACATCCCATGGGAATGACACTTGGGAGGTGATGTCCCACAGGGGGACCCTTGGGGAGGTGACACCTGGGGAGGTGACATCCCATGAGGGTGGCAGTTTGGGAGGTGACACTAGAGGAGGTGACATCCCACAGGGGTGACACTAGGGGAGGTGACACCCAGGGAGGTGACATCCCATGGGAATGACACTTGGGAAGGTGACATCCCACAGGGGTGACACTTGGGGAGGGGTCACTTGGTGAGGTGACATCCCATGAGGGTGAAGCTTGGTGTGGTGACACTTGGGAGGGTGACATCCCATAGGAATGACACCTGGGGACGTGATGTCCCACAGGGGTGATACTTGGGGAGGTGACTTTTGGGAGGTGACAACGCACAGGGTGACACCTGGGGAGGTGGCACTTGGGGAGGTGACATCGCATGGGAACGACACCTGGGGAGGTGACATTGCACAGGGGTGACAGTTGGGGAGGTAACTTCCCACAGGGGTGACACTTGGGGAGGTGACATCCTATAGGGGGATACTTGGGGAGGTGACAGTTGGGGAGGTGACGTCCCATGGGAATGACACCTGGGGAGGTGACAGTTGGGGAGGTGACATCCCACGAGGGTGGCACCTGGGGGAGGTGACATCCCATGGGAATGACACTTGGGGAGGTGACGTCCCACAGGGGGACACTTGGGGAGGTGACATCCCATAAGGGTGACATCCCACAGGGTGACACTTGGGGAGGTGATGTCCCATTGGGTGACACCTGGGGAGGTGACAGTGGGGGAGGTGACATCCCACAGGGGTGACACTTGGGGAGGGGTCACTTGGGGAGGTGACATCCCATGAGAGTGATGCTTCATGTGGTGACGCCTGGGGAGGTGGCACTTGGAGAGGTGACATCCCATGGGAATGATACCTGGGGAGGGGTCACTTGGGGAGGTGACATCCCATGGGAACAACACTTGGGAGGTGATGTCCCACAGGGGAACACTTGGGGAGGTGACACTTGGGGAGATGACAGTTGGGGAGGGGACAACCCATAGGGGTGACACTTGGGGAGGTGACACCTGGGGAGGTGACACGTGGGGAGGTGACATCCCATGAGGGTGACACTTGGGGAGGTGACACCTTGGGAGGTGACATGGCATGGGAATGACTCCTGGGTTGGCGTCCAAGGGCGACGCCTTGGTGTGGTGTCACTTGGGGAGGTGACATCCCCCGGGGTGCCACGGCGTTGTCCCCAGGCAGGTGACACGGTGGGGGTGGTGCGGAGGGACGATGGCACCCTGCACTTCTTCGTCAACGGCGCCGCTCAGGGCCCTGCGGCCTGGAATGTGCCCCCCAACGTCTACGCCGTGGTCGACCTGTATGGGCAGGCAGCCCAGGCCACCATCGTGGAGGACGGTGGTGAGGGATGGGGGCGCGGGGGGGTGAGGATGGGGGC
>JACDJE010001138.1:3355-17464 GCA_016647715.1 Pavo muticus
CACTTCATTTCCTTTTCCTTCATTCCACTCCATTTCTTTTCCCTACTGTCTGCTCTTTTTAATTTCATTTCCTTCAACTCCACTTTTCATTGTTTCATTTCCCTCCCGTCCACTCCGTTTAATTTCCCTCCCAGTCCACTTTTCTCTATTTCGTTTCTCTCATCTCCAATCCTCTTTTCTCTATTTTTCTCTCCACTCCACTCCATTTTTTTCCACTCCACTCCACTACATTTAAATCCTCACCATTTCATTTCACTCCTCCCCACTCCATTTCATTTACATCCAGTCCACTCCACTCCATGTCATTTCCCTCCACTCCACTCCCTTTTTTTTTATTCCACTCCACTCCTTTTCATTTCCCTCCGCTTCATTCCACTCCACGCTATTTCATTTCCCAACACTCACCTCCACTCTGTTTCATTTCCCTCCACTCCACTCCGCTTCATTTCCCTAAACTCCAGTCCACTCCATTTCATTTCCCTCCACTCAATTCCTCACCATTTCATTTTCGTCCAACCCACTCCATGTCATTTCCCTACTTTCCTCTCCATTTAATTTCATTTCCCTCAACTCCACTTTTCACCATTCAATTTCCCTCCCGTCCACTCCACTCAATTTAGCTTCCCTCCAGTCCACTTCTCTTTATTTCATTTCTCTCATCTCCACTTCTCTTTTCTCCATTTAATGTCCCTCCACTCCTCTCCATTTTTCTCAACTCCACTCCACTCCACTCCACTCCACTCCATTTCCCTAAACTCCAGTCCATTCCTTTTCATTTCCCTCCACTCCAGTCCTCACCATTTAATTTTTGTCTAATCCTCTCCATGTCATTTCCCTTCACTCCACTCCAGTCCATTTCATTTTCCTCAATTCCATTCTATTTAATTTCTTTCCACTCTACACCATATCATTTCCCTCCTTACCACTCAACTCGATTTCCCTCCACTCCACTCCATTTCACTTTCCTCCACTCACTCCTAACCATTTTCTTTCACTACACTCCACTCTCTTTCATTTCTTTCATCTACCCTCCATTTCATTTCCCTCCACTCCACTCAATTACATTTTCCTCTACACCACTTCTGTCTACTCCATTTCTTTCAAGTCCAATCCATCTCTTTCCCTTCCAATTTCCTCCACTCCACTACATTTCCTTCATCACCACTCCATCTCCTTTCCCTCCACTCCACTCCATTTAACAGCACTCCACCCAGTTTTATTTCCCTCCACTTCACTCCTCACAACTTTATTTCTATCCACTCCACTCCACTCAGTTTCTTTCAGTACCACTCCTCTCCATGTTATTTTCCTCCACTCCATTTCATTTCCCTCCACCTCACTCCATTTCATTTCCCTCCACTCCTCTCTCCTCCATTGAATTTTTCTGCACTCCACTCCTCACCAGTTCATTTCCTTCCAGTCCACTCGATTTCACTTCCCTCCACTCCATTCCTAACAGTTTTATTTACCTACACTCCTCTCTATTTCATTTCTTTCTTCTACACTCTATTTCATTTCCCTCCACTCCACTCTATTCCATTAATTTTCCCTCCTCTCCCCTGAAGTCTACTCCTTTTCCATCCACTTCACTCCATCTCCTTTCCATTCACTCCACTGTATTTCACTGCACTCTACTCCTCACCATTTTATTTTTCTTCACTCCACTCTACTATATTTCCCTCAACTCTACTCCATTTCATTTTCATCAACTCCACTCAGTTTCATTTCTCTGCACTATATTTCACTCCATTTCATTTCCCTCTACTCTATTCCACTCCATTTCACTTCCCTCCACTCCACTCCTAACCATTTTTCCCTCCACTCCACTCTATTTCATTTCATTCATCAACACTCCATTTCATTTCACTCCTCTCCACACCATTCCATTTCTTATCCCTCCTCTCCACTCCAGTCTACTCCATTTCCTTCCAGTCCACTCCATCTCTTTTCCCTCCACTTTACTCCACTGCTGTCCATTTACTTCAACACCACTCCATTTCCTTTCCCTCCACTCCAATCCATTTAAATCCACTCCACCCAGTTTTATTTCCCTCCTCTCCACTCCTCACAATTTTATTTCCCTCCACTCCAATCCATTCCATTTTATTTCCCTCTATTCTATTCTATTCCCCTTCATTTCATTTCCCTCAGCTCCACTCAACTCCATTTCATTTCTCTCCACTCCATTCCTTACCATTTCATTTCTGTCCCAAGCATTTTATTTCATTTATTTATGCTCAGCTTCCCTCCATTTCATTTCCCTCCACTCCACTTCTATTCCTTTCCCTCCAATCCACTCCACTCCATTACATTTCCTGCCACTCTATTCCACTCAGTTTCATTTCCTTCCACTGCACTCCACTCAATTTCCCTCCACTCCACTTAACTTAATTTCCCTCCACTCCACACCACTCCATGTCATTTCCCTCCACTCCACTCCATTTCCTTCCACCCCACTCCATTTCATCTCTCCACTTCATTCCACTCCAGTCTATTTAATATCCCCCCACTCAACTCCACACCATTTTACTTCCATCCACTCCACGCCACTCCATTTCCCTCTACTCCACGCCTAAACATTTCATTTCCCTCCAATCCACTACATTTCATTTCTCTCAGCTCCAGCTCACTCAACTCCATTTGATTTCCCTCCACTCCGCTCCTCACCATTGTTTCCGTCCAATCCATTCCATTTCTCACTGTTCCACTTCCCAGCATTTCATTTCCCTCCACTCCCCTCCACTCCAGTTCATTTCCCTCAACTCCACTCCACCCCATTTAATTTCACTCCACTCTACTCCTCTACATTTCATTTTTCTCCTCTCCACTCTTTTTCATTTCATTTCATTCCACCCCTCTCCTCTCAGTTTCATTTCCCTCATCTCCACTCTTCTCCTCTCCCATACATTTCCTGCCACTCTACTCCCTTTTCCCTACTCCACTCCACTCCATTTCCTTCCACTCCACTCCCTTTCATTTCTCTCCACTCCATTCAACTCCATTTAATTCCCCTCAACTCCACAACATTCCGCTTAATTTCCCACGTCTCCACATCTCACTATTCCGTCTCACATTTCCGTCCTCTCAAATCCATTCCGTTTTCCTCTTCTCGACGCCCCACCATGCCATTTCCCTCTACTTCACTCCATCTCATTTCCTTCCACTACAGTCCACTCCATTTCATTTCACTCCATTTCGTTGCCCTCCTTTCTACTCAACTCCATTTCATTTCCCGCCTCTCCACTCCTCTCTACTCCACTTTTTTCCACCCCACACCATTTCATTTCCGTCCACCCCACTCCACTCTACTCCTCTGCATTTGCTTCCTCTTCACTCCAACTTTTTTCCTTCCACTCCACTCCATTCCATTTCCCACCACTCCACTTTTTATCATTTCATTTCCCTCCACTCCATTTCATTTCCCTCAACTCCACTCCACTCCATTTCCCTCCACTTTACTCCAACCATTTCCCTCCACTACACTCCATCTCATTTCCCTCCACTCCATTCCATTTTTCTCCACACTACAACAAACAATTTTCCTCCACTTCACTCCATCTCATTTCGCTCCACTCCACTTCATTTTGTTTCCCTCCACTCCATTCCACTTCATTTCACTCCACTCCACCCATCACCATTTCATTACCCTTTACTCCACTTTACTCTATTTCTCTCCACTCCCCTCCAGTCCATTTCCATCCACTTCATTCCAACTTATTTCCCTCTACTCCACTCTTTTTCCTTTCCCTTCATGCCACTCCATTTCTTTTCCCTACACTCCACTCCAGTACATTTCCCTTCACTCTAATCCTCTTGTCACCATTTCATTTCCCTCCAATGCACTCCACTCCATTTTTCGCCACTCCCCTCAACTCCATTTCAGTTCTATCCACTCCACTCCAATCCATTTCCCTCCACTCCACTCCACTCACTCCATTTCATATCCCCCTACTCCACTCCTCGCTGTTGAATTTCCCTCAACTCCACTCTCCTCCATTTCTTTTCTCCCTACACCACTCCACTCCATCTCATTTCACTCCACTCCCCACAATTTCATTTCCCTCCACTCCACACCGCTCCATTTCATTTCCCTCATCTCCACTCCATTTCATTTCTTTCCTCTCAACTCCAGTCTACTCTATTTCCTTCCACTCCACTCCATTCCATTTCACTCCACTCCTTGCAGTTTTATTTCCCTCCACTCAGCTCCTCAGCAGTTTATTTCCCTCCGCTCCACTTATCGCCATTTCATTTCCCTCCACTCCAATCCTCTCCATTACATTTCCCTTATCTCCACTGCTCTCTAATTCATTTCCCTCCACTTCTCACCATTTTTCTCCACTCCACTCAACTCCACTTCATTTCATTCCACTCCACTCCATTTCCCTCCACTCCACTCCATTTCATTTTGCTCCACTCCACTCCATTTCCCTGAATTCCACTCCTCTCCATGTCATTTCCATCCTCTCCACTCCATTTCATTTCCCTCCGCTCAACTCCACTTTATTTCTCTCCACTCTATTCCCCTCTATTTCATTTACCTTATCTTCTCTCCTCACAATTTCATTTCCCTCCACTCTACTCTTCTTCATTTCCTTCCACTCCACTTCATTTCTTTTCATTTCCCTCATCTCCACTCTTCTCCTCTCCATTTCATTTCCCTCCATTCCACTCAGTTTTTCACTTCTCCACTCAACTCCACTACATTTCCTCCCACTCAACTCCATTTCATTTCCTTCCACACCACTCTGTTTNCAGGCCATTCTAGGATTCTATGATTCCATTATTCCATTATTTCCATCCACTCCGCTGCATTCCATTTCATTTCCCTGCACTCTACTCCATTTCATTTCCCACCACTCCACTGCATTTCCTTCCACTCCACTCCACTGCATTTCCCTCAGCTTCATTCTATTTCGTTTTCCCCTACTCCTCTTGACTACATTTCCCTCAACTGCTCTCCATGTCACTTCCCACAACTCAACTCCACTCCATTTCCTTCCACTCCACTCCATTCCCTTTCCCTCCACTCCAGTCCTCTCCATTTTCTTCCACTCCATTTAAATTCCCTCCACTCCATTCCTCTCCATTTCAATCCCCTCAGCTCTATTCCTCTCAATTTCTCACCTCTCCACTCAATTCCATTTCCCTCAACACCACTTATCACCATTTCATTTCCCTCAGCTCCACTCCATTCATTTTCCCTCCACTCCACTTATCTCCATGTCATTTCCCCCAACTCCACTCCCCTCCATTTCATTTCCCTGCTCTCTCTATCTTTTCTCTCCACTCCACTCCATCCCATTTCCCTCCACTCCACTCCACAGCATTTCCTTCCATTCCACTCCATTCCATTTCACTCCACTTCACTCCAGCTCATTTCCCTCCTCTACACTCCATTTCATTTCCCTCCACTCCATTCCATTCTCCTCAACTCCACTACACTCCATTTCCCTCCACTCCACTTCTCACCATTTCGTATTTTTCCACAACACTCCAATCCATTTCCTTCCACTTTATCTCATATCCCTCCACTCCATTCCATTCCATTTCCTTCCACTCAACTCGTTTTCATCACCCTCAACTGCACTCATTTTCATCAACTCATCAACTCCATTTAATTTCCGTCCATTCCACTCTTCTCTACTCCACTGCATTTCAATCCACTTCACTCCATCAGTTTTCCCTAAACTCCACTCCCTTTTCCTTTTCTCCACTCCATTTCTTTTCCCTTCACTCCACTCCGCTCCAATACATTTCCCTCCACTCCATTCCTCTCCTAAGCATTTCATTGCCATCCACCACACTACACTCCATTTCATTTCCCTCCACTCCATGCTTCTTTACTCTATTTCCTTCCAATCCATTCCATTAACTTTTCCTCTACTCCACTCCACTTCATTTCCCTCCACTCTTCTCCTCACCCTTTTATTTCTATTCACGCCGCTTACCACCACGTCATTTTTCTCCACATCACTCCATTCTTTTTCCCTCCACTTCAATCCATCTCATTTCCCTGCGCTACACTCCATTTCATTTCCCATCAATTACAATCTATTTCATTTCCATCCACTCCATTCCACTCCATTTCTTTCCACTCCATTTAATTTCCCACCTTTCCACTCTATTCCATTTCTCTAAACTTTTCTCCTCTCATTCTCATTTCCCACCACTCCACTCTATTTCATTTCTCTCCACTCCACTGATCGCATTTAACTTCCCTCCACTCCACTCCATTTCCCTCCTTTCCACTTCTCACCATTTAGTTTCCCTACACTCCACTCCATTCAATTTCCCTCCGCTCCTCTTCACTCAATTCCCTTTCCCTCCACTTCACTCTATCTCATTTCCCTCCACCACACTGCATTTCATTTCCCTAAACTCCACTCCACTCCATTTCGCTCCACTCTACTCCTCTCCGTTTCATATCCCTCCAATCCACTCTACTCCATTTCCCTCACCTCCACACCATTTCATTTTTCTCCTCTCCACTCCTCTCTACTCCATTGTCCTGCGCTCCACTCCATTTCCCTACACTGCAATCCATTACATTTCCATCAATTCCACTCATATTCATTTCCCTCACCTCCACGCCATTTCATTTCTCTCTTCTCCAGTTTTCTTTACTCCATTTTTTCCTCTCAAATCTATTTCATTTTACTCCGCTCTACTCCATTTCCCTCCACTCCACTCCACTGCACTTCCTTCAGTTTCTCTCCACTCAGCTCCTCTAAATTTCATTTCACTCCACTCCAGTCTACTCCATTATTTCCTTCCAGTCCACTCCATTTCATTTCTCTCCAATCTACCCCACTCCATTTCATTTCCCTCCACTCTATTCCACTCCTTTTCATTTCCCCCCAATCCACTCCACTACGTTTAATTTCCCTCAACTCCACTCCATTCCATTTCCCTTCAATCCATTTCCCTCCACTCCACTTCATTTCCCTCCACTCCACTCTATATTTTCTTCCACTCCACTTCTTTTCTTTTCCCTCCACTTATTTCCACTTCACTCTATTTAATTTACCTCCACTCAACTCCAATCCATTCATTTCCTTCAGCTCCACTCCACTCAATTTCCCTCCACCTCACGCCTAAAAATTTCATTTCCCTCAACTATACTCAATGTAATTTCCCTCAACTCCACTCCTCTCTCTGTTGTTTCCCTGCACTCCACTCCTCTCCATTTCATTTCCCTCCTCTCCACTGCTCTCCTTTCCATTTCATTTTCCTCCTCTCCACTCCACTTCCCTCCACTCCACTCAACTCCANCTCCACTGCTCTCTAATTCATTTCCCTTCACTCCACACCATTTTTCTCCACTCCACTCCACTTACTTTCCCTCAGCTCCACTCCTTTCCATGTCATATCCCTTCAGTCCACTCCATTTCATTTTCCTCCACTCCACTCCATTTCATTTCTCTCCACTCCTCTCCATGTCATTTCCCTCCACTCTATTCCACTCCATTTCTTTTCACTCTGCTCCACTCTTTTTAATTTTCCTCCTCTCCACTCAACTCAGTTTCCTTTCCCCCCTCTCCATTTCATTTCCCTCAACTCCACTCCGTTTCATTTCCCTCCCCTCTGCGCCATTTAATTTACCTCCTCGCCACTCCCCTCTACTCTATTTTTCTCCACTCCAATCCACTTTCCTCCACTCAACCCCACTCCATTTCATTTCACTCCACTCCACTCCACTTCATTTCCCTCCACTCCACTCCTCTCTATTTCATTTCCCTCATCTCCACTCCTCTGCTATCCATTACAGTTCTATCCACTCAACACCATTTTATTTCCCTCAGTTCCACTCTAATTGATTTCCCTCCATTCCACTCCAAAGCATTTTCCTCCTCTCCACTCAAGTCAGTTTCCTTACATTCCACTCAATTTCATTTCCCTCCACTCCACACCATTTCATTTCCTTCCAATCTGCTCTGTTTCGTTTCCCTCACTTCCACGCCATTTCATTTCCCTCCTTTAACACTCCTCTTTCTTCATTTCTCTCCACTCCAATCCATTTCATTTTCCTCCATTCCACTCCATTTCCCTCCACTGCAGTCCAATACATTTTATTCCACTCTGCTGTTTCGTTTTAATCACCTCCACGCCATTTCATTTCTCTCCTCTCCACTCCTCTCTTCTCTATTTTTCTCCTCTCCAATCCATTTCATTTTCCTCCATTCCACTCCATTTCCCTCCACTGCAGTCCAATACATTTTATTCCACTCTGCTGTTTCGTTTTAATCACCTCCACACCATTTCATTTCTCTCCTCTCCACTCCTCTCTTCTCTATTTTTCTCCTCTCCAATCCATTTCATTTTCCTCCATTCCACTCCATTTCCCTCCACTGCAGTCCAATACATTTTATTCCACTCTGCTGTTTCGTTTTAATCACCTCCACACCATTTCATTTCTCTCCTCTCCACTCCTCTCTTCTCTATTTTTCTCCTCTCCAATCCATTTCATTTTCCTCCATTCCACTCCATTTCCCTCCACTGCAGTCCAATACATTTTATTCCACTCTGCTGTTTCGTTTTAATCACCTCCACACCATTTCATTTCTCTCCTCTCCACTCCTCTCTTCTCTATTTTTCTCCTCTCCAATCCATTTCATTTTCCTCCATTCCACTCCATTTCCCTCCACTGCAGTCCAATACATTTTATTCCACTCTGCTGTTTCGTTTTAATCACCTCCACACCATTTCATTTCTCTCCTCTCCACTCCTCTCTTCTCTATTTTTCTCCTCTCCAATCCATTTCATTTTCCTCCATTCCACTCCATTTCCCTCCACTGCAGTCCAATACATTTTATTCCACTCTGCTGTTTCGTTTTAATCACCTCCACACCATTTCATTTCTCTCCTCTCCACTCCTCTCTTCTCTATTTTTCTCCTCTCCAATCCATTTCATTTTCCTCCATTCCACTCCATTTCCCTCCACTGCAGTCCAATACATTTTATTCCACTCTGCTGTTTCGTTTTAATCACCTCCACACCATTTCATTTCTCTCCTCTCCACTCCTCTCTTCTCTATTTTTCTCCTCTCCAATCCATTTCATTTTCCTCCATTCCACTCCATTTCCCTCCACTGCAGTCCAATACATTTTATTCCACTCTGCTGTTTCGTTTTAATCACCTCCACACCATTTCATTTCTCTCCTCTCCACTCCTCTCTTCTCTATTTTTCTCCTCTCCAATCCATTTCATTTTCCTCCATTCCACTCCATTTCCCTCCACTGCAGTCCAATACATTTTATTCCACTCTGCTGTTTCGTTTTAATCACCTCCACACCATTTCATTTCTCTCCTCTCCACTCCTCTCTTCTCTATTTTTCTCCTCTCCAATCCATTTCATTTTCCTCCATTCCACTCCATTTCCCTCCACTGCAGTCCAATACATTTTATTCCACTCTGCTGTTTCGTTTTAATCACCTCCACACCATTTCATTTCTCTCCTCTCCACTCCTCTCTTCTCTATTTTTCTCCTCTCCAATCCATTTCATTTTCCTCCATTCCACTCCATTTCCCTCCACTGCAGTCCAATACATTTTATTCCACTCTGCTGTTTCGTTTTAATCACCTCCACACCATTTCATTTCTCTCCTCTCCACTCCTCTCTTCTCTATTTTTCTCCTCTCCAATCCATTTCATTTTCCTCCATTCCACTCCATTTCCCTCCACTGCAGTCCAATACATTTTATTCCACTCTGCTGTTTCGTTTTAATCACCTCCACACCATTTCATTTCTCTCCTCTCCACTCCTCTCTTCTCTATTTTTCTCCTCTCCAATCCATTTCATTTTCCTCCATTCCACTCCATTTCCCTCCACTGCAGTCCAATACATTTTATTCCACTCTGCTGTTTCGTTTTAATCACCTCCACACCATTTCATTTCTCTCCTCTCCACTCCTCTCTTCTCTATTTTTCTCCTCTCCAATCCATTTCATTTTCCTCCATTCCACTCCATTTCCCTCCACTGCAGTCCAATACATTTTATTCCACTCTGCTGTTTCGTTTTAATCACCTCCACACCATTTCATTTCTCTCCTCTCCACTCCTCTCTTCTCTATTTTTCTCCTCTCCAATCCATTTCATTTTCCTCCACTCTACTCCACACCATCTTTTTCCTCCGCTGCACTCCTCTCAATTTCCTTCACTCCACTGCATTTCATTTGCCTTGACTTCGCTTCGTTTCACTTCCCTCCACTCCACTCCTCCCAATTTCATTTCCCTCCACTCCACACCATTTCATTTTCCACCACTCCACTCTTAACAACCATGCTTCCCAACACTCCGCTGTATTTCATTTCTTTCATCTGCACTCAATTTCATTTCCCTCCACTCCTCTCCTCTCCACTTCGTTTCTCTCCACTCCAGGCTACTCCATTCCCCTCCACTCCACTCCAGTCCATTTCATTTCACTCCACTCTACTTCACTCCATTTCATTTCCCTCCACTCCACTCCACTCAGTTTTATTTCCCACCTCTCCACTCCGCTCTACTCCATTTCCTTACACTCCTCTCCATTTAATCTCCTCCACTCCACTCCACTCAATTTAATTTCCCTCCACCCCACTCTAATTTTTTTTACTCCGCCTCACTCCTCTCCATTTCAATTCCCTCCACTCCAAACCTTTTCATTTCCCTCCGCTCAACTCCATTTCATTGTTCTCCACTCTGCTCCCTTTCATTTCCCTCTCCTCTGTGTTGTTTCATTTCCGTCCTCTCTGCTTCTGTCTTCTCAATTTTCCTCCACTCCACTCCATTTCCCTCCACTGCACTCCATTTCATTTCCCTCCACTACACTCGACTCCGTTTCCCTCCACACCACTCCATTTCACTCCCCACAACTCCATTCCACTCCATTCCATTTCCCTCCACTCCACTACACACCATTCCCTTTACCTCAGCATCACTCCATTTCATTTCCCTGCACTTCACTCCATCTCATTTCCCTTGTCTCCACTCCTCTCTGCTCCATTTCTTTCCACTCCACTCCATTTCATTTGCATCCATTCCTCTCCACTCTTCTCCACTGCATTTCCATCCACTTCGCTCCTACTCTTTTCCTGCCACTACACTCCCTTTCCTTTCCTATCACTCCACTCCATTTCTTTTCCCTACACTCTTCTCCACTCCGATAAATTTTTCTTCACACCACTCCTCTCCTTACCATTTCATTTCCCTCCTCTCCACTCTTCTCCACTCCATTTCATTTCCATCCACTGCAGTCCTCACCATTTCCTTCCACTCCTCTCCATTTTTTTTCCCTCCACTCCACTGCTCACCATTTCATTTCCCTCCACTCCATTCCATTTTGCTTCACTTCACTGAATCTCCAGCTGGATGTGGCTCTGGGCAGCTTGATCTAGTAGTTGGCGGCCCTGAACATAGCAGGGGGGTTGTAACTAGATGATCATTGTGTTCCCTTTCAACCCAGGCCATTCTAGGATTCTATGATTCCATTATTCCATTATTTCCATCCACTCCGCTGCATTCCATTTCATTTCCCTGCAATCTACTCCATTTCATTTCCCACCACTCCACTGCATTTCCTTCCACTCCACTCCACTGCATTTCCCTCAGCTTCATTCTATTTCGTTTTCCCCTACTCCTCTTGACTACATTTCCCTCAACTGCTCTCCATGTCACTTCCCACAACTCAACTCCACTCCATTTCCTTCCACTCCACTCCATTCCCTTTCCCTCCACTCCAGTCCTCTCCATTTTCTTCCACTCCATTTAAATTCCCTCCACTCCATTCCTCTCCATTTCAATCCCCTCAGCTCTATTCCTCTCAATTTCTCACCTCTCCACTCAATTCCATTTCCCTCAACACCACTTATCACCATTTCATTTCCCTCAGCTCCACTCCATTCATTTTCCCTCCACTCCACTTATCTCCATGTCATTTCCCCCAACTCCACTCCCCTCCATTTCATTTCCCTGCTCTCTCTATCTTTTCTCTCCACTCCACTCCATCCCATTTCCCTCCACTCCACTCCACAGCATTTCCTTCCATTCCACTCCATTCCATTTCACTCCACTTCACTCCAGCTCATTTCCCTCCTCTACACTCCATTTCATTTCCCTCCACTCCATTCCACTCCATTTCATTCTCCTCAACTCCACTACACTCCATTTCCCACCACTCCACTCAGTTTCATTTCCCTCCACTCCACTTCTCACCATTTCGTATTTTTCCACAACACTCCAATCCATTTCCTTCCACTTTATCTCATATCCCTCCACTCCATTCCATTCCATTTCCTTCCACTCAATTCGTTTTCATTACCCTCAACTGCACTCATTTTCATCAACTCATCAACTCCATTTAATTTCCATCCATTCCACTCTTCTCTACTCCACTGCATTTCAATCCACTTCACTCCATCAGTTTTCCCTAAACTCCACTCCCTTTTCCTTTTCTCCACTCCATTTCTTTTCCCTTCACTCCACTCCACTCCATTTCCCTCCACTCCATTCCTCTCCTAAGCATTTCATTGCCGTCCACCACACTACACTCCATTTCATTTCCCTCCACTCCATGCTTCTTTACTCTATTTCCTTCCAATCCATTCCATTAACTTTCCCTCTACTCCACTCCACTTCATTTCCCTCCACTCTTCTCCTCACCCTTTTATTTCTATTCACGCCGCTTACCACCACGTCATTTTTCTCCACATCACTCCATTCTTTTTCCCTCCACTTCAATCCATCTCATTTCCCTGCGCTACACTCCATTTCATTTCCCATCAATTACAATCTATTTCATTTCCATCCACTCCATTCCACTCCATTTCTTTCCACTCCATTTAATTTCCCACCTTTCCACTCTATTCCATTTCTCTAAACTCCTCTCCTCTCATTCTCATTTCCCACCGCTCCACTCTATTTAATTTCCCTCCACTCCACTGATCGCATTTAACTTCCCTCCACTCCACTCCACTTCCCTCCTTTCCACTTCTCACCATTTAGTTTCCCTCCATTCCACTCCATTCAATTTCCCTCCACTCCTCTTCACTCAATTCCCTTTCCCTCCACTTCACTCTATCTCATTTCCCTCCACCACACTGCATTTCATTTCCCTAAACTCCACTCCACTCCATTTCGCTCCACTCTACTCCTCTCCGTTTCATATCCCTCCAATCCACTCCACTCCATTTCATTTCCGTCCACTCTACTCCATTTCCCTCACCTCCACACCATTTCATTTTTGTCCTCTCCACTCCTCTCTACTCCATTGTCCTGCGCTCCACTCCATTTCCCTACACTGCAATCCATTACATTTCCATCAATTCCACTCATATTCATTTCCCTCACCTCCACGCCATTTCATTTCTCTCTTCTCCAGTTTTCTTTACTCCATTTTTTCCTCTCAAATCTATTTCATTTTACTCCGCTCTACTCCATTTCCCTCCACTCCACTCCACTGCACTTCCTTCAGTTTCTCTCCACTCAGCTCCTCTAAATTTCATTTCACTCCACTCCAGTCTACTCCATTATTTCCTTCCAGTCCACTCCATTTCATTTCTCTCCAATCTACCCCACTCCATTTCATTTCCCTCCACTCTATTCCACTCCTTTTCATTTCCCCCCAATCCACTCCACTACGTTTAATTTCCCTCAACTCCACTCCATTCCATTTCCCTTCAATCCATTTCCCTCCACTCCACTCTATATTTTCTTCCACTCCTTTTATTTTCCCTCCACTTATTTCCACTTCACTCTATTTAATTTACCTCCACTCAACTCCAATCCATTTCATTTCCTTCAGCTCCACTCCACTCAATTTCCCTCCACCCCACGCCTAAAAATTTCATTTCCCTCAACTATATTCAATGTCATTTCCCTCAACTCCACTCCTCTCTCTGTTGTTTCCCTGCACTCCACTCCTCTCCATTTCATTTCCCTCCTCTCCACTGCTCTCCTTTCCATTTCATTTTCCTCCTCTCCACTCCACTTCCCTCCACTCCACTCAACTGCATTTAATTTCCTTTCACTCCAGTCCTCACTGTTTTATTTCCATCCAATCCACTCCTTTTCATTTCCCTACGCTCCACTTCCCACCATTTTATTTCCATCCAATCCAGTCCATTTCATTTC
>JACDJE010001134.1:10880-24338 GCA_016647715.1 Pavo muticus
CCCATATAGACCCTGAATCCCACCCCATAAACCCCAGGATCCCATATAGATCCTATAAAGACCTCAAATCCCAACCCAGGATCCTATGTAGACCCCAAAGCCCTCCCCATAGACACCAGGATCCCATATAGACCCATATAGACCCCAAATCCCAACCCAGGACCGCATGTAGACCCCAAAGCCCACCCCATGGACCCCAGGATCCCATTTGGGCCCCATATAGACCTCAAAGCCCACCCCATAGACCCCAGGATCCTATATAGACCCCATATAGACCCCAAATCCCACCCCATAGGCCCCAGGATCCCATGTAGGCCCTAAAGCCCACTCCATAGACTCCAAGATCCCATATAGACCTCAAATCCCACCCCCGTAGACCCTATATTGACCCCAAATTCCACCCCATAGACTCCAGAATCCAAAACAGGCTCCAGGTCCCACCCCATAGACCCCAGGATCCCATATAGACCCCCACAGATTTCATATAGACCCTAAATCCCATCCCAAAGACCCCAGGACCCCATATAGACCCCTACAGTTCTGATAGACCCCATATAGACCCCAAATCTCACTCTATAGACCCCCATAGTTCCCCACATAGATCCCAAATCCCACCCCATAGGCCCCAGGATCCCTTATAGATCCCCATAGACCCCACAGAGACCCCGAATCCCACCCCATAGACCCCATAGGCTGCTTGAAGGTACCCATAGACACTTATAGGGTCCTCCATAGGCCACTTTGGGGTCCTTATATGGCATCTGTAAGGCCCTATAGCCTGAGGGTCACTGTAGATACACATAGGGCCCCTATATGGCACCTATGGGCCCTTTACGCCCCTATAAGGTACCTATAGACACCCATAAGGCCCCAACCGGCCCCTTTAGGGCATCTATAGGCCCTGTAACAAGCCCTATAGGGCACCTATAAGGCCCTATAAGCTCCTTTAGGTGCCCACGATACCTATATGGCCCCTATGAGCCCCTTTAGGATCCCTATATGGCATCTATAGGGCTCTAGGATCCCTTACAAGCTGCTTGAAGGTCTGTATAGACACTTATAGGGTCCTTTCAGGCATCTATAGGGCTCTCTATCAGCCTCTTGGGTACCCTATATGACATCTACAAGGCCCTATAGCCTACGGGTCACAGTAGACACCCATAGGGCCCCTATATGACGCCTACAAGATCCTATAAGCCCGTAGAGGGTACACGTAGACCCCCATAAGGCCCATTTTGCCCAACTTTATGGGGTCCTTCGGCCCCTATAAGGCCCCATAGGGCCCTATAAAGCCCTAAAGACCGCCTCCAGGACCCCCCCCCGCCCCCTATAGGGCCCTTTAGGGCCCCATGCGCGCCGCGTTCTTTTTGACCCCTCCCGGCCTCCGTACGCGCGCTGCTGTGTCACGAGGCCACGCCCCCGTCCGTGCGTGATGACGTCAGTAATGACGGAAAGGGCGTGGCTTCCCATCCGGCTCCGTCCGTTCGGGAAGGAAGGGAGGGGCGGGAGCTCCCGACCAATCAGAGAGCAGACAGGCGGCGGAAATCCCACCCTTCTTCCTCCCACTGTCCAATAGAAGGCGAGGCGCGGGGCGGCGGCCAATAGGAGGAGAGGGGTGGGGCGGGGCTTAGCGGCGGGGCGGGGAGCGGCGGGGAGCGGCGCCGCCATCTTGTCGCGGGTCCATCGGGTGACCATTGGGGCCGGGCCGGTTATGGGGTCCCCTATAGGACACCCACTGTGGGGTTGGGTGCCCCAATGGGGGTTTGGGGGCCTTATGGGGCGCCCCGTCCCCTATAGGTTACAGCTGTGGTCGCGCCGCGAGGCCGAGCGCCTGATTCGGGATCGGGAACGCCGGGGGCTGCCCCTCCTCGACCCCAATTACTACGACCCCGCACGCCTGGCGCTGCCCCCCCGGGAATGAGGGGGGTCGACCCCATAAGCCGGACCCCAATCCCCCACCCCATAAGTGCTGCGGATCCCTGTAATAAAGTGCTGGCCTTACAGCTTTTGTAGGGTTTTTTTTGGTGTTTTTATTTGGGGGGGTCCTTTGGGGGCGTAGAGGCCGTGTAGGCCCCAAAGCCCACCCCAGAGACCCCAGGATCCCATANCCCCTCAGTGTCTCCCATTGGCACCCAGTGTCCCCCATTGGCACCCATTGGCCCCCAATGGCCCCTCAGTGTCACCCATTGGCACCCAGTGGCACCCATTGGCACCCATTGCCCCCTCAGTGTCATCCATTGGCACCCAGTGGCACCCAATGGCCCCTCAGTGTTATCCATTGGCACCCAATGGCCCCTCAGTGTTAACCATTGGCACCCAATGGCACCCAATGGCACCCATTGTCCCCTCAGTGACACCCAATGGCACCCATTGGCACCCATTGCCCCCTCAGTGTTATCCATTGGCACCCAATGGCACCCATTGTCCCCCATTGGCACCCATTGTCCCCTCAGTGTCATCCATTGGCATCCAGTGGCACCCAATGGCACCCAGTGTCCCCTCAGTGTCACCCAGTGGCACCCAATGGCACCCATTGTCCCCCCGTTGGTACCCCAATGTCCCCTCAGTGTCACCCATTGGCACCCATTGGCCCCCCATTGGCACCCAATGTCCCCCCATTGGCACCCAATGGCCCCCATTGTCCCCCAATGGCACCCAGCGTCTCCCAATGGCACCCAATGGCCCCCATTGTCCCCCATTGGCACCCAATGGCACCCATTGTCCCCTCAGTGTCACCCAGTGGCACCCATTGGCATCCATTGTCCCCCCATTGGCACCCCAATTTCCCCCCATTGTCCCCCATTGGCACCCAATGGCACCCAATGTCCCCTCAGTGTCACCTAGTAGCACCCAGTGGCACCCAATGGCACCCATTGTCCCCCATTGGCACCCAATGGCACCCAATGTCCCCTCAGTGTCACCCAGTGTCACCCAGTGGCACCCAATGGCACCCATTGTTCCCCCGTTGGTACCCCAATGTCCCCTCAGTGTCACCCATTGTCACCCGATGGCACCCATTGTCCCCCATTGGCACCCAATATCCCCTTATTGTCCCCCATTGGCACCCAATGTCCCCTCAGTGTCACCCATTGGCACCCATTGGCCCCCCATTGGCACCCAATGTCCCCCCATTGGCACCCAATGGCCCCCATTGTCCCCCAATGGCACCCAGCGTCTCCCAATGGCACCCAATGGCCCCCATTGTCCCCCATTGGCACCCAATGGCACCCATTGTCCCCTCAGTGTCACCCAGTGGCACCCATTGGCATCCATTGTCCCCCCATTGGCACCCCAATTTCCCCCCATTGTCCCCCATTGGCACCCAATGGCACCCAATGTCCCCTCAGTGTCACCTAGTAGCACCCAGTGGCACCCAATGGCACCCATTGTCCCCCATTGGCACCCAATGGCACCCAATGTCCCCTCAGTGTCACCCAGTGTCACCCAGTGGCACCCAATGGCACCCATTGTTCCCCCGTTGGTACCCCAATGTCCCCTCAGTGTCACCCATTGTCACCCGATGGCACCCATTGTCCCCCATTGGCACCCAATATCCCCTTATTGTCCCCCATTGGCACCCAATGTCCCCTCAGTGTCACCCATTGGCACCCATTGGCCCCCCATTGGCACCCAATGTCCCCCCATTGGCACCCAATGGCCCCCATTGTCCCCCAATGGCACCCAGCGTCTCCCAATGGCACCCAATGGCCCCCATTGTCCCCCATTGGCACCCAATGGCACCCATTGTCCCCTCAGTGTCACCCAGTGGCACCCATTGGCATCCATTGTCCCCCCATTGGCACCCCAATTTCCCCCCATTGTCCCCCATTGGCACCCAATGGCACCCAATGTCCCCTCAGTGTCACCTAGTAGCACCCAGTGGCACCCAATGGCACCCATTGTCCCCCATTGGCACCCAATGGCACCCAATGTCCCCTCAGTGTCACCCAGTGTCACCCAGTGGCACCCAATGGCACCCATTGTTCCCCCGTTGGTACCCCAATGTCCCCTCAGTGTCACCCATTGTCACCCGATGGCACCCATTGTCCCCCATTGGCACCCAATATCCCCTTATTGTCCCCCATTGGCACCCAATGTCCCCTCAGTGTCACCCATTGGCACCCATTGGCCCCCCATTGGCACCCAATGTCCCCCCATTGGCACCCAATGGCCCCCATTGTCCCCCAATGGCACCCAGCGTCTCCCAATGGCACCCAATGGCCCCCATTGTCCCCCATTGGCACCCAATGGCACCCATTGTCCCCTCAGTGTCACCCAGTGGCACCCATTGGCATCCATTGTCCCCCCATTGGCACCCCAATTTCCCCCCATTGTCCCCCATTGGCACCCAATGGCACCCAATGTCCCCTCAGTGTCACCTAGTAGCACCCAGTGGCACCCAATGGCACCCATTGTCCCCCATTGGCACCCAATGGCACCCAATGTCCCCTCAGTGTCACCCAGTGTCACCCAGTGGCACCCAATGGCACCCATTGTTCCCCCGTTGGTACCCCAATGTCCCCTCAGTGTCACCCATTGTCACCCGATGGCACCCATTGTCCCCCATTGGCACCCAATATCCCCTTATTGTCCCCCATTGGCACCCAATGTCCCCTCAGTGTCACCCATTGGCACCCATTGGCCCCCCATTGGCACCCAATGTCCCCCCATTGGCACCCAATGGCCCCCATTGTCCCCCAATGGCACCCAGCGTCTCCCAATGGCACCCAATGGCCCCCATTGTCCCCCATTGGCACCCAATGGCACCCATTGTCCCCTCAGTGTCACCCAGTGGCACCCATNGTCGTTAATGAGGGGGGGGTAATTAATGGGGAGCTTCATTAGCGTGGGGTATTAATGAGCGTGGGAGGGCGTTAATTAGGGAATGGGTTAATTGGGTTATTTAATTAATTGGGGACCCCCCCGATTAGTGGGGAAGGTCGTTAATTGGGGTGCCTAATTAATTGGGAACCCTGTTAATAGGGATCCCCTGATTAGTGGGGAAGTTCGTTAATTGGGACCTTTAATTAATTGGTATCCTTGCTAACGGGGACCCCCTCATTAATGGGGAGCTCATTAATTGGGGTACTTAATTAATCGGGAACTGTGTTAATTGAGGGCTGTGTCAATGTGGGCCCCTGGATTAGTGGGGAAGCATCTTAATTGGGTTCTTTAATTAATTGGGGACCCCCTGATTAGTGGGGAAGCTCATTAATTGGGGTGATTAATTGGGGATCCCGTTAATGGGGACCCCCTGATTAATGGGGGAGCTCATTAATTGGGTTCTTTAATTGGGAAGGCATTAATTGGGGACCCTGCTAATGGGGGCTCCCTGGTTAATGGGAAGCTCTTTAATTGGGACCTTTAATTAATTAGGGACCCTGTGAATGGGGACCCCCTGGTTAATGGGGAAGTTCGTTAATTGGAGCCCTTAATTAGTTGGAGGATGTATTAATTTGGAACCCCGTTAGTGGAGACCCCCTGATTAGCAGAGAAACTCATTAATTGGGGTGTTTAATTAATCGAGAAACGCATTAAATGGGGACACCATAATGGGGACCCTTTGATTAATGGGGAAGCTCGTTAATTGGGATCTCTGATTAATTGGGGATCCCCTGATTAGCGGGGAAGCTCATTAGTTGGGGTGCTTAATTAGTTGGGAAATGCGTTAATTGGGGACCCTGTTAGTTGGGACCCCCTGGTTAGCGGGGAAGCTCATTAATTGGGGTGCTTAATTAGTTGGGAAATTAGTTAAGTGGGAGCCCCATTAATGGGGACCCCCTGATTAATAGAGAACCTCATTAATGGGGCTCTTTAATTAGGAAATGCATTAATTGGGGACCGTGTTAGTGGGGACCTGTTGTGAAGAGGAGCTCCCTAATTAATTGGACTTTCATTAATGGGAAATGCTATAATTAATTAGGGAACTCATTAATTGGGATTCCTCGTTAATTGGGACCCTCAGTAAAGATGGTTATTAGTTGATCAGGAACCTCATTAGTGGGGAACACAATTAATGGGGGGCCCTAATTAATGGAGAAGCTCACGAGTGGGGGTCGCTACTTAATTGGATCCCCATTAATTAAGACCCCCAGATAATTGGGAAACTTATTAATGGCGATCTTCAATTAGTTGGGAGCGCTGTTAATTGGAATCCCTGATTAATGAGGGATGCTGTTAATGAGCTCCCCAATTAATACGGGATCCTCTATTAATTGGGACCATCGATAATGGGGAACCCCATCAGTTGGGGCTCTTAATTAATTGGGGTCCTTAATTAATTGGGAAGCCTGCTAATGAGAATTTGTGGTTAGCTGGGAGCCTCGTTAATTGGAATCACGGGTTAACGGGGAGCCCAATTAGTGGGGGCCGTGATTAATTGGGGAGCTCATTAGTGGGGATCCCTGATTAATGGGCAGTGGGGGTCATTACGGTAACGAGGACTGCAATTAATGGCAGCCCCAATTAGTGGGGTCGGGTCAGCTCCTGGTAACGGGGAGCTTCATTAGTGGGGTGCTTAATTGATTAAGGTTTATCAATTAAGGTGGTTAATTGGGGAACCCGTTAATAGGAACCCCCGGCTAATTGGAAACCTCGTTAGTGGGGATCTGTGGTTAATTGGGAACCTCATTAATGGGGATCTCCAATTAGGTGGCGCTGCCATTAACGGGGATCTCTCGTTAATAGGGAACCTCGTTAATGGGGTTTGTGATTAATTGGGGGGGTCTTGGTTAATGAAAATGGGGTTTATCTCTTAATGAGGGCCCTTAATTAATGGTAGTGGTCGAGTACTGCTAATGGGGGAGCTTAATTAATTGGAAATGCCGTTAATTAGAATCCTTCGTTAGTTGGGAGCGTTATTAATGGGGTTTATAAGAAGGCCGTTAATGGAGCTCTGTGCTCAATGGGGAACCTCGTTAATTAAGGAGCCGGTAATTAAGGAGCGGGTAATTAACAGGGAACCCCGTTAATGAGGGCCCTTCGTTAGCGGGGAGTCTCATTAATTGGGACACGGGATTAATTGGGAGCCCCGTTAATGGGGTGCGAACCTCTGGGGGGGCCACAATGGCCCCCATTGGCACCCAATGGCCCCTCAGTGTCACCCAATGGCACCCAATGGCCCCCATTGGCACCCAGTGTCCCCTCAGTGTCACCCAATGGCCCCCATTGGCACCCAGTGTCCCCTCAGTGTCACCCAGTGGCCCCCAATGGCCCCTCAGTGTCACCCATTGGCACCCAGTGGCCCCCATTGGCACCCAATGTCCCCTCAGTTCATCCATTGGCACCCAATGGCACCCATTGTCCCCTCAATGGCCCCCATTGGCACCCAATGGCACCCAATGGCCCCTCAGTGTCACCCATTGGCACCCAATGGCACCCATTGTCCCCTCAGTGTCCCCCAATGGCGCCCAATGGCACCCAATGTCCTCTCAGTGTCACCCATTGGCACCCAATGTCCCCTCAGTGTCCCCCTTTGGCACCTTGTCATCCAATGGCCCCCATTGTCCCCCATTGGCACCCATTGGCACCCAGTATCCTCCCAGTGGCACCCAGTGGCACCCATTGGCACTCAATGGCCCCCAATGGCCCCTCAGTGTCCCCCATTGGCACCCATTGGCCCCCAATGGCCCCTCAGTGTCACTCATTGGCACCCATTGGCACCCAATGTCCCTTCAGTGTCTCCCATTGTCACCTCGTTGTCATCCAATGGCCCCCATTGGCACCCATTGTCCCCTCAGTGTCCCCCAATGGCACCCATTGGCACCCAGTGTCCCCTCAGTGTCACCCATTGGCACCCAATGGCACCCATTGTTCCCTCGGTGTCACCCAATGGCACCCAATGGCCCCCATTGGCCCCCACTGTCCATCAGTGTTCCCTATTGTCCCCCACTGGCACCCAATGGCATCCATTGTCCCCTCAGTGTCACCCATTGGCACCCAATGTCACCCAGTGTCCCCCATTGTCTCCTCAGTGTTCCTCATTGGCACCCAATGTCACCCATTGGCACCCAGTGGCACCCATTGGCACCCATTGTCCCCTCAGTGTCACCCATTGGCACCCAATGTCCCTCCAGTGTCCCCCATTGGCACCTCGTTGTCACCCAATGGCCCCCATTGTCCCCCATTGTCCCCCATTGGCACCCAGTATCACAGTGGCACCCATTGGGACCCAGTGGCTCCCATTGGCACCCATTGGCACCCAATGTCCCTTCAGTGTCTCCCATTGTCACCTCGTTGTCATCCAATGGCCCCCATTGGCACCCATTGTCCCCTCAGTGTCCCCCAATGGCCCCCATTGGCACCCAATGGCCCCTCAGTGTCACCCATTGGCACCCAATGGCACCCATTGTCCCCTCAGTGTCCCCCAATGGCGCCCAATGGCGCCCAATGTCCTCTCAGTGTCACCCATTGGCACCCAATGTCCCTTCAGTGTCCCCCATTGGCACCTTGTCATCCAGTGGCACCCATTGGCACCCATTGGCACCCCATGGCCCCTCAGTGTCACCCATTGGCCCTCAATGGCCCCTCAGTGTCTCCCATTGGCACCCAGTGTCCCCCATTGGCACCCATTGGCCCCCAATGGCCCCTCAGTGTCACCCATTGGCACCCAGTGGCACCCATTGGCACCCATTGCCCCCTCAGTGTCATCCATTGGCACCCAGTGGCACCCAATGGCCCCTCAGTGTTATCCATTGGCACCCAATGGCCCCTCAGTGTTAACCATTGGCACCCAATGGCACCCAATGGCACCCATTGTCCCCTCAGTGACACCCAATGGCACCCATTGGCACCCATTGCCCCCTCAGTGTTATCCATTGGCACCCAATGGCACCCATTGTCCCCCATTGGCACCCATTGTCCCCTCAGTGTCATCCATTGGCATCCAGTGGCACCCAATGGCACCCAGTGTCCCCTCAGTGTCACCCAGTGGCACCCAATGGCACCCATTGTCCCCCCGTTGGTACCCCAATGTCCCCTCAGTGTCACCCATTGGCACCCATTGGCCCCCCATTGGCACCCAATGTCCCCCCATTGGCACCCAATGGCCCCCATTGTCCCCCAATGGCACCCAGCGTCTCCCAATGGCACCCAATGGCCCCCATTGTCCCCCATTGGCACCCAATGGCACCCATTGTCCCCTCAGTGTCACCCAGTGGCACCCATTGGCATCCATTGTCCCCCCATTGGCACCCCAATTTCCCCCCATTGTCCCCCATTGGCACCCAATGGCACCCAATGTCCCCTCAGTGTCACCTAGTAGCACCCAGTGGCACCCAATGGCACCCATTGTCCCCCATTGGCACCCAATGGCACCCAATGTCCCCTCAGTGTCACCCAGTGTCACCCAGTGGCACCCAATGGCACCCATTGTTCCCCCGTTGGTACCCCAATGTCCCCTCAGTGTCACCCATTGTCACCCGATGGCACCCATTGTCCCCCATTGGCACCCAATATCCCCTTATTGTCCCCCATTGGCACCCAATGTCCCCTCAGTGTCACCCATTGGCACCCATTGGCCCCCCATTGGCACCCAATGTCCCCCCATTGGCACCCAATGGCCCCCATTGTCCCCCAATGGCACCCAGCGTCTCCCAATGGCACCCAATGGCCCCCATTGTCCCCCATTGGCACCCAATGGCACCCATTGTCCCCTCAGTGTCACCCAGTGGCACCCATTGGCATCCATTGTCCCCCCATTGGCACCCCAATTTCCCCCCATTGTCCCCCATTGGCACCCAATGGCACCCAATGTCCCCTCAGTGTCACCTAGTAGCACCCAGTGGCACCCAATGGCACCCATTGTCCCCCATTGGCACCCAATGGCACCCAATGTCCCCTCAGTGTCACCCAGTGTCACCCAGTGNCCCCCATTGTCCCCCGTTGGCACCCATTGGCCCCCATTGGCACCCAGTGGCCCCCAATGGCACCCAGCGTCCCCTCAGTGTCACCCATTGGCACCCAATGTCACCCAATGTCCCTTGGGTGTCACCCAATGTCACCCAGTGTCCCTTGGGTGTCACCCAGTGTCCCCTTGCTGTGCCCCACCCCATCCCCATGTCACCGCCGTGTCCCTTTGCGCCACAGGAAAGTCACCTTTGGGTGCCCGTCACCTTTGGGTGTCACCTTCGGGAGCCTGTCACCCTTGGGTGTCACCTTTGGGTGCTCATCACCTTTGGGTGCCCGTAACCTTTAGGCATTGGTCACCTTTGGGTGCGCATCACCTTTGGGTGCCCATCACCTTTGGGTGTCACTTTGGGGTGTCACCTTTGGGCGTCTGTCACCCTTGGGTGCCCACCACCTTTGGGTGTCACTTTGGGTGCCCACCACCTTTGGGCATGTCACCTTTGGGTGTCACCCTTGGGTGCCTATCACCTTTGAGTGCCCGCCACCTTTGGATGTCGCCCTTAGGTATCGCCTTTGGGTGCCCATCACCTTTGGGTGTCCCCAGTGGGTGCCCACCACCTTTGGGTGTCACCCTTGGGTGCCCCCTTGGTGTGTCCCCTTTGGGTGTCCATCACCTTTGGGTGTCACCTTTGGGTGTTTGTTACCTTTGAGTGTCTGTCACCCGTGGGTTCCCCGCTGAGTGTCCCCATTGGGTGCCCCACTGGGTGTCACCCTTGGGTGTCCCCATTGGGTGTCCCCCGCATCACCCTTGGGTGCTCCTCTGTGTGTCCTCTGTGTCACCCATGGGTGTCCCCATTGGGTGTCACCCTTGGGTGCCCCACTGTGTATTCCCGTTGGGGGTCACTCTTGGGTGCCCAGCTGGGTGTCCCCATTGGGTGCCCCCCATATCGCCCTTGGGTGCCCTTTGGGCGCCCTGTGGGTGCCCATTGGGTGTCTCCATGGGGTGTCACCCTTGGGTGCCCTTTGGGTGCCTCCGTGTCACCCTTGGGTGCCTGTTGGGTGCCCCCATGTCACCCTTGGGTGTCCCTATTGGGTGCCCCCTATGTTGCCCTTGGGTGCCCTTTGGGTGCTTTGGGTGCCCTGTGTGAGCCCCGTGTCACCCTTGGGTGCCCTGTGAGTGCCCATTGGGTGTCCCCGTGGGGTGTCACCCTTGGGTGCCCTTTGTGTGCCAATTGGGTGCCCTGTGGGTGCCCATTGGGTGTCCTCAGGGGGTGTCACCCTTGGGTGCCCTTTGGGTGCCCCCCATATCACCCTTGGGTGCCCATTGGGTGTCCCCATGCGGTGTCACCCTTGGGTGCCCGTTGTGTGCCCCGTGTCACCCCTGGGTGCCGGCTGTGTGTCCCCACTGAGTGTTCCCATTGGGTGTCCCCATGGGGTGCCACCCTTGGGTGCCCTTTGGGTGCCTGTTGGGTGCCCTTTGGGTGCTGGCTGTGTGTCCCCATTGGCTGTCCCCGTGGGGTGTCACCCTTGGGTGCCCTTTGAGTGCTTTGGGTGCCCTTTGGGTGCCCTGCGTCACCCCTGGGTGCCGGCTGTGTGTCCCCATTGAGTGTCCCCGTGGGGTGTCACCCTTGGGTGCCCTTTGGGTGCTTTGGGTGCCCTTTGGGTGCCCTGCGTCACCCCTGGGTGCCGGCTGTGTGTCCCCATTGAGTGTCCCCGTGGGGTGTCACCCTTGGGTGCCCTTTGGGTGCCCCCCATATCACCCTTGGGTGCCCATTGGGTGTCCCCATGGGGTGTCACCCTTGGGTGCCCTTTGGGTGCCGGCTGTGTGTCCACATGGGGTGTCACCCTTGGGTGCCCTTTGGGTGCTTTGGGTGCCCTTTGGGTGCCGGCTGCGTGTCCCCATGGGGTGCCCCCATGGGGTGTCGCCCTTTGGGTGCCCTGTGGGTGCCCATTGGGTGTCCCCATGGAGTGTCACCCTTGGGTGCCCTTTGGGTGCCCCCCATATCACCCTTGGGTGCCCATTGGGTGTCCCCATGGGGTGTCACCCTTGGGTGCTCTTTGGGTGCTTTGGGTGCCCTTTGGGTGCCGGCTGCGTGTCCCCATTGGGTGTCCCCATGGGGCGTCGCCCTTTGGGTGCCCTGTGGGTGCCCATTGGGTGTCCCCATGGAGTGTCACCCTTGGGTGCCCATTGGGTGTCCCCATGCGGTGTCACCCTTGGGTGCCCTTTGGGTGCCGGCTGTGTGTCCCCATTGGGTGCCCCCATGGGGTGTCGCCCTTTGGGTGCCCTGTGGGTGCCCATGGGGTGTCCCCATGCGGTGTCACCCTTGGGTGCCCTTTGGGTGCCCCCCATATCACCCTTGGGTGCCCATTGGGTGTCCCCAAGCGGTGTCACCCTTGGGTGCCCTTTGGGTGTGCCCCCTGTATCGCCCTTGGGTGCCCATTGGATGTCCCCATGGGGTGTCACCCTTGGGTGCCCTTTGGGTGCCCCCTGTATCGCCCTTGGGTGCCCATTGGGTGTCCCCATGCGGTGTCACCCTTGGGTGCCCTTTGGGTGCCCCCTGTATCGCCCTTGGGTGCCCATTGGATGTCCCCATGGGGTGTCACCCTTGGGTGCCCTTTGGGCGCCGTGTGGGTGCCCATTGGGTGTCCCCATGGGGTGTCACCCTTGGGTGCCCTTTGGGTGCCTCCGTGTCACCCTTGGGTGCCCGTTGTGTGCCCCGTGTCACCCCTGGGTGCCGGCTGTGTGTCCCCATGGGGTGTCACCTTGGGTGCCCTTTGGGCGCCCTGTGTGTTCCCATTGGGTGTCCCCGTGCGGTGTCACCCTTGGGTGCCCTGTGTGCGCCCGTTGGGTCACCCATGGGTGCCGGCAGATGTCCAGCTCCCCGCTGTCGAAGAAGCGCCGCGTGTCCGGGTCAGAGCCGCGCCTCCCTGCCGCCAGCGTCCCCAGCGCCGCCAGCCCCGCCAACGTGAGTCCGCCTCGGCGTCCCCTCACTGTCACCCAATGGCACCCACTGTCACCCGCTGTCACCCATTGCTCCCTCATTGTCACCCAATGGCACCCACTGTCACCTATTGTCACCCACTGTCACCCGTTGGCACCAATTGTCCCCTCACTGTCACCTATTGTCACCCATTGCTCCCTCATTGTCACCCAATGGCACCCACTGTCACCTATTGGCACCCACTGTCACCCATTGTCCCTTCACTGTCACCCACTGGCACCCATTGGCACCCACTGGCACCCATTGTCCCTTCACTGTCACCCACTGTCACCCATTGGCACCCATTGTCACCCACTGTCACCCATTGGCACCCATTGTCCCTTCACTGTCACCCACTGTCACCCACTGTCACCCATTGGCACCCATTGTCCCTTCATTGTCACCCACTGTCACCCGCTGTCACCCATTGTCCCTTCACTGTCACCCACTGGCACCCATTGGCACCCATTGTCCCTTCACTGTCACCCAGTGTCACCCACTGTCACCCACTGTCACCCATTGGCACCCATTGTCACCCATTGCCCCCTCAGTGTCACCCAATGGCACCCACTGTCACCTATTGTCACCTATTGTCCCTTCACTGTCACCCACTGTCACCCATTGGCACCCA
>JACDJE010001135.1:0-24176 GCA_016647715.1 Pavo muticus
AAAGAGGAACAAAAAGGAGAGGAGTCTCCTAAAAACCAGTAGGCAGAGTGATTCTGAGGATGCTGTGCTTTAGTCCATGAAAGCCTGAGGTCATTTTCTGCCTGGACATTGCATAAAGTGCGCCTGCCAGATTCAATATAAATAATCTGGTGCCAAGTGACCGAAATTAGGGTTTTACTGTTTGATCTTTCAGGCAAGTAAGCAAATTGTCACTTTCATTTCCCAGTAATTGGTGGGATAACAGATCTAGCTGTTCTTTTTTTCCAGTGTACACTATTAACCAAGGTATGGAGGAAAGAGTCTGATCAAAGGTAATTAACGAATCTGAACAAGATTTCATTGGGGTATTGGATCACATTTCCTTTACACATGTCAAGGGGAGTATATCTGAAAAAAGGACAAGGCTGGCTAAATGGAAATGAAGCTTCCAGAGGAAGTTATGTTCTTTTAGAAGTAATATGCTAAAAGGCTTAGATTACAGAACTATTGCTGAAGGAGCAGCATGCTCTTACACGTTGCTAAGTGCCCCCAAGCTGACATCATCATTAGTTATTTATAGCATTCTAATATCTGAAGGTCCTAGTCAGATGTAAAGCCTCCTGATATCATCCTCTCTCCAAAGTGGAAGAATGTCCTCGGTCCCCAAAAGCTCGCAGTGTTATCTAATCTCATTTGGTGTTGAAAGCAATCAGATCATCTAAAAAGGGGTCTTCAAACTCCTGGAATAAAGAAATAGTTTTTTGCAGTGACAGCAGCTCAGAGAAACCTTTTTTAATGGGTAGTTTAGTAGTTCCTTAAGGAAATATTTCAATTATTTTGCTGGCTGGAATAGAATGGAAAAAAAAGAAGTCATATATCTCATTCTTTAAAGATATATATATATATATATATATATTTTAAATGCCTTTCATGATCTAATGGAGTACACAGCCACATAGTCAAGGGAAGAAATAGGAAAGATGCAGGAACATATATATTTGCATGTTGCAATTACTGTCAGGTGACTGATGGTGGAGTGAGCAAATTTGAGATTTCAGCGTACAGTGGCTGAATTCAAAATTGGAAGTTGCGATAAAACATTTTTGAATGTTGCCTATTTTACACAGCATTTGAGTCAATACAAATGCTATGCCTGCCTTACAAGAAATACATCATTTCTTACCAGAGAGTGAAAAAGTTGTTTTTCTGTTTTTTAGAGAGCATTTTCTGAAATCTTGCTAATCTGTATTCTGCAAACCCACTACTAATGGCAGGTTTGTTGGAGTGTAAACCACTCTCTACTTTGCCTTGGGCTGTCTGGTTTGTTCAAGTTACCCTGGAACAGAAATAGCTATAGTTTTGGCAGTATCAGTCCTGCTTTACTATAGGGAATACATTACTATTTAGCAGTGAGCATTTCCAAATGCAAATGACCCTCCAAATTAGGGATGTCCTGCCTCTTAGAACCACTACTAAACGACCACCTGCATGTGTTCATATTCAAAGCTGGTCTACTCACCCCATATGCATCTCCTCCAGTATTTTATTCGACAATCTGTTTCAGCTTCGCAAGGGAGCTAGCAAATTATGTATTGCTCATTTTGTCAAAGTCATCATTGATGACAATTCCGGCATCAAGAGGCTCATTTTGTTCTGCAGATGTTTTTTTTCAAATAGAAGATAAATCATGGTTTTCAATCTTTTTCTTTCTTTCCGTCATTTTTTCTTTCTTCTTTTCTTGCTGTGTTTCTTTATTCTGAGAGTGGGGATACACACTGAGCTGCTAGGAATTGGAGTAGGAACACAAAAAATAAATTAATTCAAAGAATACTGAACCTCAAGAGGAAATCCACTGCGAACCTAGAGAAGCCATTAGTACATGTTATATTTAGTACCAGCATAATGGACAGGAAAAAATATCAAGTTGTTTATATAAAGAGAATGGTCTCATTCATATTGGATTGCATCCCAAATTCCAAACCACAATTTACAGTTCCTGGCCACAGGAACTCACAGCTATTTTGTAGCATAGGATTCCCCAAGCCTGTAGGGTGGTATCTTCAGATGAAAAGAATAACTGACCTCAGAGGTAAGTTGCTGTAGGAAGCTCTTTTTACATTCTCTCAAATTGCATCTTGTCCAAGGGCTATACTTTACGCTGTGAAAGGAACACACTTTCCTGTCAATCTCTTGAAGTTGACAGTGTTCTTAATTTCAGAGCATCACCTCCAGAGTGAATTCATTTTTTTCAAAAGCCCTCACTGTTCATTGACAAGTGAGGTGGTCCCATTTGCTAGGAAAATACTTATATCCATGCTGTCACTGTTTTCAGAAGTCATAAAATTCCCCAAAGCTTGTTGAAAGGTCCTTCACGGATCATCTTAACTTTTTTGTTGGCCAGTTCCCTCAAATGATTTAGAGATACTTCTCATCCTGTTGAGAAGAAGTCATGGTATTCTTTGTCCATAACTGGAAATGACAAGTCACAAGAGTCTCAAGGGTTGAGTGTATCAAGGGTTGAGTATGTCAGGAAACTAGAGTTATAATGGCTGGTTAAATCTCACGGAGAAGGATAGATATTTAGCATATGTCTTGCAATTACCTTAAGGGAGTTGACTGGAGAGGCATATGGAAACACGGTTCGAGTGTACTATTACTGGGCCAACTACCATAAAGAGTTGTATCTGGCAATGGATATGAAAGGCAACAAGAAATGTTTCTACACGTTTATCAGCAACAACAACAACAACAAAGATGAAGTAATACATGGGCCTGTTGTTGCATGAGGCAGGGAACCTTGTGAGATAGGACACAGAGAAGAGTGAAGTACTCAGTGCCATCCTAGTCTTTATCTATGCAGATAAGCATGGCTTTCAGAAATCCCATGCCTGGAGCAAGGATGAAATATCCTCATGATGGAGGATTGGGTTAGGGAATTTAAATGCAGTGGACATACAGATGTCCATGGCCTTGTTGGGTCCAGAGAAACATGAGAAAAAACATTTTAATATAAGGGTCGTCAGACACTGGACAAGGGTGCCCGAGAAGGCTTGGAGTCTCCGTTAAGGAGCTAGCCAGAACTTAACAGGGCATAAGTCTAAGGAGCTTCCTCTGAGTTGGGTGGTTGGACTAGATGACTCCCAGAGGTGCCTTCCCATCCCAACCATTCTGTGATTCTGTGTGACTCTTTATGAGATTATCAGACAGAAATAGAGGTGATTTAAGCAAAGCTTCAGTTCCTTCATTACTGTAGGAATTATATTAAAATTTTGAAATATAGCATTTCAGATACATGTAGCACTGCTACAGAAAAATATGCTTAATGGAAAGCACAGATTACCAATAAAAAACACTGCTGAACAGTCTCAATGAATGCTTCTGGAATATGTAACTATTTCATTTAAGATCATCAGAGAGTCATAGAATCATAAAAGAATCATAGAATGGCTTGGGTTAGAAGGGACCTTAATGCCCATCCATTTCTGACCCCCTGCCATAGGCAGGAACACACTACTCCAGGTGGGGCCTCACAAGGGCCTGCTGGCCACCCTTTTTTTGATGCAGCCCAAAATCCAGTTGACCTTTTGGGCTACAAGTGCACATTGTTGATTCTGTTGCCCATAGAAACCCCCAAGTCCTTCTCTGTAGGACTGTAGTCATTTCTTCTCCTAGTCATTTCCACTTCTTTGAAAATCTGTCTTTAAAGAAGAAACCCTGAGATGCAGTATTATCTGCTAATTTAAGTGTGCTCACGATGTTTCAAAAATTAAAACATCCTGGCAAAAACTTGTGATGCTTGCACCAAGTAGTAGGAATTACTTGTAACTGTTCTTAAATGGAGAAAACTTTAATTTGTGTTTCAAAGCTAGGAAACTACATGAGTAGGAAATGCTCGCCACACAGCATGCTACACAGCTCTGCTAACAGCTTTTGGATGTCTCTGGTGAATTCTGTTTAAGGTTGTGTTATATTTTAGATGACTGCTACGAGAAAATGATCAATATGTAGTTAGTAGATTCTCTGTCCAGAGTAGTCTTACAGAACAGAGAACACAAGAATCTTGACCTCACAGCAATTCAGAAGTAACAGACAGCCACAATCAACCAGGCTATCTCTACGCTAGTTTAAGAGTAGAGGCTAAAAAGGACCAGTGATTAAATAATAGACAACTCGTAAGAAATTAAGAAAATCAGATGTTCATGTATGTCCTTTTGGCAGGACAGCCAGTTCACTTGCCTCCAAAGAACTCCATAACTACTTAGTTGGAGACATCGGATAATGTTACACGTAAAAATATCTATGTCATATTTTCAGCCTGTACAATACTGGAATGCTGGGAAGCTAGTATGGAACAAGCAAAGACTGTTTGTTATAGTGGCCAAACATGACAAAGCTTTAGTGAATAATTTTGAAACCTATTAACAGTAGTAGCCCAAGTGATTTCCACTTCTCAACCCCTGCCAACACCAAAAAATTTAATGTGAATCTACAGAGTTCCTGAAAGGTTGTGAGGGAAAGATGAGACATGCTTTTTCATCATGAACCATGTTAGCATCTCAGATAAAATACCAACCCAACCGATCAACTTTAGATAATGGATCTTAGATGACTTTTCATGAGTTGGTGGAAGTTGCCAAAGAATCTTGATATTACTAAATCACTATATTGCTACAAATGCAAATTCCAAGTGAGTCACTGTTGACATTGCTAGGAATTCAGTAAAGAACACTAATGAAACAAAGATATCAAATGGGAAATTACTCTTTAATGGACAAACGCTTCCATGATATATTATGATAAACACCCCCCATCCTTTAGCACATTCAGCATGTGAAGAAAATCATGTAGTTGTTGAAAAGAACTTCTTGCTCAAGCCAAGATCCCTACTGTAAACAAACCAAATTTTCTCAGATATTTCCTCATTTCAAAATGTGTAGATGATAGAAGAAAGTTACTTGTGCTGAACTGATGTGTCTCATTCAGGTAATATAGAATGGACAAACGGATATTTCATGAAACCCTCTAATACATTTACTTACTGTATTTGCAACACAACAAATACGGACTACCAGGATAATGATATATATGTTCTATTGAGATTTGATAAAACTGAAAACAACAAAGTTTCACAAGTCACTGAGTTGTATGGGAATAGTTAATTAAAATGACTTATCTTCTAAAGAACCCAACTGCAAAGCAGACTTCTCAGGCTGGAATGTCAGTAGAGGTTTCTTCTATAGAAGCCATCTAAATATTCAAGAGAGAAATTTAGCTTTATTTCCAAATCATTTTCTTAGCAAGTCTTGATAAAAACAAAATATATTGCTAAAACTTGGGCTACCACTCTAACTTTTGTATGTGGATTTAAAAAACTTGCTTTACTTTTACATGAGTCACAGTAAAGTTTTAGGCAAAAAATCAAATAATGGTTTAACAAGCTTCCACAAGGGTGATGTAAAGAGGTGGAAAACTGGAATTATGAAAATAATGAAGAAAATAAAAAGCTACAGAGATGTCAACAGATACAACCTCCAGAATGATCTAAAATACAAATTTATCTTTTTAAAATTAATTTCAGTTTTTTTATATTACTGATTTTATTTCTTGTGATTGGAAAATGAGTCAAGTTTTATTAACCTTCCGCAGACTTTTTATGTCTTCCTGTGTGACCCTCTTTTATTCCTTTACTTTAAAATGTATTTTACATACTGATTTTCAGGCACAGTTTAATGCTTCTTGTAAAAAGTTGAACTTGCAGAACTAGCTGCTGGAGTCATTGTTGACACACAAATAGACTAAGATTGTAAAGTCCCTGGTGATCCAGGAAGTATAAAACGTTGACTAGCTCCAGCAGTGCCAGTAGAAATTTCATAAGGCAGTGCTTGTGTTTCAGCAAGCTCATTCCCTCCAGTTCTTTCTGCCTGAGCACCAATTCAGCCTGACCTTATCATAGCCATAAACGCCACACTCTTCTCAACCTGAAAGGAATGCCTAGGGGTTCACTGGCAAGTTGTTTCTGCCAAATCATTTCCCAGATCCTGGCTGAGGTGGTGGGGGTGGTCAACTCCAAATGCTTCGGGACGCATCTGATGCTTTTAGATCCATGGGAACTCAGTGCTTGGGTGGCTCACTTTTCAGATGGGTAAGAGATGTGCACACTGCAGCTCTGCAGAGAAATAGCTACTGCGGTTGAGTAATTGACAGTGGAAAAGTGTGACTGAGTAAGAAGGGTTACATGAGGAGCTGCTCCAGATTCTTCACATTTCAGTTTGACTTCACCCTGGCACGACTCACAGGCAGAGACTAGCCTTTGTACACCAGGCACAAAAAGTAACAGAGGCACTAACGCTATGAAGCACTGAGTGCTTCCAAGTGCTATACATGCCTGGCACCTGGAAATCTGAAGAACAAAGTCACCTTCTTATTTTTCTGAATAACTGCAAATAGGAATTAAGTGTAAAAGTGTTTCAGCCCAATCTTGGTGCTACTCAGTCTGTCTGAGATCAGGGCTCACTGTGTGCTTTTTCCCTCTGACCCCATGTTATGTTGCAGAGTATCTGGTTTCTTTTCCATTCTTATGGAGTCAGCCTGGAAATTCTGCAACTGCTTCCTCTACAGTGAAGAAAGACCTCTTTCCTGATTTAAGTATGAGCACAAATAATAAAATCAAGGCAGAAGCCCCTGTTTTATTAATTTTATTATAAATTTTAAATTTTTAATGCTTTTCACACATTTTTGGTCTTCATCTTCAGTATGCTATAGATTCTTGTCCTGATTGCAAATAATCGTATTTTAGTTGCTTCAGAGAGGAGGAAACTGGTTGATCTGGGATATTCAGTCAACCTGAAGAGGCAAGGTTTGGGGCCTAATTGCATTAGTGAGCTTTTTCACTCTAAATGATCAGCAGTGAAATAGTTAATCAAACTGAAGTTGAAGCTATCTGTAAGGCTTCAGAGTTAAAATCAATTGGGATGAACAGAACAGTTCACACCTCTCGGAACTAATCTCTTGGTTTTGTTCACTGTTCTGGAAGGTCACTTAATTACCATGAGAAGTACAGACTTAATAATATGATGAAGGTTAAGTATGTTATTCTGAGGCAGGTTATGGAAAATCGAAGTAGATTCAGCAGCAATTCAGGAATGAAATACGTGGTCTCTCTTCATAGTTATTTTGACTAAGTTTCATTCTGCAAAATAGATGGTAGAAATCTCATCACCAAATATTCTTTGAGGTGAAAGAACAGTTTTGGTTTTTTCTTTCTATTAAATGTGTTCTCAGGCAGGTTCCATATGAGTTACTGATGATTATTATCCACTGTAAATACTAGCAAGAGAGTAACCTTTTTCCAGAGACTAGCATCATATGAAAAGATGAGTAGACCTAGGTTAGAAAGACCAGGACGTGTGCCCTTGTAGCCAAGAAGGCCAAACTATCTTGGGGTGCGTTAAAAAGAGCATGACCAGCAGGTTGAGGGAGGTGATCCTCCCCCTCCAGTCTACACTAGTGAGGCCACATCTGGAGTACTGTGTCCAGTTCTAGGCTTCCCAGTTCAAGGAAGACAGCAAACTACTGGAGAGAGTCCAGAGGAGGGCTACAAAATGATGAGGGACCTGGAGCATCTCTCATGAAAGAAAGCTGGAGACTTGGTGCTTAGCCTGAAGAAGAGAAGACTGAGGGAGGATCTTGTCAATACTTATCAAATGGGCAGGAGCCAAGTGGATGGCTCTTTTCAGCAGTGCCCAGTGATAGAACAAGGGGCAACGGCACAAACTGGAACATAAGATGTTCCATAAAAATGTGAGGAAAATTTTCTTTCTTTTGAGGGTGACAGAGCACTGGAACAGGCTGCCCAAAGAGGTTGTGGAGTCTCCTTCTCTGGTGATAATCAAAAACCACCTGGGTGCTCTCCTATGTAACCTACTGTAAGGTACCTGCTTTAGCAGGAGGTTGGACTCGATGATCTCCAGAGGTTCCTTCCAACATGTATGATTCTGCGATTCTGTAAAGTTATGCTGGTATTAAGCATGGTTGAGCAGCCTGAATAGACATAAAGTCCTTGGCTTAAATAAAACTCCTTTGATTTTTTGTCAGTTAGTTCTGGCCAGTGGAAATAGGAGTGTAAGAGCACTGAAAAGAATTTCTATGTCACTGTATCTTGTGTCTGTTAGGCAGTGAGGCAACATGAATCATTTTCAGATGCTCTAAGGTAGCCTGAAGACTACTGACATAAAGCAGCAGTCCTAGCTGTACTGAAAATTAGTTTTTACATACTCCAGTGGTGGCAGTTGTCTCTTTTACATCATTAGCAGCTATGTAAGATCACTAATATGTTACCTTGTCCAACTGTCCACAATTCCCCCATGCAAATAAAGCTGGAAAGTGCACTGAAATCAAGAGAACAAAATTCAAACAATATTCCTGGGAATCCTGAACTAAGCAGCCTGTTTCCCATCAGTACTTATCTTCCCTTAACGATATATTTGAAAAAGATAATCTATGTCTTTGCCTTTGTCAATAGCTAGGGCACATAAAGGATATGCTCACATTGCAATTTTTTTTTCTCTTGAATGTTATGGTTATTTCTGTGTGTGTGTATGGTTACGTAAGTTCATAAAATGTACAGATTTCTTCATTAATTATCACTTAATTATGTTAATTAATTATTAATAAAATGTAGAATCAATTATTTTTGCGAATGAAGGTTAAAGGTACCCTTCAGTCAAATTTGGATGAAATCAACTAATGAGGTCAGAAGTTATTAGCAGAGTGATACAAACTGACAGACACAAATATGCATTCACTGCGACCTCCTTAGGAGTACAACTAAATCAGTCTCTTTTCATCTTCACTTTAGAGAAGCTAGGATTGTGAGGAGATTTCTACTCTCTCCCCTCTGGTGCCTGTGTTTTGATACAATTGGATCTTTCTGGCCAAATAGCTCTGTATTACTCATCTCCTGATTAAGATAACTATATTTGGAGAAGCATTATGGACAAATTTGCTTGTCAGCATCTGTGTGTGGTAAAAGTGATGGTCCTTGGAGGAAAGACTTCAGCTGTGGTGCAAAGAATTGTGGGGAGTCGCCAGGAAGAAGGCCTGGAGCGCTCACTGCCTCAGCAGCATCTCTGTGGACATGAGTCATCATGGCGAGGCGGGAGAGCTTCCCAACATGAAGGCCTCTCATGTTCCGGCTCAGCAGGCAGTATGTGAGACATGTTGGCAACAGTCAGGCTACTGAGCCTCACAGCAAGAAACTGTCTGGTTAACAGGCAAATGTCAGCTAAAAGCAAACCAGAGAGGCAGCAGGAAAGTAGTACTAGAAATGTCCAACAAAATCACTGCCTTCTACCAAAAAATCTTGCATAAGACACAAAACGTTGGAAATGAGAACTGCCCAGAGCAGTGTCTTACTGTAAACTAAAGTCAAAGAACAAACATTATAAGTAAATAAGTGGTAAATTTTGCTAGGTAATAAGTTTCCTATACAGAATGACATTACAGGGGAATTTTTTTACATCTGAGTGCAGGAAGTGGTGAGGAAGGCAAACATTTATATAGCAAAGATAGGAACTCTGCTTTTCCAATTGAGAGCTATGCATGTAATGGAGGGAACAGCAAATCCTCCTGCTGCAGATTGAGGCCTTGGGAGGCAGTGGTGTGAGAACAAGATCTGAATCCTAGAGGACATTTTCAAAGAACACGGATGGCTGAAGTGCTCAGCTTCAAAATAGTGACAGATGGTTATACTGAGCAAACATTTAGGTTCAAATAACTCCAGACACAGGACATAGTGTGCAGGGGTCTACAAGCAGCAGAAATTGAGCTCAAAGCAACTCAAAATGCACAAATAAAAATGCTCAGCCTTAAGAGCAGTCATTCAATACAAGCTCAGAAAAACCCCTATATCCTAATCTCACTGTTACCGGAGAAAACATAAATGGCAGTGCATGCAGCGACTGAGAACAATGATTTCCAATACAGAGGAAACTGTCTGCAAAGTGACTTTGGCAAATATACATGCTGATTCGAATATATAAATATACTGCAAAAGGAGGTGGCCAACTGAAAGCTGCCATATTGGTTGAAGAGCTAAATAATCACCTGCCGACTGCTGTTCAATAGCCTGGCTGAATTGTGGAGCCAACTGCAACACAGCTCCAGCACCACATGAAAGTGCTAATATCAGACTTTAGAAAAGTGACAAAAGACTAGTGATTTTTAGAAAGGCTACCTAAAACTGCTAGACGCATAAAGGCTGTCAGTAAGAAAATTCCCTAAACAAGCAATTTATTCATTTATTTATTTTTTTTTGCTTGGAGCATAGGACTGTTGACACAAAGGGGCTCCAGTGACTGTTGAGCAACAAGGTAGACCAAGTCATGGAACTCATAACAGTACAGACTTACAATCTTGCCAAGAGAAAAAAGCAGAACTAGTCATCTTGGGGTCTGTGGAGAACTGAAACACAAGGACTATTTCAAGTACTGAACACTCCAAAACCAATATAAAAGTAGAAATGCATCCCTATTTGCAAATGCGGGAACTACTGAAATGCAAAGACCATTAGCTGTGATGAGACCACAGAAGGAAGAACTGACAAGGCTGCAGACAAGAGGAATTACTGTGTTCACTGAAATTAGCACAGAGTGAATCAGCAGCTGAAATGCAGTTAGAAAATCTTCAGGTAAACCAAGGATCTGCTCCTAGCCAAGAACACTGAGTAGGGCACTTGGAAGAAGTCAGTATCCATTGCCACCAACTGGAGACATGTTACTGTGATTTATTTACAGTCAAACTACTTGTGACCTCAGGAACGAATTCTGGCGTGTTATGCTAGTGAGTCTTCAGGCTTCTTGACAGTCTTTGCCACAGCTATTGACAGGCATTTGGGGCATGCAGGCATCAACCTAAGCATAACATAGACTGAAACTGGACTTTGGGATGTAAAGAGTATAGCTTATGACATGACTGTTATAGGAGATGGGGTTGTTCAGGCAATCTGGGAAGATGAAGTCACACTGAAGCAACTTCTCAGGAAATGCTGATGAGAGAATATCAAACAACAAACAGACTAGGTCTGAGAAGAGCTGAGTTTGCCTTATACCATATGTTTCCTGATTATCTTTGTAAGGGTTGTGAGAACTATGAAACTGAAATAATGCTCAGGCTGGCAAACAAGAAAATGAAATTCTCATTTTTTAGTATTTTTTTCAGATTCTTCACTTGCCCTTCAGATATCTCTTGAGACAGCCTACAGTGATGAAACATGGGACTTGTCAGAAAACCTGGAATGGGTATTTGAAAGAATAAATAAAATTGTTAGCAATCACCCGGCTGAAGGTGCTAAGGTATTTATGCAACAGCATGAGCTACAACATGATACCTCAGGAGGAGGCAAAGTACCCTTTTGCAAAGCACACTGTAACAGACCCGACAGACACATTCTGTCCGAAAGGACAAGAGGGAACGGCCTCAAGTTGTGCCAGGAGAGGTTCAGATTGGATATTAAGAAGAATTTCTTCTCAGAAAGAGTGGTTGGGCATTGGAACAAGCTACCCAGAGAGGTGGTGGAGTCATCGTCCCTGGAGGTGTTTAAGCAAATGGTAGATGTGGTACTTAGGGACAAGGTTGGCAATACTGGTGGTAGGTGGATGGTTCAACTAGATCTTAGAGGTCTTTTCCAACCATAATGATGCTATGATTTTATGATTCTAAGTGACACATCAGATTTTAAGAGGAGGTCTGGCTCTAATTCTCATAGCAAAAGGCTGCTTTCGAGCACAAGGTAGCCTTCTACGTAGACATTAGATAACATTATAGAAAGGCAATGCTAAAAGCAGCCAAATGACTGGAGCATATCTGTGAGGCTCCATAGACAAAAGTTGAAGAAGAGGTGATGCCAGAAAAGCAGTTCTGGAGGCAAGTATGTTGACCAAAGCATACATTTAAACCAACTTAACAGAAAGATTTTCCAGATAAAGTCAAGGTTGTCGTCTTGGTTTTATTTGTTTGTTTGTTTTGTGTTTTCTTCTTTTTTTTCATTCTGAAGAGCAATCTAGGGAAGTTCTGTGATATCCAGAGTATTGTATAAAACGGTCTAATTAATTTTCTGATCAATCTCTTACAAGCCAGTGATCAATCTCAATCACGACTTATTGGTAAGAATTTTATTCTTATGGTTCTTCAATCATTTTGAATACAAGGATTTTTAGAACAGCTGGAAAAATTACACTGTGCGAGTAATTTGTACATTTAGAAATATTACAATTTCATGAAAAATCCCGAATGTTTACTAGTCTGAGAGGTTTTTAAGAAGACCAGAACTTCAGCGAAAGATCCGGGAGAGCTAGCTTCAGTTTGCTGCTCCATCACAGACTTCCAGTGTGAACTTCAGTTCCTTGTACTGTGCATCATTTCCAATTTTTAAAGTGTGTGTTTATGTGTGTGTAGAATTAAACTTACCCATCACTGGGACATGTGTTGCACTCTTGTGACTGAAGAATGGTTTGAAATGTGATAAGGCTGGACATATATACACCATACCTGTACATGCTTACTGATACTTTTTTTGTGTGTGAATATACCTAGATGTTTGTTCATGACTAAACAGCACCCAATTAACTACATAATACTACTTACATTAGCAGAGTTTAATCACATTCTCATTAGCAGCTTATTATGATCATTAACTCATCATTTGTCTGCAAAGCAGATGAATTAGCATTTTATGTGCATTAAGGATATGGCCACATATATATTTACTACCTAACTGTCTTTTATATTATGAACTACTAGGACTTTTTAAAAAAGCTTGTTATTTGTCTTCTGCAAATTTTTATGTTATAGCCAGTAAGTTAATTTTGGGCAATATTTAGTAGAATTCCATTAGCTGAATCCAAAGCTACATCCTTCTTGCGACAGCTTTCAGAGATGTCCAAGTAACAGATCTTTCTCTTTTATATGACAGAAACATATGTCTCACTATTGTTCATTAGAAGCAATATCAGCATTGATTTGCTAACTTCTTTACAACAGTTATTTAAAAATTAAATAAGTTAATGTTACCTTGTAAGTAAAACACTCTCCCATTACACTTCAAGTTTCGTTTCTAGTGCTGAAGGTAATTTGAGACTAGAAGGAGTCAAAAGTAAAAGTCTTCAACTGTAATTTAAAGAAAGATAAAGAATTATTTAAGAAAAGTTGGGACAAAATGAAAGGCAAATTAAAAAATTCAATTCTCCATTCTAATCCAGTGGCACTATACAAATCTGCAAATTCTTTTACTGAAGTCACTTAGCAATGTCAGTGAGGACGCTTTTTCTGGTTTCATCCTATGCATTTGATGCACCAACCCTAAATGAATGCAGCACTACTTCTTTACTTGAAACTTTGCCTCTCCTGTCCAAGCTGTTTCCTTGGAGAACAAAGAAGACAGGAGTACAGTGTTGCTGCCAGCCAGACTTTCTTTTCAAAACCATGGCAGAAAAATCTAGGCCACATGAAGGAAAGAGAAAAAGAAGGATCATCATTTTTTTTGTGGCACTCTCCCAAAGCCCCAGCAGAGTCACATGTGCCAGGCCTTCTTTGTCTGACTGAGAACCCAGGGTTGCTTTCCAGATATACCTGTTGCTTCTCCATTCTTTTCCAAGGTGACAGTGGAAGCAGGCAGACAAAGCATTTGACACCAGTTTCAAATCCACATTTGGCGAGACCACACAGCTCAAATACATTTTTTCTTAAGTGTAAAATTGCATTAGATTTCAAATCACTTAACGAGGCCAATGCCAGCATGCAAGCACACAAAGAGGAATTTGTTGTGACCTAAGGAGATCGATTTGCAAAAGATTCAGCTCTTGTCTTAGATAAAAAGCAGACAAGAAGTACTGTTTTCCTAGAATGAGGGAGGACTACCCTGATCAGAGTAACAAGTAAAGTTTCTCCTTTCAGCATGGGGTGGGGAAGCATAATGCTTCCTTTCAATTTCAAGATATTTTGTGTTAAACCCATTGCAAATTAAGTTGATTGCCTAGAGACTATAGCTACTGCTTATAGCTCACGAGAGAGACAAGACAGTGTAATGATCTGTGACTGCATACCGTACATGTAGACTACAGCCATCAGTCAACTACATAATCTTCAGCATCAAGATTCATTAAAGTCAGTGGGAGTCATGTTGTTAAAACCTTGTGTGCAATCTGGGTAACAAAGGGGTTAAAGCTATAGAATCAAGAAACGGGGTAAAGAAAAAAGTGAAAAAGAAACTGCTAGAGCTGAAGTGGATGCAGCCAGGATAGTGCTTGCGGCTATAGATTACTCTTAGATTTTCCTCACATAAACATTTTGAAAACAAAACAAGTGACAATCTATCATGTCTTAGGAGATGACACTCTTTTCCTTTTTTTGTTATACTCATCAAAATTACAGTTTCCATTTGTTAAGAAATAGTGTTTTTCCAAAATTCTTGCATGCTAATGAACATGTCAGTGCACCCACTTTCTTCTCAAATAACTAGCTGTAATAAAGTGGGTCTTTGAGATCTGAAAGCGTTAAAAAGAGAGTTAAACCTTAATTATGGGCTGTAAGCTGCTGAAGGGAGAATACTAGAATGCAGCAATGACATCTGGACTAGTACTAGTGCACGTAATGCATATCTGTCACTGACAGCTCACTGGGTTACATTTAATTCACAATCATCAGTCATGTCTTCTTCTTTTCTATGCAAAAAAAAAAAAAAAAAAAAAAAAAAAAAAGAAAAACAAACAAACAAACAAACAAAAGAAACAAAAAAAAGAAACAAAACAAAGCAAAACAAGCAAAAAAGGCTGCAGAGTTTGGAATGTCTTCAACCAAGCTATAAATTCACATTGTTAAGAAGAGCCAAACCACAGTCACCACTGATTTGAAGGAACTCTTGTACTTAGTGATCATCTCATGAAGCAGAATACATGGAAAACAAACATTAAGGTTTATAAACAGAAAGTAAATAAATGGTGCCTAATGTTGGTCACCACAATTCATTTATAGGCTGCTCTGCTCNAGAAACTACAGCAGCACCAGTGGCAGAGAGATTGTTTTCAGAGGACAGATTCTTCCACATGCTGAGATTCAAGCAGATGACCTTACAGATGTAAATGAAATGGAGAAATAAATGTCAACAAATATTACTTCCATACACTGTGCTAATACCACATCTAATGAAGCTCTGTAACTCTTCTCTAGCCCATATAGTCTTGGTTTCTGACTTCGACTCTCCCTTCTCCTGGTTTAGGGGGAATGCCTCTATGTTCCCTCTCCATGTAACTTGTGGCACAGATTGGATTTAATAAAGTAAAATGTGAGCAGCATCCACCTACCAAGAGGAAATAACTGTGAAACCTAGGAACCAGAAGTGATTGCAGGATCAATACAGAGGCTGACTGAGCCTTTGCTTTACCAGGTTGCCTTTTTGTCTGTGGAACAGGCAGTACTGGAATAAACAGTGCTGAATAGAAATCAGCTTGGGTAAGAGCAGGAAATATTGGCCTCATAAACACAGACACAAAAAAACACTGTCTCTAAGCCTCACATTATAGTCTCCTTTCTCCTTGAAATATGTAAGCAGCAACCTGCAGGTGTCTAGAAATGTTTCTCTTAAAACATGAAACTGTTACTTCCATGGCTTCACAACAAGAAGGCATATGGGCACAGCCAATTTTCACTTAACAACTCAGCCGAGGCAAACAAAACAGCAGAAGCTATGGTAAATGCAGACCTCTTTGATCCCAAACTAAATGACAGTTTTAGCACTAACACTTGTCCAGATGCTTTTGTTACAGATCAGAAAACCTGTTTGGCAAGCTCTCACTCATTTGGCTATAAGTATTTCAGTTGCCTTCCCACTAGATGTAGTCTCACCACATAAGTCATGTTTCAAGACAGAGTGAACAGATGAGCTTGTCTTATTCAATCACTAATATTGATTCACACATTCACACAGAAGAAAATGCAACTTTGAATTGTCTTGGCAGAGAAAACACCTTACACATGCACAATTAAAGATTAAGGAATTAGCAGGTGCCCTAATCGAAGCCCTTCAGGGTGGGTTCTACGATTTGACCACACTTCATTATGTTTGTCCTCTCCGTGCTACGAAGTGACCTCTGGCTAGGTGCACATTTTGCTATGGTTTATGGCAATTATGATTCTTGTTCATGGTAGATTGACTAGAATCTCTTTGGACTATCTAGTGTATAATCTTTCTTTATGTATTTCTACTACAGTACCATATGCATTAGCACTGGCCTACTGGGTATCGTTTTATCTCAGCTTTCATGTATACTTTCTAATTATTTTAATACTGTACTGTCATTGGAGCTTAACGTTGAAAATAGAATTCACTTTTCACTTAGCCCACCACAAAATTACAACTTATGACAATGTAAGTTAAGCTTTCAGTAGTAAGTAGGAAATAATAGTGCACTTCATAGTATGACATATACTAAATTAATAAGTTTTAAATGGCTTAAAAAGAACGAATAAATGTATATTGCCTTGAAATAAATACGTTAGCTGCTCTGAAAGTAATGCCTCCTATTTTATGATGTTGGCCCACAACATCAGAGGTGGATGTTGGTGGTATAGCAGCAGAGGTTGAACCTTCCCAGAAATATTCCATTATTTTTTGTTGCTGTGTTACAGATGGCAGCAGAGGGGCAGTCTGACAAAGTGGTGTCTGACATGGAAGTGCGTGTGAAGCAAAGGTGTGTCACTGAATTCCTCCATGTGGAAAAATGGCACCCACTTGCTTGCTGAATGTTTATGGAGACCAAAGAGTGGATGTGAGCACAGTAAGGCAGTGGGTGGTTTGTTTCAGCAGTGGTGACTGTGACAGTGGGTCACCTCCACTGTTACACATTTTATGAATGTGACAAGGAGGATCATGTTTATGCTGGTGAAAATGCATAGCTTGTGGTGGAGACTGTTTTGAAAAAGTGTTTTGTAGCTGAGAATTTGCTCTATCAAACACTGTTATTGTGTTCTTTGTATCTGTAGTAGTTTGCAACAAAATAAATACGAAGCAATATTTTTGGGATGAGCTACATGTGTATTTGAAGAAACTCCAATCATAATGGCATGTGTTTAAAATTAACATTTTATCATATGATGAGTTCTACATAAGCTGTTTTTACTATTTATTATTTGTGATATGGTAGTGCCCAAAGGTTTTGGCCTAGCTGTGCTAGACACTGAGCAACAGTTTTATCTGTATTTAACATTTCTTCTACCCTAACTAAGCACCAGTCTTGTACAATTTCCCTCCTCCAAACATCCTTAACACTGTGTTATTTCCAACTGTTCCACTACCCATCTATTCCAGGAAATAACTTTCCTTTGAAAAATCTTTTTTTTTCTTTCAATCCAAACTTTATCTTATCTCATTGTAAGGTTAACAGGTTGTAAAGTTAACCAGTATATAGAGAAGTCAGGCTAGTAAGAATAGTCAAACAGAGGAAAGGTGCTCACCAGTGTTGTAGGCTCGCAAGACTCCGGAAGGAGCGATCTCCAGGAAGAGATCCTTCCTTTGTGGAAGTCAGCCCTTAAATGGGGTCTAGGAGAAGTGGAGCCTGGCTCCACCCCTTCCAGGCACACAGGTGAATTGCTTTCACCTGTGCTCCCATGGCTGACTCAGTGCTTGCCTCAGGTGGTCAATCAGAGGTTCAGGCCATGATTCAACAGTTCCCATACATTGCCTTATTCCAGATGTCAGGAACTGCCTTTGATTGTTGTGACCTTTCGAAGATGACAGAGACTGGCCTTGTGATGACTTTGGCCAGCTCACACAGCATCACTTGTGACCACAGCATTCTATCCTATAAATGTCCAATTTACTGAAGAGGTCCCTAAGTCCATTTCTCTTTGTGTATAATGCCTTCCTCCTGCAGAGTCTTACAAGTCAAATTGCATATATATAGTCTTTATCAGTAAAGGCTGAAGCACTGAAAGCATTGAGTACCTCATCCTATTCCCTGTCACTCAGTCCTCTGCCCCATTGCTCTGTGTGTCCATGTTTTCCTTTGTTTTACTTTTGCTGATGATTTGCTCTAGAAGATTTTATTCTTGTCTTTCAGCTCACTTACTAGTTTCCACATCAGCTGAGCTTTGGCCTTCCTAATTGCATCCCTGCAGACTTGGGCAACACCTCAATGGTCCACTTGGCTTGCTTATTCCTGCTTCCGTACTACAGAGCTCCAAGGAATTGTATAGCTATTAAAATGTATTGTGTACTGCAGAAGTTTTATTTTTGCTACCAGTACCATTTTCTAGGATCAACTCCAGTCATTTCTGGTCACCCTGTAAATGAGTCTAGGTGCTGCTGTCTTGTGATCATTGTCACCTTGTGATCAGCCTCTATAGAATCCCCAAGTTTAACCTTAAATTCTAGTCTAAAAACCAGGAGGTGGAGCCAAACTGTTGTTTTCCTTATGGTGAACATTAAGTAGCTAATTAGCAAATAATTGATTGCTAGAACAATCATACTGAACAAAAGTTAGTTTTATGTGTGAGTTGTTGACCTTTTATCTGGACAGCTCTTTCCAGATGCTTGGGTCAAATGATGTTAAGTTCTTTGATTGTAAGAAGGATAAGTTGGCAGTTTCCAAGAAAGCATGAAGGTATACATCAAGCACACGTACATCACAGATTATATAGAATAAAACTGGTAGAACATACAGTATTCACATGCCAGATGTTAACTATGCATTATGCATAATAAGGCTTCCTTTCCTTGTAGTGGTGTTCAACAATAAATAAGAGTCTTAAGTGTTTACGTGCTACAGTAATGGAAGCCCACTGTGCTATTTCAGAAGGGGAAAATGGATGGCCATATATGAAGTAGAGAGCGAAGAAACCTTCAGAGTTCCTTTATATCTAAGTGCTGTCAAACATGGTTTTGAAATAAAACATTTCCACCCTCCCCCAACTTTTTACAGGGTTTTTTCACTCAGATAATGTAGATGCTTAAGGTACAATAATAACATCTTCAGAAGATTGTTAGATTATATGAAAGAGGAAATAGTAATATAAGTACAGAGAGATACTGAGAAAGAGGGTATGTAGTTTGAGTCAGAAATCCTCTGATCTCAAAAGAAGCAGATGATGCAGATAAAACACAGGCTTCGCTGGCACAGCTAGCAGGGAACTTTTATGTGTACATAAAGCAATTATAAAAGGTGTTTGATTTTGCATTAAAGGAGCCAATTAGTTCCTTTTTTTTGACTAAAAATATATATTTCTACTTTTTGTATTTTCAGCAGACAACAAACCAAAATGAAGCCTGGTAGAAGTTATTGACTAGAAAAAGCTTTTAATATGCTTTAGCGCAGTAAATCCAGTGTGAAAATTCCCCTGACACTGAGATCTATTTCTAAGAAAATGACAAAGATACTAGCTTTAGAAAGTTCCCCTGGTTCTCGAGTAGAATTGATCTTTAAAAAGCAAACTGGAGACATGAATTGCTGGATACCCTACATGAGTGACACATTGGCTGTAGCTGTGGTGAACCTTTGCTGTGGGGTTATCCCATGCAGGATTGTTTGTTGGTTTTGCAAGCATATTTCCCTTGAAAACAGGAAGAGGTCAAGAAACACCAGTAACAAGTAACTGACTATGACACGGAACAAAGAGCACTGGGTCTGTGATACACCAGAGAGCGCTGAAGTCTCTGTTTGTTTTTCGCTGTTGTAATTGCACTGTTGTATTACACAACATATTTAGCTTTTGGTCTCATGTGGGAGCAGCTTTCAGGAAGGTTTCTGCAGCATAACAGCTTCCCATGAGGAATGATTTCAAAGGGCAACTCCAGGATATAGATATAAGAGAGTTGCTGATCTTAACATGTTTTTCTAGTGATTATTTCTGAATAACCATGTTTTAGAGTACTAGGACTCATTTAGCAAAGAATGTTTACTTAGAGGTAAACACTGCAATCTATCTAATATTCCTTAATTTCTTGTAATTTCTCAAAAATAATCATCATTACTTCCAGATGTTATTTAACCATTTTAAGTAAAAAATTATTATTGATAAAGCACAGTGGTTGAAATATGATTAAATTGAGTGGCGAGGAGTGAGGAAATCTGGTATAGAAGTTCTTGGAGACTGTTTTATGAGACCTGGGGTTCAAGGTTATTGTCCTGGCACAGACAGAAAGGGGCATGGCCTGCCATAGATATGTTTGGCAGCATTTTAAAGTTTTGAGAATGCTTCATTTGTATTTATGTGAGCATGGAAGTAGGTCAATCACCACAATGCATCCTGCTCATGGAATACATCAGTAACTCCATGATTTTTCAACCTCTCAGCTATTGTAAATCTACCCACATTCACTAAGGGAGATGCCCAAGATTGACTTGCATTTCCAATACCAAGAAATGCCAACTCTGTTATATGATTTTGAATAAAGGTTAGCACCAAGATTTTAAGCCTCATGAGCATCCTCAGCAGACTTTGGTAGTACTTCCTTCATTATTCTGTAATATACTTTGAACTGTTATCTGCGGTTATTTTCTTGGACAAGTTCCAGAAATCAAAGGACAATTGGACACATTCTGATAGGCCTTGATAATTACCAAGGCAAAAGCTCATTTATTCTGAGCTTACAGCTTTCTTACGCTTTCACGTGTACTCTTCTGAGGGGAGAGGATAAAAAAAAAAAGCTCTTGGATTGAAACACAGACCTTGCCCTTTCCACAATAAACATAAGCTGCCAAATTGAATATATCTCTTGAAAGTATCAATTCAAGAATTTTTATGTATGCTGTTAACATGAACAGCCTTGATAGTTTGTTACTCAGCTGTTTTGGAGCATTTCGGGTAGAAACAGCTCTGCAAAAAAATTTGATATAATAAATCCAGAAGATTTTTGCTGTAGTTCGTGCTGTAAAAAGATATTTCAAAAATCATTTTCTCCAAAACTTCATAAGTAAAATATGCCTTTATTATTGGCAAACAGTACTGCAGATAGATGCTTTACTAGTGGTTGGCATTTCTCCCTTTCCTTACTCTTTCCTTTTATTTTCTTTTCTTTTTTTTGCCAAGACTGATTCTTTAATTCCAAAAAAGAAGTGGTATCTTGTAGAAGCAGAGAAGATTAATTTGTTTAGACAGACAACAAGGAAATTCCCTCCAAAGAAAAGTCTATATTGAAGAGCGTATTAAGAAACTGAACTCTTCAGAAAGCAGGAAACTCTCCAAATTCATGATAAAGGGTGAAATGTACTCCTTTGCATGGGAACAATAAGTCAGTTCTAAGCTATCCAGCTCACTGTATTTCTCTGACTTTTCTTTCTACTAATAGTAATCAGAAACAAAGCTACGCAAAGTCCACTGGTGTGGACTTCGGGAGGTTATTGGGTAGATGCTTGAGTTAAGGAGGTTTTTTGCTCATGCAAACTGTGCCTCTCTGTGATAGATGACACAGAATGGCAATGCTGTAACCAGAAGCATTTTTTACCACCACTCCAAAGCATGGAGAGGCTTTTCTGCTGCTGTGAAATCATGAATTTCAGTTGCTGAGATTACGATCTGTGGGATGCACTAAATGGGATGTAAACCACAATGCTGATGTTAGCTGGCTGCTTGGCTGAAGTGCCTTACGCAGCGGCTAATCACCTGCTTCTGAGAAGAGAGGAGGTACGCGGAGAGTTTGTTTTTCCTATAAATTGATCTCTGATCCTTTCATCCCTCAGTATAGCTGTACTTGTTTAGTCTACTGAGCCCTCTCAGGGCTAACACATAATGAAGTGCAATTGCACAAGGGTGTTTGTAGCCACAGCAGTGTTGTTAGCTGTGTTCCTTAATGGATTTGGATAAAAACTCTCTCAGCAAATAGCACACTGAAAACAAATATTCTCTTTGTTGTCTTAGGATATACTGTCCCCATCACTGTACTGCATTTGTTTTCAAAACAGACCCACTCATGGTCGCATTTTGGTCTTTGAACTTTGAGCTGACCAGTTGTCAGATACCGATGCTTCAGTGTGAACCTTAGCACAGAAATAGGCCAATAGATATGAAATACAGAGAGTAGGTGAGCTGCACTGATGGGCAAACCATCTGGTAGCTTTCTAATTTATTTGTATTTCTTCTAAAAGGAGAGGTTGGGTGGAAAATAGATTAAGGAAATACTGACAGAATGCAGTCTCTTTGAGCTGCTCTGTGTTGAGCAGCCAGCCACATGGGGTGAAAATATGGCCTTAGGCCAGCAAAGTTGGCTCTGAAAGCTCAAGGGTGAACGAAGCACCCAGCACATTCTTGGGCAGTTTATAAAGATGGCAGAAGTCGTTAAATCCATTCCACTGCTGCTCACCAGATGTCACCATAGAAATGAATTAATTGCACACAGGGAGTCAGTTTCCTTTCATGACCCACGACTATACCCTGACTTGGAATATGCAAGAGGACAGTACAGATCATCACCTTATGTGATCCCATCTTTGAACATTAGGGTTTTCACACTAAGAGACATCATTACCAAAATGGGACTAATCTCGTTGAAATCAATGACAGACATGGAATCCAAAGTTTGCGTGTAGGTAAAAAATCAGCCACATTCACCTTTCTGTTCCCTGTAGAAGAAGGGGTGGGCAGGATGTGGGTTTGTTCTTCTAATTGCTGCTGGAAACTGAGGCACTGAGGTTTAGAAATTGCTGTCCCCTGAAATCCATGAGTTGGGATGAAGCATGGTTCAGCCTGTAAGGCACACTGCTCCCAGGCAGCCTGTGGGAAGGCATGGGCCAGGCAGTGCCCTTTGCTCTGTGCCTGAGACCACAGCTTCACTACCTGGAAACTTGTGCCCAGAGTGTTTGCTCCCATGGTTGGCAAACACATTCAGGAACAGGCAGCAGAAGGGCGTGTTCATTCAGCAGGTGTGCCTTTGGTTTACCAGGTCACAGACTGAAAGGCATGGATGAGGAAATAGGTGGTTTGATATTTCACCAAAATTTCAGACTTTAGAAGTCCTCTTGGAACAACTGAAATGCATGTGTGAGGCAAGCAACACTGTAAAATTCTTCAGACTTTAACAGTGATGTGTTTGTTGCAGTAGTTATTCACTGTAGATACGGTTAACGGTATGCAGGCAGCATCAGGTTTTAGTTCTGTGGCATTTTGCTGACCTAACAGTAAAATGGTCTTCCTTTCTCAGATTTTAATGTGCTATGTCAGGAGTAAATTACATAATGGATGCCTGGGACTTTCTGTCTTGTGATCTGATTCTATAGCAGATTTCACCCTTCTTTCCCTCAGAGAAGGTAATTAATGGAGTGTACTATGATTTCCATATGAGATACTCTTCAGAGAACTTTTTTTAGTTGTGTATGTATAGCCATGTGAATCATTTGGCTTTAAAAGAGACTATACTGTGCAAAGCTTAAATAGTACTGATGATCCTTTTTTTTTTTTTTTTCTTTTTTTCCCCCCTTCCTGCGTAGGACCTCTTGAATATATTCAGGTTTCTGTTTTTCACCGAGGTAAAGATTTGGGCATTCTTCTAGCATTTACCTAGCTTTACAGAGGCATGCATGGATCTTTACAGCAATAAGTGGTTTAACAGTTACTTGGTATTGATGAGCTAAGAACCTTTCCCATAGGCAGGAGTTGTAGGATCATGTTAGTTAACTCTTCAGTTAATTTACTGTTAAAAAGTGCATGCTTTCATTTCAGGGTGCAGGTCAATAGAGAGGCAGGTGTTCGTAAAGCAAAGATTTAATTTTTATACCGAAGAAAACCTGATGATCCTGTTCTTGGCAAGGTGGATTAACTCACACTAGTCCTAAGCTTTTTTTTTTTTTCCACTTGAAAGACAACATGGAGAATAGATCCAAGAAAAGGGGAAACATGAAAAAGAGAAATGAGAATTCTCTGTGGCTTTATTGTCTTTGTTCATCTGCAGTAGTAAAAGTTTCCTAACTGAGTATGTGGTAAAATAATCATTTGTCATAGAGGTAAACTTACTGTACACCAATGTTCTGCATTTAAAAGATCCCTAGTGTGCTATGAACTATATAGTGTTCATAAAAACTCGTACTCAAGAGTCAGATATTCTTCCTTCTTCAATTACTGTAGTTACTGTCTCTAAGGATGGGTTATTAAACACTCAGTGTCAAGACACACTACACTGTACTTTGTATGATATATGGTATAGTTTTTTTTTTTTC
>JACDJE010001136.1:9354-24125 GCA_016647715.1 Pavo muticus
TTGGAGGGGGGGGGGGGATGTCTGTCTGTGAACATGCTTAAAATCTGACAGGACAAGGCTGCGGCCAGCCTGATCTGATCAGTCTTGAGTGGGACCAGGAGGTTGGAGCAGACTCCTCTGCAACTTTGGACCAGCTCCTTTGTACAGAAAATTTCTGTGATTCCACGACTGTCAGAACTTGGCTTGTTAGAACTTGGGGTTTTTTTGGTGTTCTTCATAGAATTGTTTGAGTTGGAAAGGACATTTGAAGGCCATCTCTAGTCCAGCTCCCCTGCAATGAAGGAGGACTTCTACAGCTAGATTGGATGCTTTCACAACATGATTTGGAAGAGGTCCGGCATGGTTTGAGTAGTCAAAATAAGATCCTACTTAGTAATAATAAAAAAGCTTCTTTTCATAGTTATGTTTTTATCAAGGTCGGAACATGCAGATGTGACTTGTTTGGTTTTTTTTTCCTGTCTGGTAGGCCAGCAAGATGGAAAGTCAAGTACTGATATTCTTGTTTTCCCTTTGGGAGCTCTAGGGTATATGATGTTCCCAAATAAGACGCCTGTGAAAAATGAATCTCTAGTTCATTTTGGCTGCCCTTTAGCTTTGTGTTGGGCTCCATCCTTTGTGCTAAACTCCGTTCTTTGTGCTAAAAGGATAGATGTTGCAAAAGCAGTCCTATGGTTCCTAGCTTGGACTTCAAAATGCATTTCTTTTGGCCATCTAATCATTCTCTCTTTATGCATTTGAGCAACCATATTTTTCCTTGCATAAGCAGAAATCAGATTTCAAAGCTCTTGGGAAGGGTGCTTTTCTTTTCAAAGCATATTACCACAGGAAAAGCTGGGAGTTGCACTGGCATATACATACTATATATACATACCCCACTGTGTGTAATTCTTGGCAAGCCATTTAGTCATCAAGTATGTTTCACTTTAAAATAGGAAAATTGTTTGATAAGGTGGATTTGCAGATGGAATGTGTAGAAATACTGCTTTTATTACAGTATTGGGATGCCTTTGTCTCAGAACATGCAAATTCATCATGTGGGTTTGTTGATACTGTGCTGTGACCAAGAAAATAAATGGGCTCCTATGTGATATTTATTACCTGCCTTAAATTACCATCTCCATAAATTCTTTTTTTTAAGTTGCTTTCAAGATAATTTTACTCAGGGCAAGTATAGGAGACATTTTCCCTTATATACACTTTCCTGTATTTTTTTCTTCTTTTTATCTTGATGGAAAAGTCTTTTTACTATATTTTCCTTCTTGTATTCAGTAGACCTGGAGTTGTCATCCCTGTCTTTCTTGTGTTGTCTGTTATTAACTAAGCTTTCTTTCCATAACTGGTGTTTCCCATAAATATTTTCATAATTCTCTTGCATCACTTCATTCATTACCCTGAAGGAAACACAGCTCTACTTCAATATTCTTTTAAAAATGAAATTTGAAAGTGAGATGGGGCAGATGGCACAGTAAAGAGCTTTTGACGGAACCTTTCTAAGTCTCGCTCTGTGCTACAGACAAGCAGCATGCAGTTACAGGCAGCTGGGATGGATTGGGAGACTGAAGGAGGGTAGATGGGATAGAAAAATCCCTCAAAGCCATCCATACCATCACAGAATGGCCCGTGTTGGAAGGGACCTCAAGGATCATGAAGCTTCAACCCCCCCACCATGTGCAGGGCTGCCAACTTCCACATTTAATACCAGACCAGGCTGCCCAGGGCCCCATCCAACCTGGCCTTGAACACCTCCAGGGATGGGGCATCCACAGCCTCTCTGGGCAGCTGTTCCAGCACCTCACCACTCTCATAGTAAAGAACTTCCCCCTGATATCCAACCTAAATCTTCCCTCCTTCAACTTCAAAGCATTTCCCCTTGTCCTGCTATTATCTACCCTTGTGAAGAGTTAACTCCTGTCCGGTTTGTAGGTTCCCCTTAGGTAACCATCTTGGGCTGCTGCAGTATTAATCACCCTTTTCCACCTAAATGTATTTTTCAAAACAGCAGATTAAAGCTTAATATTGCTTCTCCTTGTGTGTCTGTGCTTTTTTTTTTTTTTTTTTTTTTGAAGTGCCATACATTTGTTTTCACTGCTCTAAGCAGTGAGCAATTTGTTCCATACAATTCATCTGCAAGTGAATGTGGTAATTGTAAGGTCCTCCTTCACTTTATTCCGTGCTGAATCACAAATGAGGATTTGGGTCAAAGGCAGAGTGTGAAAAATTAAGATAAAATGATAAATACTGTATTGCTTTAAATAAAATTCCCCAAAGGAGCTCTAGGTGCTTCTTAGTTGATAATGTGCAAGTTATCAATCAGGTCAGTCTCTTGATTTTCATACTTGTGCTGAAGAAATGCAATTTGCTAAAATATAATTTAAAGTAAATGTAGGATTGTGGTGTGGGTGGATACTTTTTCTTGCTTGCAGCCCATGCTATTTGATGCTGTTTCCTTGGCAGATTTAGGAGAGAGTCTAGGCCAGCTTGTAGGTTCTCATACAGCCAGGGCTCTTATGGCAGCCTTTCTAGGAGCACCTGAGTGATGTTTTAAATACTCCTAATAAGCTTTACACATGGCTTACCAGCATTTCTCTCTGTTGAGAAGAAATCTTTATTATATAGCCAAGGCTTCTATAGACATTGCCTGAAGTGTTGTAAATCCCACGTCCCTGAGAATACGGTATTGCTTTGTAGTCTTGCTCTGTAATGTTCAGCAGCAACTTGGTTTCAAGCCAGAATGTCTGGATTTTGTTTATGCCACGTTGGTACTGTAAATTTGTCAATTACCATAAAAACATTATAAAAATTGTAAAGTTTGAAGTCCTGATCAACTGAAAATAGATTTCTCATCGGTATGGAAACAGACCTGTGTTCTGCTCTGTTCAGGCAGATGGCTACCCACTCTGGGAATTTTCACTCTGGCTTTGTTCATAAGTGCTAAAATTCTTCATTAAAACATTTGAAGTTCTTGGTGAAGAAGTGAAGAAGTTAGCATATATTGCTTAGAATGCACTGGTTTAAATTTTATAAAGAAAATGCTTAGAAGTGCTTTTGTCGTTTTCTGATCTGCCTTGGTGTTCCAGTGAGATGAGCTGCATTTAATGGGATTCCAACCCTGTCTGTTACAAATGTGACAGAAGGAGGAACGGATTCACAGGGGGAAAGTAAATAGAGAATGTGGTGTTGAGTCATGCTGCCTGTAACTGAAAGCAACCAGTTGATTAGGTAATACTGTGAACATTTGGACTGAGTGAGTTGCCTGGGTCAATTATTGTTACCTGTTCTGTTCTTGTGCAGGCCGCTGTGTTGCTGAAAACCATAACTAGCTGACCCCGTCTTCCAGGCTGCGTGCTCCATGCTTTGAAACCAAGAGGACCTTGGTGCTCTGAAATGAAGATGGAGGCAGTGGGAAAAGCAGAAGAACTTTTGGATTCAGAAGTTCCACCAAAGGCTTCTGAGAAGCAAGAGACAGCTGCTGATGAAGATGGACCTATAGAACTGGAGACACATACTCAGAAAGACAGCGTGCCCGCTGCATCAGACTCTGCTGTGCTCTCTTCGATGCCTTGCTTACTGATGGAACTGAGACGAGACTCCTCAGAGTCTCAGCTAGCATCTACAGAGAGCGATAAGCCCACGGGTGGTCGAGTTTATGAGAGTGACTCTTCTAATCATTGCATGCTTTCTCCTTCTTCCAGTGGGCATTTGGCTGACTCAGATACATTGTCTTCCACAGAAGAGAATGAGCCCTGTCAAGCTGAAGCTGCTGTGGAAGAAGACCCTTCCGGGGTCTCCGGGGCTGCAGCTGGGAGGAAATCCAGGCGATCCAGGTCTGAAAGTGAAACTTCTACAATGGCTGCCAAGAAAAACCGACAGTCTGTTGATAAGCAGAATGGTCGAGTTACCAAGGTAAAAGGTCACCGAAGCCAAAAGCACAAAGAAAGAATCCGGCTGTTAAGGCAGAAACGGGAGGCAGCTGCTCGCAAGAAGTACAACCTGCTGCAGGACAGCAGTACCAGTGATAGTGACCTGACGTGTGACTCGAGCACGAGTTCATCAGATGATGACGAAGAGGTTTCAGGGAGCAGCAAGACAATCACTGCAGAGATACCAGGTAGAGGATGTTTTTTAAACTGAACTGTAACGCATCTGGCATCGTTTCTCAGCTGTCATGCTAGGTTAGATGAGCGACACTTGAGAAAACCCAGGAGAGCTGCAGCTCTGTGTAAATTTGAAGACTGCAGTGTATTAACGAGATATGGGCAGATTTTAAAGTCCGTTCTGAGGTTTTAGTGCACCTTTGCACACCAACAAATTTTAGGAGTGGTAAATTGGAGGAAGGACCGTCTCTGAATTCTGGAATTTTCAGATCTTTTCCTTTGTAAGCCTATATGAATTCCTATCAGCGCTGTTAAATCCCATTAGATGGTGATAATCTAATAAATTCATTCTTAAGATAAGTGGCCAGCTTTGCTTTAATATTACTAAGACCACAGCTTGGCAGCTGTGTTGGGAACAATATAGCATACCTCTTGCCTGTGTTACAGTAAGGCCCTACTCACTGTTGCACTTATGCTGTGCTTTCAGCTCTCCGTTCCAGTGCATGACAAACAGCCTTATTGCAGATTCTTGCAGATTGCAGCTGGTCACCTATTTTAGGACATAAATATGAATTTGTTTACACGGATGCCCAAGCTGTTTCCAGTTATAAATTTGCAGCATTTCAGACAAAGCTGTTGCCATTTTCCTATGTGGTAAGAATCTATAACATCTATGTTTTTAATTTTCTGACACATCCGTGCTAAAAGATTGGAGGTAGCAAATTACAGGGAGATTTTTACGGTTTTATTAGTTGTAAGAAGGATGAATTCTTCAAGTTTCTTGCCTGCTGGGTCTTTGTTTTATTAGCCCAAGTGCCATGGACAGGATTTTGTATACTGCTCTTTACAGGATACCATACCACAGAACCATCGTCATATGACAATCAAAAATAAAATGACATAAGAATAAAGTTTTTGGCTTGCCAGTTTTTACTGAGTCACATGACTTTTTGCCTCTTGTGCTAGAAGATTTTTTTTGAGATAAGTTTAAGTTTACATAGGGCAAGAAAGCTTAAAGGAAAACTGCAATAGCTGGTCTTCATTTTCTGAACTAATGTTTACTAGATGTCTTATTTAAAATATCTGCATCGGATTTTGCACATAATGGTCTCTGTTCTAACTGGCTTGATGACGGTGAATAATTTTGCTGCCATGAGAACTGGCCTTTCTCCCACGTATTGCTAGGAAGCAGGTTGCACAAAGGAAGTTAATGTTTATTATTGGAAAGTCTGGGAAAGGCATATTCTTTTTGTAACGTGTAGTAAACTTTTAATAGATGCTCTAAAATTATTTTTGCCAGTTTAGTAGTTGGTCAAACTTTAGTTTTCATAGCTCTGTGCCTTTTTTTTTTTTTAAAACTGTTTACAGGGCAATTAAGACTTAATATAAAGCCCATGGAAGAAAACTTTTATTGAGATCTGAGACGGGTCAACCCTGCCCCTCCCAAAAAAAACCCTCACCAAATACCCCAGGGTACATGCTTTTATTTTTTATAAAGTCATTAAGCACCTTATGGCCCAGAAAGGTCCCACTTGGTATTTTTCAGATCTGCCTAGAATTCTGACCTGCGTTGCTGAGATTGGAAACCACTCTTGAGTCCTTTTCTGTGCCACTGGGCTCCAGCGTTTGAGTGTAGTGAAATGATCCCACTGTAGTATATGGAGACCTTGTAAATTTAATGATTATTAAACCAAGGCCTGATTTTTGCCTCCGTTGCAGTATGTGGGTGTGCAAAAGCCAGCCTGGAGAACAGTGACCTTTATTGTTAGTTCGTAGGTTCTATCATCCATGTAATAATTAATTACATTACGACATTAAAACCCTGGAATAAGGCACAGTGCGTGCCTGGCAGATTGTGGTTTTCCTTTAGACAGAAACATCTTTGGTTTGTAGGAAACCGGCTGTTAGTACAAGAGAAAAATGTGCTCTATAGAGATAAGGACAAAGGTAGCCAGAAATGCATCCTGTGCCCCTTTGGGTTAATAAAGCGTGGTCTTCACAGATGCAGTGGGGCTGTGAGACTGGCAGGGACTCCCTGTGCTCCGTTGCAGTGTCAGGTCCATGTGCCTCCTGCGGTCCCTCTTGTTGGACTTACAGAGAGCTCAGCTGAAGTTACTTTTCTGAACAGAAAGCATTTTTAATGCGCTTAGCACTAGGCTCTAAACAGCCTCAAAAGACAGGAATGAACAATTAGAAAATACTGCAGGGTAAGCTCTCCTGGAAATTCAGCCATGGGTATCCTCTGCACGAAGTCAAAAAGTAACAGACTTCATTTTTAACTTCACGCTTGAACTTCATCGTCAAGAAACTGCAGTGTATCTGTCAGGACGTAAGCAAGAAAAAGCACTTTCATTTACTTTGGAAGAAGTCTGTACCCCTCAGTGCAGAGGAGTTTGTGTTTCCCATAGTCTTACTTTATTTGGACGCCTCAGCAGTACTGTTTGTTCCAGCCTCCATGTGGCTTATTACTGGGACTGGTTTTCAAACCTGTCCGTTGTCTGGAAAACAGCTTTGCCAACAGAGATGCTCTAAAACTTTTAGCAATAGTTCAGTTAATGTGGCCTTTATAACAGAAGCTGCGTGTAGGTTATATGTACTCCAACTCTTAGCCTTCTGCTGAAACTTATAACAGAAGACAGTTTACTTGTGTAAGGCCTGAAATGTAAAGTACCAAATCTGAGAGTACAGTAATTTTTTCATGTCAGTCACCACTTTCATCCTAATAGTGCCATCATTTTTTTTTTTTCAAGCCAATCACATGACTGATTCTGAAATACATTAGGATAGATGAGTAAGGTAAGGAGAAGGTTCAGTTAGATGCACGCGGGTGCCACGAACAGATGCAGTATTATTAGCTTCGTTTCGTAGTGTGTGCACCCAAGTTATGAACTGAGCAGTTGTGCAACAGAGTCAGTCTTCTGCTGAGATTCATTCAAATGCTCTGGCTTGTTTTCCTTCTCCATGAACACTGAAGAGTAGAGTTGAGAACTGATTGGCAATACAGTGGGAACCGAGCACAATGTGATGTGTTATTCTTAACTTGGCACCATATAATATATATATATTCAACCTGAAAATACAGGCTCGATCAAAATTTCATGGACGCTACTGCGGATTTTTTGACTGACCTGAGCAGTCGTAAGTTTGGGCTCTATATTTCATTCAGTGCAATGTTTTTTAATTACTGCAGATGAGGAATAATCTATTCTATCTTAATGACTGAGCCTCTCTGTTGGCATTTAAAATTGTACTGTTCATTAAGGAATACCAGATAGCATTCACTTCAGGAATAAGGAGATGATCTTTGAGTCCTGAAACAGGTCCTGCTAGACTTACTGCTACTGGAAGATTTTTCTTTAAACAATTTCAAATGGAATCATGCAAATTAACTCTGAATGAAATTAGCATGAGAACGAGCCTAGGAATCAATATTTATTTCTTTGTAAATGCTTTTCTTTGGAAGAAGGAAGGTTGGCTTAACAAATCATAATGTGAAAAAAATGGTCACTTCGCCACCATTGTGCTTTCTGCCACTCAAATTGAAGTCTGCATTGAAACAGGAGGAGACTCTTGTTGCAGGCTTTCAAAAATCTGTTTGGGTACCGATGCTGAAGAACCATTTAAACCATTGCAGCTCAGTGGTTTAAAAAGGAAAAGCAAAAAAGAAAAGGATTTGTAAAACGCAGCAATCTAAAGGGAGGAGCACAACATGTGTGAGCCAGTTTACCTCCTCCTAGGATTAGCACACAGAGCTTTGAATGGAGCATCTGCCGAGGGGTGAGTTTTATTGGAGTTGCACACAATGGCATAATAGGGAAAAATCAGAGATTTGCAGTGAGATACTCATTTGGAAAGGCAAGGTAGCATAATGACTACACACGGTCCACTACTGCTGACTAGAATGGAGGTGCAGTGTATCTTAACTGTTACGCTGTCTGATCCCTTAGATTAAACAGCTTTGGAGTTGGTGATTATTTGGATAGTATTTAACAGATCCCATAAGGAGACAGCACCGGGAATTTCTTAGGTGCTGTTCTGCAGGTGATACTGTCTTGGCATAGCTTCTAAAACTGTAGGACTGCAAGCTTACAGTTAGCAGTGGGACCAGTTTGATAAATGCTAGCTCTTCTATGTAATAAATAGAAATGCCCTTTTGACTTAATTTTTTTAACATTAAAGATAATGAGTAAAGAAGAGGTGAGTAGAGCCTGTTATAAGTAGAGCAGCAAAGGGAGCACTTGAAGCAGATTGCTTTGCTGCCACTGCCAGTTGTGGGTATACTATGATGCCTTTAAAACAAAAATCTATATTGCAGGGTAATACATCTTTCAATACATAGGCCCTTTAGTTTACAGATGGTTTTGTCAGCTTTGACTGTGCAAATTCATTCTTAGCTTTAGAAGCCTGGCTTATTTTATACCATGTACCACTATCAATAGTAGTTTTTATTTAAATTGCAGTTAAAACTTGCTTAATATTACTTAAAGGTGTCTACTCTCAAACCTGTGAAAGACAGAAGGACTCTTGTTTAGTTCTTTTGTCTTTGGATAAGATCCCTGACTGAAGAATGAATAGAACCACATTGGATGTTCAACGTGAGGAGCATGTGGACAGTGTAAGGTGTTTTTTTTCTTTTTTAGGGAGCCAAAAGGCATTTAATATTCAAAAGGAACTACAGTTTAGGAAAAAAGNCTAGTGAGAAGCCAGCAGGGTGTTTGCACTGGAGCTGCATCTGCTGCTTACTGTTACTTAGGGTATGACGGACCAGTATCATGAGCACTTCCTTTAGCAGAGCACACTAGGCATGTAAAGACTGCATTACACATCTGCTAGACAACAAAATCAGATGTTATGTCTTTTTATTGGTCAAAAAAACAATCAAAGCTTTGGTGTCAGGAACAGCCCAGCAGCAGCTGATGGTTACTGTTGCTGAAATTTCATAATTTGAAGGCAACATGCATTTACCTTTAGGGTATTAAGGCTATTATTTTGACTATTATTTCTGTTACAATTTCATGTTCAGCATTTAGATCTGGTACAACTAGCTTAATAGTTAAACAGACAAGCATTAGTAGCTTGTGAGTGTGAAAATGACCTGAGGCCTGGTTTTGGCTTGTAGATCCTTCCCAGACTTTGTGTAGAACTTAGGCCTGTCACTTAATTTCTCTTCTTCAGTTGGCCGGACCATAAAATGGTTCTGTTGCTGCCAGATATGGCTGTGTTTTTGCTTTTTTTTTTTTTTTTGGCTAAAGCAAAACTGCTACTGAATGATGTTTTTTTGAAGCTTTAAAATACCCAAAAGCTGATTTGTTTATTTCTTCTATGCCAGCATGTAAAACGGGCTGATTGTGAAGTACTTGCAGACGAACTGTAAACTTGCTTAATCTCTCTTTGCTAACTCAGCTTTGTTAAAAACAAATGGCTGTCATAAACCCATGCAATTTCTGGTTTGGTAACTTTCTCGTCTGGATAACTTTATTATGAGATGCAACAGACAAAAGGATCACCAACATCAGCTAGAGAAGTAGTGCAAGACAGTGCAGAGGTGCAGATCTAGCATAAGGTAGGAGGGCAGTCCTGTTCCAGGAAAGGAAAAGTTGCAAATAATTGCAAAGCAGCACTTCTCTATTTAAGAGCATCTGTGCTCCTGATGTCAAGAACTGACGGGTTATGATTTGCTAGGCTCAGTGGCTGGTCTAGTGCTCTCCTCGTTCTAGGCCTGTCACTGCTGTCTGTTGTGTTCAGCTGCTCGCTTTGCTCTCCTGAGCTGCACTTCTCAGGCCTTAGTCTGCTGTAAGGTGCCGAGCTCCCTTCTAGGGAGCAGGGTTACAGAAGGACCAGCAGTGGGCAGTTCTGCCTCATTACAGTGGCAGCAGACAGCCAGAGGGATTGAAGGACTCATGGAACTGCAGCCTGTGACCCGCAGCCTCGTTGCTGCTTTGAATTTTCCAAACAGCAGGAGCAGTAGGGTAAGAGTGTTCGAATGTGCCTGTCTGGGCTAGATCTGCTTTGATTTTGCTGGAGACAGCAGTGAGATGACTAGTAGTACATCGAAGCTGCGTTGTTGTTGTCCTGATCTGTTTGAAGCTGTTAGCAGAGAACAAAGTGTGTGATCACTTTCAGAATATTACAGAAGAATGTTCAGAATAGAAAGCAGACCTCCACTCTGAAGATCAGGATTAATTTAAGTGTCACCAACGTTCACAGGCAACTTAATATGTGATATTTCTGGGGGCATTACTTTATCGACTACAGTAGAACAGCAGACCAACGTTTCTGGTTGATCTGTTTAACAGACTATTTTAGTCTGTTTATATAAAATGGCATGAATCAATGGAGGAAGCACAGCATGCATTTATCTTGAGTAACAGAAATAGGTAGGTAAAATGGGGTTTTGTTAAATTGCAAATCGTAGGAGGAGATGGTGCATCTGTATGGCTGTCCTTAGTAGGTCCTGTGCAAGAAATGAAGCATAGCTAGCCCAGCATTGATTTCTTCAACTAGTTTTGTTGAAAGAATCGTGATAATCCACAGATTAATCTCCTGAATTTTTAGGAACGGGTTAATAAGAACATGCCCCTGGCCACTAATGGAGTAGAGAGTGCTGAGGACTTCAAATCGCTGCGCACTTGAGAAAAACAGTTACACTCTGAGACAGAAATGATATTTTAGAAGATTAAATGCAACCTGTGTGCCCTTGTCTGTGTGCTAATTAATTTATTTTCACAAGGACTGTGATTCTGTGGGATTCCAGTGCAGCTGGTGTGTGCTTCTGGAAGCCTGCGTGTCAGCTGGTAAACTAACTCTGCACTGCTAGTTGCGTTTTGTTTGGAAGAGGCAGAACGTGTCGTTAAAATTACAATGTGTAGACCTGTATTTAAATGTAAAAACTTGTTTCTTGTTAATGATGAAAAAAATGTTGCTTTTCAGGGTTGCTAAGGATGCTTCACAAACCTTTGCTTTAATACATATACTTGTAGTTGCTTTTCTGTCTTGTATAATTTGTATATCCAGCCTGCTGAGCGCTCAGTAGGAGCAGCCTATTTTTAACCTTGGTTTGTTTATGCAGAACCAGTTGAAACAGAGCATCAGTTTAATCCTTTCTTCCTTTGTTTCACACCTCAGTTCTCTTAGCATGTCTATTGCAAAGGGTCTTATTCTTTAGGATTGCTACGGGGCCTGATTTGTGAATCATCTGATAAAGAGCCAACTCCACTCCCAGAAATGTGCCTTAGGTGGAATTGTATGCTGGTGAGTCAGCTTCAGGGCAGCATTTTCAAAGGAACACTATATAAATTACACAGTATCCATGTGGGGGTGGCTTAGTGTTATGAGAAATCTGCTCTAGAGCATCATGCACACATCCACACAGAGCTGAGTCAACCGGCTTCAGTCAGATCGAGTGCTGCTTGCACTTTTGTTAAGTGCAAAGGTATGTGTGACACTTAAAAGAAAATCAAAGACATCTTGTAAGAATGCACAGTATCCCATGGGAGGAGAAGGAATACAAAAGACAGCACTTGGAAGGACCAGAAAGCATTGGTACTTCCTCTTTTGTCATGATGCAAATTAGTTTTTTTTTTTTAATAGCAGTCTAATTATTTGATTAATTTTAATGGGAAAGAAGCAAACTGGAGTAGAAAAGAAGGCATGTTAAACACAAGGGTATACCTAGAGAAGTTGTAGGCGAGTACTGACAGGCAGCTGGTCAGCAGTACTCCACATCTTCAGAATCAGGTGGTTCTCTGCCAGAGAATCTGGTGTTTGCCAGAATTTTCCTTTCTTGTATTATGAGGTGGACCTGAGTGTTATGGCCAGCTCCTCAGTATCCAGGTCATGTGCTGCATCTGTCCTTCCTTTTCCTTTCCCTTAGACACAGAGTCCATCAAGTGCCTGGTTCAGAGTTCTTGCTGTGTAGGACCAAGTAGTATCCATTTGCCCATGACTCTTTTACCTCCTATTCCATCCACGCTCAATTGCTTTTGGTAAACATAAGATACTCCACTGGTGATGGAAATAATTGTTTGTGTGACTCTGAGTTGCTGTATTCTTCAGTTCCGTATAAATAGAAAAATATTTAGATTTAAGCTATTGGTATCTGTGACATTGGAGCTGTAAGATATATTTCCTCTGGATGGACTTCTGTAGTTTTGTATTCTAAACAAGTAAATCCTGTGCAGCACTGCAGCTTAATTTCTTATTTATGTAGTCACAAACCATACTTTATATTATTTTAGGTGAAAATGTAGGTAGTTTCTCATTTTTCAAATTATAACTTGTAATGATTGACTTGTGGCATGAGGAGGTGGGTTCCAATTTTCTTTTTCTGTCGGTGCTAAAATGGTATTAAAAGAGAAAGTTTTGCTGGATGTATTTTAATCCAAAAATTCTTAGAACTGACAGAAGAGTGGTCATAAGCAAGGAAAAGTGGTCTTTGGGGTGTGGCTGGGCACGGTGGTAGTTAAACTCATTAGGTTCCTTCTCCATTAAAGGTTGGACCAGGTGGTCTTTTGAGGTTCCTTCCAGTCTGGGCTGTTCTGTGAAATGTGTCAGTAGTAAAACAAGCTGGCTTTTAAGAGAAAGCTGCTGTAAGGAACTCAGTTCTTCTGAAGTAAGAATCTGTCGTACCCATGGCTGCTGAGGGTGAGAGGTGATTTGCACTTCATGTGTGTTGGGCATTCTTTATCATGAATCAGTTCAGTAGCACCCAGAAAGGTGATGTACAGCTAAAGCGAAGCTATCGAGATGTTCATTAAGTATTTCAGGCCTTATCATGTTCTCAGGTGAAACTCATTTCCTGCTGGCATGGCAAATTCTAAAGAGCATTTATTTTGCTGAGAACAAAAGCAGAAATGCCACGAAAGATGTGTGCATGTCCAGTTATTGACTGATAAAGAGCATGCTTGCCATCCCTGATACAACTCTGTGTGTGTCAGTGTTTATTAATAGCATCAATTTTACAACAGTTGTTCTTAGAATTATTGTTATTCAGGAACTACTAATACCTGTATGTTTAAATTTCATTTTCTGCTTTTTAATCCGTTTTTGTCTTCAGAAATCTCAGATGAAACAGTGCTGTAAAAGAAGCTCTTCAGTAGCCCCTGCTGTGCCGTAGTTTGAGCTCAAGGTGTGATGGGAGCAAGCAGCAGGTAGCTTTCCATCAGACTTGTTTTTATCTGAAGGGATAATTTGTTCCTTGCCCTCCATTCCCTGGTCTTATTGCCAGCTCTGGCAGAACACTTTTTGTTTTCTGGTTTTGTTTTCTTCTGGCTTAGTGAAGTGAATTTACCCAAGAAAGAGCAAGCCAGCTTTGGTGCAAAGGAGGGAACAGGACTGCTCAGTTGTGAGTAGGGAGTAAAAAAAGATCTGGACTGGTGGCACCGAGCTGTTAGATTAGGTGGGCTGTCTGCTGAGCTGACCTTTGGAATCCTTGTGGCTTTCTTCACAGAAGTGCATTTTTGTAAGAGTACAGATTATGTGCCTTTACAAATGGCTGTGTGGTTTAAAAGTATCTCCCATGTAAAGCTGTGGGTAGATATTTAAAGGTTTCTGCACGCTGGTCCTTTCTTTGTGTAGTTAAAAAGTAAAATCTAGCACAGAAGTTCTTAAAGAATTGCTGTTTTTTTTTGTATCAGTATCTGTGCATCAAAAAAAGGAGAACATTTCTGAGCAGTGTCTAATTAAGTATCCATCTGTGTCTGTAAGCATCACACTTTAATTATTTTTTCAGTGCTATGTTCTCCTCTCAGAAAGAAACTGGTCTTTCTCTGGTTCTACCTTGAGATCACCTTTTTTGAATGCTATTACTAGAAAAAAGAGGGGCAAGAAAGAGCAGCACTTTTTCAGTGTTCCTCTTTATGATCTATCAGATCAGTTCTCAATCAGAACTAAGTCAGTTTTTTTCTTTGATATGTTGCTTTCCTTGGCATAGACATGTTATTACCCCCACTGTCTGCATTTTTTCCTGCAGCAAAGTCTGTTTGAGTCACGACAGACCCTCTTCCCTTGAGGTAAATATGGAGTTCTTTTTTTTATATACACACTAATGCTAGAATTACTGCAGATATCACGTAAGCTGGTAGGACTTACTGAGTCCATGGCATCTGGAGACGCAGAGGAAGCTGATGGTTGCCACTGATATCTCTACCACCTGTGAAACCTCCTGGTGTCTAGGAGAGATTCCTAACGGCTGGGGAAAGGCAAACATTGCCCCAAGGGCTAGGCGAAAGATCTGGTCAGCATCACCTCAGTGTGAGGAAAATCACAGTGCAGGTTCTGATGGAGGCCATTCACAGGCATGTGAGGGATGCAGAGGTGGTCAAAAAACAGCTGTCATTGATTTGTGAATGGCAGCTCTTGTGTGACCAACCTGGTGCCTTCTGGGCTGAGATCAGTGGCTGCGTGGGCAGTGGGCGTGCACTGCCCTTGACTTCAGCAAGACCTTTGCTGTGGTTCTGTATACTGTTGTGGTCAAATCAGTGAGACACGGACTGTTGCTAACAACCTGGACAACAGGATGAGAGGCACTCACTGAGTCTGTGGATGATGGCACGCTGCAGGGAGGGGCTGCTATATTGGAGGGCAGGCTGCTTACTCAGAGGGACTGCAATGGGCTGGAGAAGTGTGCTGACAGAAACCGTAAGAGCTGCAGCGTGGTGATGTGTGAGGAGAGGCTGG
>JACDJE010001139.1:0-21998 GCA_016647715.1 Pavo muticus
GACCCATCTTCTGGATCCGCCTGGACAAGAGTGGGAACCTTCACTTCATTCTCTCCAGTACCCATTCTTATTCCACCACATTGCAAGAGGGTGAGAAAACATCTCCAAACTTTGAGGCGTTATGGAGAGGAAACTCCTATCGGCTGGTGGTGAAGTCCTTCAGGGCACAGGATGAGGGGACCTATTTCTGCGTCAACTACATCAACCCGGTGCTGCACTTCAGCTCTGGACAACCTGCCTTCTTCCCAGGTCAGCAACAGCTTCACCCACCTCGCTTACAACCAGCACCCCTGCCCGTGCCTTTTCAATCTGGCCCATTGCCCACACTCCCCATTTCCCTGCTTCTTTGCCCAAGCCATCTCATCACACACGCACTGCTCCTCCTCACAGAGGCTCCCTGCCCACCAGCTCCGCACCTGGTACCGGCCCTGCCCAAACACACAGGCGGTCGCGCAGCCCAGCGGCACATCCCCATCCCATCAGCGCCTCTGAGGGATGAGAGTTACAAAGTCCGCAGCCACCACATCCTTCCTCTAAGTCCCTACAGCTCCCATATGCTTACAGCACCTCAAAAAGAAACTCAAAAATCCCCATGACTCTCAGGACACGTTTTATAACACAGATAACAAAGAGCTCACACATCCTGAGGGGGCTGATAAGAAATTAGGAGCCCAAATCCTTCTGTTTCCAGGGATTGGCAGCATGTAAAAGCATCACTGTTCAAAGCAGACCCTATAATAGTTACTCCTCTGATGGCCGTGTCCTGGAGCAGATTGGAGGAAGCTCTTCTGTTGTACCTCACTGTATTCACTTATTTCTTCTTTCCAGTCACAACAACAGCAGCACCCACCACACCCGCAGCCACCACCCAGAGCAGCCAGGTCACCAAGAAGGACAACTCACAACAGGGCCCGCATGCAGGTAACCCAGCTGTGGAGAGGCAGGGGCTCTGCCAGCAATGCTGAATTGCTTGGAACAGCATGAATTAAAGGCTGTGCTGACTGCAGGCATTTTGCGATGTGAGGACAAGAGAAAATTCTAATCTTTCTCAGACAGCTGCCAGTGAGGGGATGAAACCACTTAAAGAGCTCAGAATTTCTGAGGGTGCTGGAAAGAAATTCTGAGCTCACAGCCCTCAGGTTCCATGGCTGGGCAGCTCAGCAATGCAAGCAGAACTCACATCAGAGTGTCAGGGTATCACAGTTCAAAGTGGGCCCTACACAGGATCATCTATGTCCTGGCAGGAGTCGGAGAAAACTGCTTTGTTGTATTTCACTGTATTCATCCATTTTTCCCTCCACTCACAATAACAGCAAAACCCATCACAACCGCTGCCACCAACCAGAGCAGCCAGGTCACCACGAAGGGCAACTTGCAACAGGGCCCGCATGCAGGTAATCCAGCTGTGGGGAGGCAGAGGCTCTGCCAACAGTGCTGCTTTGGTCGTAAGAGACCGAAGTGAACTCTGTGCTGACTACAGGCATTTCAAGACAGGGGGAGATGTCTGCAGCTGGATCTTTCCTCTCTCCTTTCTTCCTGCAGGAACAAGCAGCGAAAACACACCACATTTCTGCTATGAAATAGTCATGTGGGTTAACCTGGCTGGCACCTGCCTCCTGCTCCTCACTGCCATAACCATCACCATCACGCACTGCCAAAGTAAGTCGCACCCTGACACCCTGCAGAGCTTCCTGGAGCCTCGCACCACACAGCACAGCCCACTCCTCCACGGGAAAGGGCTCTCTGCCTATAGCCCTCACGCAGCCATTGCATATCCAGGACACAGGGAATGCTGAAGAACCGCCCCTAAAACTCTTTTCCATATTTTCCTCACCACTAGCTTCAGATTCAGAAAACTTTATCACATTCTACACTTGCAGACAAGAAAGTATGAACAGGCCATTATAAGAATTACATAAAGAAATTATAAACAGACCGCTCAACTACTCAACCACATATTTTGGTCTTTTCAAGCTGATCAAGATTACCAGTGAAGATCCATGAGCTGCATTAATATCTGCAGCAAGAAGCACTAGTGCTGAAGGAGAGATTGTTATGCAACATCTGCATTTTCTGCTATAATTTCTGGCTCAACATTGTAATGCACTGAAAGCAAACCACAACAGTGACATAGAAGCAAAATGAGGAGGAGTATCATAAAGGCAGGTGAAACCTGAAGGGCTCCAAGTCAGTGTACAGCCAACACAGTGCCTTTAACAGACTCTGCCTTAAGGTAGAACTAGGTAGGCTCTACATCCTTGTGAGAGGGAGGTGATTGTCTTCCTCTTCTCAGGTCTCGTGAGGCCCCATCTGGAGTACTGTGTCCAGGCCTGGGGCCCCCAGTACAGGAAGGACGTGGAGCTCTTAGAGTGGGTCCAGAGGAGGGCCACGAAGATGATCGGAGGGCTGGAGCACCTCTCCTATGAGGAGAGCCTGACGGAACTGGGATTGTTTAGCTTGGAGAAGAGAAGGCTCCGGGGAGACCTCATTGCAGCCTTCCAGTTCTTGAAGGGAGCATATAAACAGGAGGGGGAACGGCTGTTTACGAGGGTGGATAGAGATAGGACAAGGGGGAATGGTTTTAAACCGAGACAGGGGAGGGTTAGGTTAGATATTAGGAGAAAGTTTTTCCACACAGAGGGTGGTGATGCACTGGAACAGGTTGCCCAAGGAGGTTGTGGATGCCCCATCCCTGGAGGCACTCAAGGCCAGCCTGGATGTGGATCTGGGCAGCCTGGTCTGGTGGTTGGCAACCATGCACATAGCGGTGGGGTTGAAATTATATGGTCATTGTGGTCCTTTTCAACCCAGGCCATTCTATGATACTACGATTCACGTATTTTTCTTCATTGTTGTCAAACCTCTATTTCAAATGCAAGATTGTGATTTCAGAGGAAATTCAGAAATCTTCATTGATATTTTGGATTCCTCCTTGCTAAAGAGATCAGATGCACTCACACTAACAGCAGGAAGCATCAGCAGTGCTGAAATAAACACAACCACGTCACACGCGCTCACCACAAGCCGATCACTTGCAGGACCAAGCTCACCGTAAGCAAGCAGTGCTGCGTCGCTGCTCAGCAGAAGGCACACAGGCGTCCTCCTCAAGCACCGCACTCATCCCATCAGCAACACACACAGCTGCCCTCATGGAGCGCGCGCATTTGGCTGCTCCTCCTGTGCTGCCCACCAGCACTGCACACCTCCCGCGCCCTGACCTGTGCTCCTGCCCCACACTGCTGTGACACACCCAGACCGCGGGGCACAGTGCTGACCCGAAGGAGCCGGGCAGCTCCGTGCCACTGTGGAAAAGGCACCGCTGTGCTGGACAGCTGAGCCTTCCATGAGATGACCAATAAACCAATTACATCCAATACTCAGTTCTGATGCTCCTGTCTCCTATTTTCCAATTTCTTCCCCACTGCAATTTTTAGCTCTGTTTGCAAACTCTTTGTTTTAATTGACAATTTCCATGAGGGCAGGGAGACTCAACATGCTACAACCTACCCCACTAGTATTTCAAAAGAAGAAAAGTGCCCATTGAAAGACACTCCAAAGTACGGTGAGATAATTTTGTGTTACCAGGGTCCATGGGAGGAATTCTCTCTTAGCTTTTCTATCTGAAATCTCCTCATTAAGCATGGATACAGGCAGATGACATCAGTTGCCCTTCCTTTGTCCACCAGTGCCATCACTCCATCATAAAAGGCCACCTGATTGGTCAGGCACAATCTGCCCATGCTGGTTGTCTCAGATCACCTCCTCATTTTGCATGTGGCTTCCAGGAGGATCTGCTCCATCATCTTCCCAGGCACGGAGAAGAGGCTCACTGCTCTGTAGTTCTCCAGGTCTTCTATTCTCCCATTCTTAAAAATGGGAGTGATGCTTCCCTTTCTCCAGTCACTGGCAACTTCACCTGACAGCCATGGCTTTTTAAATATGATGGAGAGTATCTTGGCAACCACCTCAGGCAGCTCCTTCATGATCCTGAGGTGCCTGGCCTCACGAACCATATACTGATACTCAATGAGTCTCACGAGGTAGTCTCAGACTTGCTCTTCTCTTACAGTGGGAGGTATTTTGCTCCCCCACTCTCCAGCTAGAGGTTCAGGGATGTGAGAAACACCAGAAGCCTGGCTGACAGTGAAGACTGAGGCAAAGAACTCACTCAGTACCTCAGCCTTCTCCGTGTCTGTTGTAGCCAGATTTTCCCTCCTCATTTATCAGAGGGAGTACTCTCTCTTCCATTTGCCTCTTCTGATCACTGCACCTGTAGAATCCCTTCTTCTTTCTCACATCCCTTGACAAATGCAGTTCCATCTGCACCTTGGCTTTCCTTTCCCATCTCTGCATGTCCAGACCACATTTCTTTATTCTTCCCAGGCCACACATCTCTGCTTCCACTGCCTGTACAAGTCCCTCTTATCACACAGTTTGCTCTTGTGCTCTCAGAAAGGCATCATTAAAGGGCTGCCAGTTCTGCTACACTCCTTTGTCTGTAAGGACAGCTTCCCAGGAAATATCAGACAGTAAATCCTTGAACAACCTGAAGATCACTCTCCTGAAGCTCAGGATCCTGACTTGGCTTGTTGACAGGTCCTTTTTCCTCAAGATCACAAACTCCACCAGAGCACGGTCACTGCAGCCCAGAGTGCCTCCAATCTTAACCTCTTTAATGAGCTCCTCTGAGCTGGTGAGGAACAAGTCCAGAAACATTACTCCTCTGGTCAGTTTGTCTAATAGCTGGACCAGAAAATCATCCTCAACACGACAGGAGTCTCTGGGATTGCTTGCAGCTCACCGTGTTGCTTTCTCAGTACACAGCTGGGTGTTTGAAATCCCCCATCAAGATGAGAACGTGAGATTGTGACAATTCCTGCAGCCAAAACAAGAAGGTCTTAACTACAGGCTCCCCCTGACCACATGGCCTTTAGTGGACACCAACCATGAGATGTCCTTTATTGATTTGGAATGACCTATAGAAAAGTGGGAAGTAAGATGCCTCTACAGAGAAAGGCAAGAGCTCTTCGTGGACTTTCCTGTACTCCACTTGGAGAGGTTCATGTAACACATCTATCTCTAAAGACGAGATGCTGTGTGTAGGCTACCGTGCTCCACAGCAGGATGAGAATCCAATCCCAAGAAACATTCAACCTAATGCATTTGCCAACACGTTCTCTTCCAATCAACCGTAGCGAACCACTACAATGAGGAATTTTCCTACACACAATGCTGGTGTAAGGCAGAAGCAGCTTGCTTAAGCATCTCACAAAACATGGGACAGCTTCAGCCATCCACAAGGAATGCCCATAGCTTCACCTCCTGCCCCACGTTCCTCCAGCAGGCAGTGAAGTCAGGCACTCCCCAAAAGCTCCAGATCCCACTGCAAAGGTAGAATGGATTCTACTTAGATTGAGAAGAATATACTTACAATAGACACAAACAGCATAACTTAGATGCCATGATGGGAGATGGACAAAGGCCTCAAGGCCCACACTTCACATTTCCTTGGTGGGATTTCAAGACACGGATTCTTGTAATGTTATTTAATGGTTGGATGAACCAAATTTTCTCATTATATTGTATAAAAAAATGCTGCACTAATTTATGCTGACATCACAAGTCTTAACACCTCAAAGAAAGCCTAGGATAACAGATTCTAGAAGGCTTCACAGCGGCTTTCCTTACTCACCAAAATGTGTTGAGGCCCAATCAAATGAACCCAGGGATAACCAGGCAATTTTGGCCCATTTTCCCACCAAACAGCACTTTCATCAGACAGCAGTGCCTGGTTTCTGGCCTCCAGGAGCAGGGGGCACATTTGCAAAACAGGAATACAACAACACATCACAAATAACAGTAGAGCCAGGAAATAACAACAGAAGACTCAAATAACACCAGCCAACGGAAACTGTCGCTACTGCATGTGCAAAGCTGCAGGAAGCCCAGCACTTACCAACGAGTGAGTGGTCACCTGGAGGCAGCAGCAAGGGCCCTCAGTGTTGAGGCATATAACAGCTTTCCAGCAGGGCGTAAGTCCCTGTGGTTGTAGAACAAAAATGCAAGAATTTAAATTAGAAAAGAATTAGTATGCATGATTCTGGGACATGGGGCTGTAGTGATGGCTACCACATTACAGACCTCCTGCCCTGCACACAGCGGCTTCTGCACAGAAAGTATAAAGAAGAATTGAAGAGAACAGCTGACCTGAAGCACTCAGCTACATGTCAGCAGTGCATGGACCCTGAGATGAGAAGTGCACATGGATCAATCTGAAAATAGAATAGAACAACATACACTAAAATAGAATATTTTGAAGAAAATACAACTTGCAGCCCATGTCAATGGCACGGGACTTATCCCTGCTATCTCCAAACGTGGACATAATGAGTGTGCCCCAAATGCCTGAGAGACAGCAGTTTGCGGAGGCCGATTTGATTTCAAGCGTAAAAATTGTCATTCTGAATCTCAACTGAGGACACAGCAGCAAAATCAAGCACCGCACTCATCCCATCAGCAACACACACAGCTGCTCTCATGGAGCACGGGTACTTCGCTGCTCCTCCTGTGCTGCCCACCAGCACTGCACACCTCCCACACCCTGACCTGTGCTCCTGCCCCACACTGCTGTGACACACCCAGACCGCGGGGCACAGTGCTGACCCGAAGGAGCCGGGCAGCTCCGTGCCACTGTGGAAAAGGCAACCGATGCTTCCACAGGATGAGGAAGAAATCAAACATATCCCAAACTCATCCTTAATCCCCCAAGATGTCCCACACAATGAATACTATGTTTAATGGATATATTTTTAAATCATTCATTGCATCATTTCATTTAATTATTAATTGACCTAGGGGACAGAGAGACTTATAATGTAACACGCTATCCCACTAATGTTTATAGAAAGAAAATTCCATGTACAAAAGCCCATTTCAAACTAAGTTGAAAGAAATTTGCGTCTGACCAGGTCCATGGTAGAAATTCTCCCCAAGCATGTAAAACTGAAATCTCCTCAGAAGGCAAAGAAAAAATTAATCCATGCTGCTGATCTAAAATGCCTCCACAGGTGAAAGTTTTAAAGTACATCTTCACCTGGAGGTCCTGCTACTGTCTGAAGCTTTTCACAATAGAGTAATTGCCACTGGGACAGTCTAAGCTATTTTTACTTATTACAATAGAAAGGAAAAAAAGCTTTGTGCTAAGACATAAATAAACATAGGACTTGGGAAAAGATGATCCCTGAACAAACTAATTTGTTACTTAGAAAAAAAGAGATGGAGGCTCAGGAGCACAATGGATTCATCTGATCACAAACAGATGTCTCCATCAGAGCTAAACTTGCCTGAGTCCCTCTATGGCCAATAGAGTGAAACCCTGCTGGGAAGGGATGCATGACAGAATTCTTACTGCTCTCTCTAAACTGACAACAAAATTTCATCTTGCCTTAAAGAAAAATATTCATTAACAGATTCTTAAAGGCAGAGGAAATGAGTGATTCCTATCAAAGCACACCATAAGACTCAGCCACACTGCCATCATCCTGCATGGCACAATGGACAACATCAGAAGAGGCAGGCGCTGGGGGTATCTTTGGTGTAGCGATGACTCACAAAGCAACTCAGCAAATAACAATCTGAATATGAAAAGCAGTCTTCTAAACTGTGACTCAGGGCCCAGGGCATGAGGACTTCACAGCAGGTGGTGGCCTCATGTGGAAACCAGCTCCATCCGTGAGCCAAGAGGACCAAGAGGAAGGGCAACCTGTGGGTACCCGTAAGGTAGCTGGGAATTGTCACAGGGAGAAAAGAGGGAAGAAAGATGTCAGAATTGAGACAGGCAACAGCCCTTCCTGGGTTATCCTGCACTCCACCTGTACAGGTTCTCCTAACACATCTCTGAGCATGAGATACAGTGGGTAGGCAGCCGTGCTCCATGGCAGGGTGAGAATCCAGTTCCTACGAACATTCAAGCACCCTCATTTGCCAACAGCTCCCCTTCCAGTCCAATCATTCTGAACCACAGAAATCAGGAACTTTCCTACTCTGGTCACAGTCCCGGTGTAAGGCAGAAGCAGCACCTCACAAAATATGGGACAATGTCAGCCATCCACAAGGCATGCCCATCGGTTCAGCTCCTCATCCCATCGTATAGGCAGCAATGGAAGTGCCTGGCTTTTTAACATCCAGATGATTTAGTTGCAAAGGCAACAGAACAACACCTCACACGCTATCAAAATAGAGCAGGAAAGCCAGGAAATCCCAAAAGAAGAAGCAAATAACACCAGCCTAGAGGAACTGTTGCGACTGCATGTGCAAAGCTGCAGGAAGACGAGAGTCTTAGCAGTGTGTGAGAGATCACTTACAGACAGTGGGCTGGCCTCGGAGTGTTAAAGCAGGTACAGTGGGTTTTGTTGTTTTTTGCCAAGGCGGAAATACCTGTGGTTGAAGAAGAAAACCAAAAGGAAATAAATAACAATTAAAATGCAGCAAACCACTTGGACATGGGGCTGTCTTGATGGGTGTCACACCACTGACCTCCTGCCTTGCAAACAGAGGCTTCTGCATAGAAACTGCAAAGAATATTTGCAGAGAGCAGAACTCAGCTACATGTCAGCAACACATGGACTCAGAGACAAGGTGCAGATGGATAGACGCTGTAAAACATTCCCAGATCTTCCTTAACCTGTATATTGAATAAAATAAAATACAATGAAATGAAATCTCTCCTAAGAAATACAACACATGGTCCATGCCCATGACCCCAGTCTTATCCTTGTTTTCTGCAGATCTGGACGCACAGTGAGTGGGAAACATCAGACTGTGGTGATTCACCCAATTTCTAGAAAGACCATTGTCAGTCTGAATCTCAACTGAGGACACTGCAGCAAAATCCCTGAGGCACCATTAAAAACAACACTATAACAATAAACGAGCCCAAGTTCTGGATTACAAATGAAGTGTTGCAGAAATCATTCTTTTCTGAACACCTCCTCTTCACAGAAGAGGGTCCTGATGACATCACATCCTCTCCTATAAGTTACGCTGCCGCCAAAGTTCAGTGAGAAAGATCACTCGCGCTCTGCTGCACTGCCCCGAGGACGATGGCCGGGTCTCCTGCACTGCTCCTCCTGCTCAGCCTGGGCCTCTGTGAGTATGGAAGCGGGAAGGACAGAATTCAGGGCTGCTCAGTGACTGCACAGGGAAGTGGGAGCGTTGGGACTGCAGTGCGATATGCAGCAGGAACAGAGCCTGTTCAGACAGGTGTTGTTGGAGGGGATGGGGGAGTGGAGGGGCATGTAGCAGTTGTTAGTGGGGAGTCACCTGGCAGAGAAGCTGGGAAATGGCAGCAGCCCCAAGAAGGCAGCTGAAGGGCTGCTCTCAAGGGCAGCAGCCATCTCCAGAGCCCGGCGCTCTCAACACTGAGTCCCCAGGGACTTCAGCACAGCACCCAAGTGTGCTGGGCACCAAGGCACTCCCTCTGCATTCACCCTCACAGCTCAGCTGCCTGCCTGCCACGCACCGCACCAGCAGGGAAGAGCCCTGGCCAAAGGCCCCAGGAGCTCTTCCCAAGCACACCTGAGGGGACATGGCCAACTTCTGCCCACAGGCTGCACTGGCACCCAGGGACAGAGGAACACGATGGAGGCCAGGTTCCTCAACAGGAATCTGAAGCACCCCAAGGAGGGACAGCGGCTGCTGCTGGAGTGCCTGCATTCCGATAGAAACAGACCCATCTTCTGGATCCGCCTGGACAAGAATGGGAACCTTCACTTCATTGTCTCCCGTATCCATTCTTATTCCACCACATTGCAGGAGGGTGAGAAAACATCTCCAAACTTCATGGTATCATGGAAAGGAAACTCCTATCAGCTGGTGATGAACAGCTTCAGGGCAGAGGACCAGGGGACCTATTTCTGCGTCAGCTACATCAACCAGGTGCTGCACTTCAGCTCTGGACAACCCGCCTTCTTCCCAGGTCAGCAGCAGCTTCACCCACCTCGCTTACAACCAGCACTCCTGCCCGTGCCTTCTCAATCCAGCCCATTGCCCACAATCCCTATGTCCCTGCTTCTTTGCCCAAGCCATCTCATCACACACGCACTGCTCCTCCTCATACAGGCCCACCCGCTCCACATGTGGTACTGGCCCTGCCCAAAGACACAGGCCTACATATTCCCCCCATGTCCTGGAAGCATTGAACAAAAGCTCATCTCTTTTAACTCCATGTATCCACACACTTCTTCCTTGCAGTCACATCAAGAGATTCACCCACCACACTCATTGCCAACACCCAGAGCAGCCAGGTCACCAAGAAGGACATCTTCCCACAGAGATCGGATCCAGGTAACACAGCTGGGGGGAGGCAGGGGCTCTGCCAGCACTGCTGCTTTGCTCCCAACAGCGTAAACTAAGGCCTGAGCTGACTGGTGCAGGGAGAGAGGACGTTTTTTAATCTTTGTCAGAAAGCTGCAGCTGAGGGGATGAAACTAAATCCATTTTGTAATGGGCTGCCCAGGAAAGAAGTGGAGTGACCATCCGCAGAGATATTTGACTTCTCTGAGCATGGCACTAAAGGACAGGAGTTATTAAAGGGAATCAGAAGGACAGGCTGACGGCTGGCCCTGGAGATCATGAAGGTCTTTTCCAAACTGGAACAGACAATCTTGGGAGACATCACTGATCAATTAAAGGTCAACCAGGGGATCAGGCCCAGTCAGCATGGGTTCGCGAATGGGAAATCCTGTTTGACAAACCTGATTTCATTCTATGACAAGGGGATCCACTTAGTGCACAAAGGTAGGGCTGTCGATGTGGTCTACCTGGTCTTCTGTAAAGCCTTTGACACTGTCCCCCACAAAATCCTCGTGGAAAAGCTGGCTCCCCACAGTTTGGATGGACATATGCTCTGCTGGGTGAAACACTGGCTGGATGGCCGGGCCCAAAGAGTTGTGGTCAATGGAGTTAAACCCAGTTGGTGGCCAGTCACGAGTGATGTCCCCAAGGGCTCCGTACTGGGGAGAATCCTATTCAACATCTTCATCAATCATCTTGATGAGGGGATTGAGTGCACCCTCAGTAACTTTGCAGATGGCACCAAGTTGGGAAGGAGTGTTGATCTGCCAGAAGGGAGAAAGGCACTACAGAGGATCCTGGATAGACTAGATCAATGGGCCAAGGTAAACCATATGAGTCTCAATAATACCATGTGTTGAGTCCTGCATTTTTGTCACAACAACCTCCAGGCAACCCTACAGGCCTGGGGAAGAGTGGCTGGAAAGTAGTCTGATGGAAAAGGACCTTGGTGTACTGATGGACAGTGGGATGAATATGAGCCAGCAGTGTGCCCAGGTGGCCAAGAAGGCCAATGGCATCCTGGCTTGTAGCAGGAATTGTCTGGAGAGCAGGACTAGGGAAGTCATGTTGCCCCTGTACTCGGCACTGGTGAGGCCTCACCTTGACTACTGTGTTCAGTTTTGGGCACCTCAATACAGAAAGAACATGGAGATGCTGGAGCAGGTCCAAAGAAGGGCAACAAGGCATGTGAAGGGCTTGGAGAATATGCCCTATGAGGAGAGACTGAAGGAACTGGGGATGTTTAGTCTGGGGAAGAGGATGCTGAGGGGAGATCTTATTGCTCTCTTCAAATACCTGAAAGGTGATTGCAGCAAGAGCGGGGTTGTTCTCTTCTCACTGGTGACAGTTGACAGGACAAGCAGAAACGGCCTCAAGTTGTGCCAGAGCAGGCTTAGGTTGGATATTAGGAAAAACGTCTTTACAGAAAGGGTTGCTAAGCACTGGAATAGGCTCCCCAGGGAGGAGGTTGTGTCAACATTCTGGAATGTGTTTAAAAACCATTTGGATGTGGTGCTCAGGGACATGATTTAGTTGAGGGTTGTTAGAGTTCAGGTAGTATGGTCAGGTTGAGGTTGTCTTGCTGATCTTGAGGGTCTTTTTCAACCTGAGCAATTCTATGATTCAACGATTCTATGATCCCACAATTCCGTTACTCAACCTACATTTCATCCTACTTGAGGTCACCTAAAAGTCACAAGCATGCCAAATGATGGGTCACACCAAAGCAAGGGATTGCATTTTGAGATAACACTGGTTTTAGCCTCAGAAGGGAATAGGAGAAGTCTTCTGGCTATGTGTCCTCCCTCAGCTCCCCAGGACAAAGCTGACACCAGCAGCCCACAGTTGGGGATGTCACCTGCAGGCATGATGCTCCCTACCTCTCTTTCTGTGCCCTGTGAAAGCCCTCTCCTCACTTACAATTACCACCAGACTCACTCCAAGCCACATGGGACCCTTTGCTGTAGGACCACCCGACGGCTCTGCCAGAGCTGGACTTAACACCAAGTAGGTGGTGGGCATTTTGACTCTCCTCTCTCTCCTTTCTTCCTGCAGGAACAAGCAACGAGAACACGCCAAATTACTGCCTTCATATAGCCATGTGGGTTAACCTGACTGGCTCCTGCCTCCTGCTCCTCACTGCCATAATCATCACCATCACGCACTGCCAAAGTAAGTTGCACCCTGATACCCTGCACAGCTTCCTGGAGCCTCACACCACACAGCACAGCCTGCTCCTCCAGGGCAATGGGCTCTCTGTCTATTGCCCTCACGGAGCCATTGCATATTCAGGACGCAGGGAATGGAAAAGGAGAGCTCTCAAAATCCTTCTCCAAATTTTCCTCATCCCTAGGTTTAGTTTCAGAAATATTTAATACATTCTCCACTGTCATACAATAACAGAAAACACAGAAACCTGATTCTACCAGGCTGTACTGCCTCTACCATCCTGAAATCCAAAAATCAGGGTTGGAAGAAGCAGAACCCAAAGCACAGTGAAATAACAGGAGAAACATGCTTCAGTAGGGATCTTGCAAGTGTCCAAATGCCAACACTCGCAACAGCAGATTGAGCTACAGCCAAACTACCTCCTTAATTACACACATTCAAAGGCTGCTATGCTGAAAGCAGTGAGGCTACACCTCCAGGAAGGCAAAAGGTTTGGGCACAACTTCATGTCTGAAATCCTTCATTTGCTCAGAGAATACAGCCAGTGCAAAGGAATGTTCAAGTACCAACATTTCTCTTTTCCCCCCTCCAGCTGAAAAAAGCTTGTGGTTGGAGAGGAAATTCTGAGACTTTCAGTCAGATCTCAGTTCTTCCTTACCAAAGAGATCAAATGTTCTCAATGCACAAAGGAGATGGATGATCAAAACCAACCACATCTCACACTCCATTGTCACTTGCAGGACCAAGCTCACCGTAAGCAAGCAGTGCTGCGTAGCTGCTCAGCAGAAGGCACACAGGCGTCCTCCTCAAGCACCGCACTCATCCCATCAGCAACACACACAGCTGCCCTCATGGGGCGCGCGCATTTGGCTGATCCTTCTCTGCCTACGCCTCAATCACAACCAAAACTCAGCTCTCATACTCCAACCTCCCTCTCACTTCCAAGGTCTTCCTGGTTAAACACTTCTAATTCTTAATGCTGTCAGTGTGTTCTTTGGTTTCACTCACAGTTTTCATAGGGCCAGAAGGACTGAACATGCAACAACCAACACCACTATTGTTTTAAATAAAAGAAATCGACTCCCAGCTATATTCAAGTATATTTGTCTGTCTGACCAGGGATCCATGGAGGGAAAAACCTCCCAGATTTTTCAACTGAAATCCCCTCACCAAACACTGAGATCATTCAGCTCAAACTCACGTCCTCCTGAGCCCATCCCAAAAACTCTGAGATTCTCCCTTCCCACAAGGATTTTCTCTACACGCTAAACATTGTCTTTGTTTAGATATCATTAGAGAATGACATTCATCAGTCTTTGATCAATTTTTTAATGTAAATAAATTAAATAAAAATCAATTTCACCACAGCCTTACTAATAAAAAACCGTGATGCCTCTGTTTTTAAGGGCAAGAAGAACCTCCAAGCCTGAGAGCTTATTTCTCTTTTCCAGCTCTCTCACTTGCACTATCAGGGCTGCTGATGGTCGCTGCTCAGCAGGTGAGGACTCAGCACAACTTTGTGCAAGTGGATCTGAAACATCACAGTTTACCCTTGCCTGACTTTAGTTATCCAACTCATGAAGGCTTCACACTAGCTTTCCTTCCTCACTAAAATGCATTGAGGCCCAATCAAATGAGCCCAGGGATAACCAGGCAAGTTTGGCCCATTTTCTCACCAAACAGCACTTCCATCAGACAGCGGTGCCTGGTTTCTGGCATCCAGGAACAGGGGGCACATTTGCAAAACAGGAATACAACAACACATGACAAATAACAGCAGAGCCAGGAAATAACAACAGAAGACACAAATAACACCAGCCAACAGAAACTGTCACTACTGCATGTGCAAAGCTGCAGGAAGCCCAGCATTTACCAATGTGCGAGTGGTCACCTGGAGGCAGCAGCAAGGGCCCTCAGTGATGAGGCATAGAAGGGTGGGTTTTTTTTGGCAGAGCAGAAGCCCCTGTGGTTGTAGAACAAAAACACAAGAATTTAAATTAAAAAAAATAAGTCTGCATGAGTCTGGGACATGGGGCTGTAGTGATGGCTACCACATCACAGACCTCCTGCCCTGCACACAACAGCTTCTGCACAGAAACTAGAAAGAAGAATTGAAGAGAACAGCTGAGCTGAAGCCCTCAGCTACATGCCAGCAACGCATGGACTCTGAGATGAGAAGTGCACATGGATCAATCTTAAAATAGAATACAACAAAATATACTAAAATAAACCTCCTGCATAAAACTTGCAGCCCATGTCAATGGCACAGGACTTATCCTTGTTATCTGCAAATGTGGACATGATGAGAGTGCCCCAAATGCCTGAGAGACAGCTGTTGGTGGCGGCTGATTTGATTTCAAGCATTAACATTGCCAGACTGCATCTCCAGTGCAGTCATCACAGCAAAATCCTTGAGGCATCATCAAAAACAACACTAAAATGATAAATGAGCCCAAGTTCTGGATCACAAATGAAGTGCTGCAGAAATCATTCTTTTCTGAACACCACCTCTTCACAGAAGAGGGTCCTGATGACATCACATCCTCTCCTGTAAGCTATGTTGCCTCCGAAGTTAAGTGAGAAAGATCACCCGTGCTCCGCTGCACCGCCCCAAGGACGATGGCCGGGTCTCCTGCACTGCTCCTCCTGCTCAGCCTGGGCCTCTGTGAGTACGGAAGCGGGAAGGACGCAATTCAGGGCTGCTCAGTGACTGTGCAGGGAAGCGGGAGCGGTGGGACTGCAGCGCGATACGCAGCAGGAACAGAGCCTGTTCAGACAGGTGTTGCTGGAGGAGATGGGGAAGGGGAGAGAGGAGGCATGTAGCAGTTGTTAGGGGGAAAAACTCGGGAGAAGCTGGGAAATGGCAGCAGCCCCGAGAAGGCAGCTGAAGGGCTGCTCTCTAGGGCAGCATCCATCTCCAGACCCTGGCGCTCTCAATGCTGAGTCCCCAGGGACTCCAGCACAGCACCCAAGTGTGCTGGACACCAAGGCACTCCGCTGCATTCACCCTCACAGCCTGGCTCTCTGCCTGCCATGCATCGTACCAGTACTGTAGAGCCCTGCCCAAAGGCCCCTGGATCTCTTCTCAATCAGCACCTGAGGGGACATGGCCGAATTCTGCCCATAGGCTGCACTGGCACCCAGGGACAGAGGAACACGATGGAGGCCACGTTCCTCCACAGGAAGAAGAAGCACCCCCAGGATGGACAGCGGCTGGAGCTGGAGTGCTTGAATTTCGACAGGAACAGACCCATCTTCTGGATCCACCTGGACAACAGTTGGAACCTTCACTTCATTCCCTCCAGTACCCATTCTTATTCCACCACATTGCAGGAGAGTGAGAAAACATCTCCGAACTTTGAGGCATCATTGAGAGGAAACTCTTATCGGCTGGTGGTGAACAACTTCAGGGCAGAGGATGAGGGGACCTATTTCTGCGTCAACTACATCAACCCGGTGCTGCACTTCAGCTCTGGACTACCCGCCTTCTTCCCAGGTCAGAAACAACTTCACCCACCTCGCTTGTACCCAGCACTCCTGCCCATGCCTTTTCAATCCGGCCCATTGCCCACACTTCCCATGTCCCTGCTTCTTTGCCCAAGCCATCTCATCGCACACGCACTGCTCCTCCTCATACAGGCTCCTTGCCTACCAGCTCCACTCGCGGTACCAGCCCTGCCCAAATACGGAGGTGGTCGGGAAGCCCAGCAGCACCTCCCCATTCCATCAGCGCCTCTGAGGGATGAGAGTTACAAAGTCCACAGCCACCACCTCCTTCCTCACCTTACATTAATCCTCAATGTCCTGACAGCCTCCTTATGTTTACAGCATCTCAAAAAGTAACTCACAGGTGAGGTGGAGTTTGAACTGCGGAAAGAAATATTTTACAGGTCTCCAAAAACATTGTTTCTAACAAGAAAGACCTCTGAGTGTGCTGCTAAGGAGTTAGGAACCCTAAGCCTTCTATTTCCATGGTTGGGCAGTGTTCCAGTGTATCACTTTTCAAACTGGTACCTATATATTCCTCCTGTGTTGCCTGTGTCCTGGGAGGGGTGGTAGAAAGCGGATGTATTGTTTATTGCTATATTCATCCATTTCTCCTTCCAGTCACAACAACAACAGCAGCACCCACCACATCCACTGCCACCACCCAGAGCACCCAGGTCACCACAAAGGACATCTCCCAGCACAGCCCGGATCCAGGTAACCCAGCTGCAAGGAGGCAGGGGCTCTGCCAGCACTGCTGCTATGATCAAAAGTGGCCAAATTAAAGTCTGTGCCGCAGACAGGCCATTCAAGACACAGGGAGATGTCTACAGCTGGGCCTTTCCTCTTTCCTCTCTCTGCTTTCTTCCTGAAGGAACAAGCAACGAGAACATGCCGAATTTCTATTGTAAATCAGTCATGTGGGTTAACCTGGCTTGTGCCTGCCTCCTGCTCCTCACTGCCATAACCATCACCACCACACACTGCCAAAGTAAGTCGCCAGTGAAAGTAAGTACCAGTGAAGCTCCATTAGCTGCATTAATTTCTGCAGCAAGCAGCATTAATGCTGAAGGAGAGATTGTTTCACAACATCTGCTTTTGCTGCTAAATTTCTGGCTCAACATTCTAATTCACTGAAAGCAATCTACAATAGTGGCAGAGAAGCAAAATAGCAGGGAGTATCAAAAAGGGAGGTCAATACTGAAGGGCTCTAAGTCACCCTATAGCCAACACAGTGCCTTTAACAGATTCTGTCTTAAGGTACAACTTGATATTCTTCTTCATTGTTGTCAAACCTCTATTTCAAATGCAAGATTGTGATTTAAGGGTAGATTCAGAAATCTTCATTGATACTTTGGATTCCTCCTTGCTAAAGCGACCAGATGCTCTCATGCTAGCAGCAGGAAGCATCAGCAGTGCTGAAATAAACACAGCCACGTCACACGCGCTCACCACAAGCCCTTGTCACTTGCAGGACCAAGCTCACCGTAAGCAAGCAGTGCTGCGTCGCTGCTCAGCAGAAGGCACACAGGCGTCCTCCTCAAGCACCGCACTCATCCCATCAGCAACACACACAGCTGCCCTCATGGAGCGCGCGCATTTGGCTGCTCCTCCTGTGCTGCCCACCAGCACTGCACACCTCCCGCGCCCTGACCTGTGCTCCTGCCCCACACTGCTGTGACGCACCCAGACCGCGGGGCACAGTGCTGACCCGAAGGAGCCGGGCAGCTCCGTGCCACTGTGGAAAAGGCACCGCTGTGCTGGACAGCTGAGCCTTCCATGAGATGACCAATAAACCAATCATATCAATACTCAGCTCTGATGCCTCAACCTGTCAATTCCAAAGTCTTCCCTACAAGCAGGATGGAATTTCTAATTCTTTCATTGTGGAGTTTAGTTTAATTCATTATTGACATAGGAGACAGAGTGATTTATAAAGTAACATGCTATCCCACTAATGTTGACAAAAACAAAATTCCACAATTAAGTCCCACTCCAAATGATCTTGGAAGAAATGAGTGTCTGACATGGGTCCATGATAGAAACTCTCTCCTAGCTTGTGCAAAGGAAATCTCCTCAGCAGACACAGAGAAAATCAATCCATGCTCCTCATCTAAACTGCCTCCACAGGTGAAGGTTTTGAAGTACATCTTCACCTGGAGTTCCTGCTACTGTCTGAAGCTTTTCACAATAGAGTAATCGCCACTGGGACAGTCTTACTTGTTCCCATTTGTTACTAGGACTAGAAGGATTGGCCTCAGGTTGTGCCAGGGAAGATTCAGGCTGGACCTTAGGAAATACTTCTTATCCGAGAGAGTGGACAGGTGTGGCAAGAGGCTGCCCAGGGAGGTGGTGGAGTCACTGAGACTGGAGGTGTTCAAAACAGGTTTAGCTGTTGTACTGAGGGACGTGGTTTAGTGGGAATATTGGATGATTTTAGAGGTCTTTTCCAACCTAGGTGATTCTTATGATTCTACAGAAAGGGGAAACTGCTTTATGCTAAGAGAGATAGAAACACAGGATCCAGGAAAGGAAGATCTCTGCCCCAGCTAATTTGTTACTTAGCAGACAACAGATGGAGGCTCAGGAGCACAGTGGCTTCATCTGATCACACACAGATGTCTCCATCAGAGCTCAACTTGCCTGGGTCCCTCTCTGGTCAGTGAAGCGTGTCCCTGATGAGAAGGAATGCGCAACAGTCCCTTACTGCTCTCTCTCCACTGACAACAAGCTTTCATCTTGCCTTAAAGACACATTCATTAACAGTTTCTTAAAGGCAACAGAAAGGAGCGATTCCCCCAAAAGCACCCCCTATGACTCAGCAATATTGTCCTCATCCTGCATGGTACTCAGGATGGAACACATCAGATGAGGCAGGGGCGGGATGTATCTTTGGTGTAGGAGTGACTCACAAAGATATTCAACAAGTACAAATCTGAATATGAAGAGGAAAAGGAGTCCTCTGAACAGTGACGCAGCACCCAGGTTCTGAACACATCACAGGAAGCGGTGAGCTCATGTGGAAAAAAGCTCCATTGGTGAGCCACAGGAACACCTCTGTACTTGGGAGGCAAACATCTGAGTTCCTGTTTGGTATCTGGGATTGACTCGTAGTAAAATAACACTATCAGTAAGGCAGAAGGGGAAAGTAAGATGTCCCTACTAAGAAAGGCAAGCGCTCTTCCTGGCTTACCCTGTACTCCACTTGTAGAGCTTCTCCTGACACATCTCTGAACACGAGATGCTGTGGGTAGGCTACCGTGCTCCATGGCAGGGTGAGAATCCAGTCCCAAGATACATTCAACCTAATGCCTTCATCAACAGGTCCCCATCCTGTAAAACCACACTGAACCACTAAGAAGAGAAATTTTACTACTTTGGTCACAATGCGGCTGTAAGGCAGAAGCAGCTCAGTTCAGCACCTCACAAAACATGGGATGACTTCAGCCATCCACAAGGCATGCCCATAGCTTCAGCTCCTGCCCCACGTTCCTCCACCAGGCAGTGAAACCAGGCTCTCCCAAAGCTCCTGATCCCATTGCAAAGGCAGTGTGGATTCTGCTTAGCTTGAGGAGAATAAACTGACACCACAAGGAGCCCACACATGTAGCATAGCTCAGATGTCTCAATCGGAGACATGTCTGTGATGGGATTTCAAGACATAGATGCTTGTAATGGCATTTGAGAGATCCAACAGATTCTCTGTTATTTTGTTAAGCTCTGCTCTACTTCATGCAGATGTCACAAGGCTCACAGCCTCATACCACCACTAGCCTCACAGAGCTCAGCAGGCCTCACTCGTGCTTTCCCCACTGTGAGGCCCAAAGAAATGAGCCCAGTTCCCAGATCAGTTCAGCTCACTTTCTCACAAAACAGCACTTCCATCACTCAGCAGTGCCGGTTTTCTGCCTCCCAGAACAACAGCAACGCTGGCACAGGAGCCATGCAGCCATGCCCAACCCGCAGGCCACACGCTCCCCAGCCCAGCCCTCCCACAGTCCCCCCTGCCCCACGCCATCATGGCGGCGGCTGTGCCCCAGCCGTGCACCCATTGCTCACAGCCGAACAGCCGTGCTATTCAGTGTGTGCAGTGAGAGCAGGGCATGGGGAGGGCCCGGGGCAGCGCCGGCTCCAGGGATGGCAAACAACTCCTTGCCTTTGGAGCCGTTGGCTGAACACGGCCTTGTCAACAGCCAACAATGGGCAGCAGTGCTCTGCGGTTTGATACAGGAATTCAAGAACAGAGGTCAGGATGGCCGAATGCATCATCAGCTGCACAACCACACCTTATTCGTGTCATCAGGTTTTGGCACTACCCGCATTTGGGAACAATTATGGTCAAGGATGAAGTACAGGAAGAGTAACATTTCATCAGAATTCTCTGACAAACCCCACTGACACCTCACTGAGAATTGCAGGCGCTGCCATCGAACCAGATCAGTGTGTTAGTTACACAAAAACAAGGCCACATATCCCAGTTTTATCTTTTTTTTGCTCATATTTTTAACATTTTAATTAAAACATTGAAAATGAAATTGGTTTCTTATTTACATGTTAAGAATATAGTCTATTTTGAAAGGACTGCTCTGAAAGTAACGCCTCCTGTTTTATTCAGCTGGCCCGTGTCTGCAGAGGCAGATGTTGGTGGTATGGCAGTAGAAGCACAACCTTCCCACCAGTATTCCATCACGTTTCATTGCCATGTGACAGACAGCAGCAGAGGGGCAGACTGACAAAACAGCATCCAACACGGAAGGAGAACTGAAGTCATCCCTGCAGAACAAATGGCACCCACTTATATTCACTGATGTTTGTGGGATGTTTCTGGAGACCAAACAGTGGATGTGAGCACAGTGAGGAGCTGGGAGGAGCATTTCAGGAGTGGCAACAGCGGTCACCTGTGCTGGTACCTCACACTGCTTCTCAATGCTCAGTGCGGCCCAGGCAAGCCAAAAGGTTGCACACCCATGGAGTCATACAAAAAAACCGCATAAGTGAAAAAGAGAAAAAAATAACAAACAGGATAACCAGGAAATACCAAAAGAAGAAGCAAATAACACCAGGCTAGTGAAACAGTCGCTAATTCATGTGCAAAGCTGCAGGAAGTCCAAACCACTACCAATGTGTGAGTGGTCACCTGGAGGCAGCAGCAAGGGCCCTGAGTGTTGAAGCACACAAGGGTTATTTGGCAGGGCGGAAGTCCTTGTGGTTGGAGAAGAAAGTCACAAGATCTAAAAAAAGAAAAGTAAAAAAAAAGATCTGCATGGCACCGGGGCATAAGGCTTTCTTGATGGGTATCACACCAGAGACCTCCTGCCTTGCACACAGCAGCTTCTGCACAGAAATTCGAAGTACAATTGCAGAGAATAACTAAGATACAGAACTCAACTACACATCCACAACAAATGGACTCGGAGATGAAAAAAGCAGATGGATCCATCTCTAAATGGAATAGAACAAAATAAAATCAAATCTCCAACCTAAAATACAACTTGCAGTCCATGTCCATTGAAGGGGATTCGGCCTGGTTTTCTGTAGCACTGACCATGATGTGAGTGCCCAAAATATCTAGGAGACAGCAGGAGGTGGCGACAGATGAGACTTCAAGATGGACCACTGTCAGGCTGAATCTCAACTGAAGACATTGCAGCAAAATCCCGGAGGCACCATTAAAAACAACACTATAACAAAAAAAAAGACCAAATTCAGGATCACAAATGAAGTGCTGCAGAAATCTTTTCTCACTCCGTCTCACCTCAGAGGCTGAACACGGACTCTTCACAGAAGAGGGTCCTGATGACATCACATCCTCTCCTGTAAGCTATGCCGCCTCCAAACTTCAGTGAGAAAGATCACCCGCGCTCCGCTGCACCGCCCCGAGGACGATGGCCGGGTCTCCTGCACTGCTCCTCCTGCTCAGCCTGGGCCTCTGTGAGTATGGAAGTGGGAAGGACAGAATTCAGGGCTGCTCAGTGACTGCACAGGGAAGT
>JACDJE010001169.1:0-10091 GCA_016647715.1 Pavo muticus
ATGCACCAATCATAGAATTGTTTTTGCCTACTATTTGCTAGATAAGCAGTGTAATTTTAGCCCACTATATAAGCTTGTGTGTGTGGCTATTTTTATCCCTTTGCTCTTCACTATATAAGAAGTGTGGATTTTCTCCATAAAGTTGAGCATGATGAATCATATTGATACCTGTCATGACTCTGGAACCTTTCTCCTCGTCAAAGAACCGCGGTGGGAGGCTTTGTCGTATAGTGTCCTGCGAGACACTGTGTGGGAATTGAAATGGAGGGGGTTGTCACAGATTCAGGCAACTGAAAACTTGTTGCTGCAGCGGAAAAACCCACTTGGGGCTGTAGATGTGAATGCCTTGATGGGGGAGGGAGATTTCTCCACCCCAGCTCAACAGGTGCTAATTGCTGCGGAGGGGTTACAGCAAGTTAAACATTTGGCAATGCGTGCTCTCCGAGCTGTACGAGAGGCTGGAAAGCAAAGGTAGTCTTTTGTTAGTATTAAGCAACAGCCCCAAGAACCGTATATGACATCTCTGGATAGGCTTAAGAACTCGTTGGAAAAACAGGTTGATAATGAGCAGGCAAGAGCTCTTGTATTTCAACGGCTAGCGATTGAAAATGCTAACCTGACTACCAAAAGGTGCTGCGTGCTCTAAAGAATCACACTACTAAGGAATTTGCACAACAAAAGGCGCTGGAGTGGAAGCTATTGGGGCTCAGCAATTCACAGCAAAGCTTGCAGACCCTGAGCCTATGGCTCATTCACCACCGCAAGAGGAGGAGGATCAAACCTCCAGACTTGGTGATCGTCAGCGTGTGGGAGCAGGAGCTGAGGAAAGCTGTTGCTGAGACGTATGCTTGTGTTTGGACTCTCACTCATTCCAGCTGTTGGCATTGTTGCAGTGTATTTTTCTGAACCTTTTAGCTGTTGTAGCAGTTGTTCAATGCTCCAGAAAATTCTAAAAGATCATGGTATGCAGATTGAGAAGGCCTAACAACATTGGAAATATGTTTGAAAGTTGTGCTGTGTCTGAATTCAGCTGAAAGTGGTGGAAATACATTGCCTCATTGCCTTGCAGATGTGAAGTAAAGTTCAGTAAACAGGTTCCTGATTTTAAAGCTGTTATTTTCTATAGTAGGTAGTGTAGTCTTTCTTTCAAGAGAGGGAATCTTTAATCCCAGATCATAGAATCATATTCAAGGTGAATGCATGTAGCTAAATTAGAAAACAGTATTTGCTATAAAATGATGTGTGTTCATGTGCAGTAGATTGGCAATGTAGGAAGCTTTCTCATATTTGGTTGTATAATCCAACTTGACTGGCTGAATATCTTCTGGTGTTTAAGAATGTAATGTGTATATTTACAACTGTATATCTTACCTGCACCTGCCTGGCTTTCATAATTCTGGTTCTGAATACATAACTTCAGTGATTTTAAAAATAATAATAATAGATTTTCCTATTTAAAAAAAAAAAAGAGGGGGGGAGTGCAGGTGTGACTCCTCAGGAAAGAATAGCTAAAGCATGCTATGGTCTTAACTTTCTAAATTTTCTAAATCATTGGACAATGATAACGTGGGGCCGAGGCTATGCGTGTGTCTTACCAGGAATAGGTCTGAGATGGGTACCAGCACAATGGGTCCGGCCATCTATCTCGTTGTTGGAAATATCCAAATAATTTTGTCAGGACGGTATCTCTGATAAAGCAGATTTTATTCGCAATTGCAATGGTGGGCATCCCACAAGCAGGAGAGCGCACTATGGGCATGGATATGACAGCTTTTGTACCTTGTTTCTCCCCCCCGCNAACTAAATTCCAGGACATGTTTTGAATATGCATAAGGTTGCTATACAAATTTGTGCCGCTCTTGCTTGTTGGTGTGCGTGTTAGGAGGAACTATCCCCCACGCACCCAATGATACGCGTCTCATTGAATAAACGTGCCTGCTTTATAACCTAACTTTGGGTTATAGAGTTTGATTCCGCAAATCACTGTCACTGCTACAGGAGGGCAGCAGGGATACCACCATTGTGTGGTGTGAGCAGGTGGATGACCTGCTCAGCATGGTGGTAGAGCTAAAGGAGGAAGTAGAAAGGTTGAGGAGCATCAGGGATTGTGAGAGGGGGATTGATTGGTGGAGTCACACTCTGCCATCCCTACAGGAAGGGTGCGGGGGAGATGCTCCTCAAGCAGTGGGGGATCATCTGCCCTCTCACAGTCAGGTGGGAAGGGGCGACCTCAGAGACAGCGAAGGATGGAAACAAGTCCCTGTTCGGGGAAACAAGCAGACTGCCCCTCAGCCTGTCCCACCGATCGCCGAGGTTAGCTGCTTTGGAGCTGTCCCGGCCAGAACCGCAGCGACTGATCGCGAGGTGCAGGGGGGTTTTCGGTTGGTTCCTTCATCCAGGGAATCCCCGAGATCGGCAGAGCAGCCCGGCAGCTCTCGCGAGAGTGGCAGACGTGAAGTGGGCGTTGCCCGGGCAACGGCGGGGGATTTAAACGGGCACAAACACGGAAGAAGCCCTTGATCGCCGAGGTTAGCTGCTTCGGAGCTGTCCCGGCCAGAACCGCAGTGACTGATCGCGAGGTGCAGGGGGGTTTTCGGTCAGTTCCTTCATCCAGGGAACCCCCAAGATCGGCAGAGCAGCCCGGCAGCTCTCGCGAGAGTGGCAGACGTGAAGTGGGCGTTGCCCGGGCAACGGCTCTGCATCCATGCCTCCTGCATAGAAAAAGCCTTGGGGAGGGCACACCAGGATGGAGAGGAGGAGTCAGGGTGTGTGAATCACTTAGGTGAAATGGTTGTTGCTGTCTGGACACACCAAGGTGCAACCATGGTCACCACACGGTGGTGAGCTGCTGCTAAAAGGAACGTGGAGACTCAAACTGAAAGCATGAATGTCCATGCTGCAGTACAGGTCTCAGGCTGCAGAGAATGCCTGGGCCTGTCACTGCTACAGGAGGGCAGCTGGGATACCACCTGTGTGCGGTGTGTGCAGGTGGATGATCTCCTCAACCTGGTGGCAGAGCTAAAGGAGGAAGTAGAAAGGCTGAGGAACATCCGAGATTGTGGGAAGGGGATTGATTGGTGGAGTCCCACTCTGCCATCCCTGCAGGAAGGGTGTGGGGGAGATGCTCCTCAAGCAACAGGGGATCGTCTGCTGTCTCACAGTCAGGTGGGAAGAGGCGACCTCAAAGACAGCAAGGGATGGAAACGAGTCCCTGTTCGGGGCAACAAGCAGAGTGCCCCTCAGCCTGTCCTACCTACCCAGGTGCCCTTGCATAACAGGTATGAGGCTCTAGAGTTGGAGGGACTGGGGGATGTGGATGTTGGTGAAAGTCCATCCGTGCAAGAGAGGTTGCCCAAGACTAGTCAGTCTGCTCCCCGTTTTGCTACATCAGTCAGGAAAAAAAGAAGGGCTGTCATCATAGGGGACTCCCTTCAGAGGGGAACCGAGGGCCCGATATGCCGCTTGGATCTGTCCCACAGGGAGGTGTGTTGCCTGCCTGGTGCCCAGGTGAGAGATGTTGCTAGGAACATCACGCGCCTGTTTAAGCCCTCCGATTATTATCCATTACTGGTTTTCCACATTGGAAATGAAGACGTTGGCAAAAGAAGTTCTCGGGCAATCAAAAGGGACTTCAGGGCTCTGGGAAGACTGCTGAAGGGATCGGGAGGGCAAGTTGTCTTCTCCTCTGTCCTCTCAGTTGGTGACTGGGATCCGCACAAAAGGAGAAGGGTGGACATGCTGAATGAATGGCTTTGCAAATGGTGTCGCACTCAGGGCTTTGCGTACTATGGCTTGGGACGCAGCCTTAAAAAAGGGGGAATGCTGATGGCGGATGGGAGCTGACTGACTAGAAGGGCCACAAATATTCTCGGGAACAAGCTGGCTGGGCTGGTTAGCAGGGCTTTAAACTAGATTTGATGGGGGAAGGGGGTGTACTAGGTGACAGAGAAGCGTGTGGGAACGCTGTCACCTTGGGAGGCGGTAAGGGGAAACCCCAGACTTGTCCTGGAGGTATTAGGGAGGGCTCCTCCGAGAAGGCAACGAGGCCAATAGCTAAGCTGAAGTGCCTCTATACCAATGCGCGCAGCATGGGAAATAAACAGGAGGAGCTAGAAACTGTGGCGCAATTGGGAAAGTATGATCTAATTGCTATCACGGAAACACGATGGGATGAATCCCATGATTGGAATACCCTGAATGAGGACTACTAGCTCTTCAGAAGGGATAGACAGGGTAGGAGGGGTGGGGGAATTGCCCTCAATGTTAGGAAATGCATACATTGCCAAGAGCTGTGTCTGAGGAACAGCCACGACCAGGTCGAGAGCTTGTGGGCTAAAATCAAGGATCGGTCCAGTAAAGGGCATCTAGCGGTTGGAGTCTGCTACAGGCCACCTGATCAGGAGGAGCCTGTTGACAAGGCCTTGCTTCAGCTGCAGGAGGTGTCACGCTCACAGGCTCTTGTCCTGATGGGGGATTTCAACCACCCGGACATCTGCTGGAATAGTGGCATGACAATTGTAGTGGAATTCCAAGGTCACAGCCTGAACCAATGGGCGAGTTAAGTGAGATTGTGAGTGCCTGGAGCGAGCGGGGGGGGGTTAGAGCCCCCCTTCTGTCTCCGTGATACTTCCCATGCAATCTGAGTCTGTGCGGGTCCCCCTTTTCCCCTGCCCTTCTCTCCTGCGGTGTGGCGGTACGAACGGGGGAGGGTCACATTCCTTATCTCGTCCTTTTCTCTGGACTGTTGCCGGGAGGGGTGAGTTAATTCCTCATTCCTATCTTTCCCTATAACACCTATTTCTCAAATAAAGGCTCTATCATTGCCTTCATTTGTGTTACAACAATCAAGGAGATACCTGGAGTCTGTCGAGGATAACTTCCTGGACCAAGTAATAGATGAACCAACCCGAGGTAAAGCCTTACTGGACCTGGTGCTCACTAATGCAGAGGAGAGCATTAGCGAGGTTAAGACTGGAGGCAGCCTGGACTGTAGTGACCATGTGTTGGAGGAGTTTGTGATCTTGAAGAATGTGGGCCTGGCAAAAGGCAGAGCTAGGACCCTGTGCTTCAGGAGAGCAAACATCCGGCTGCTCAAGGAACTGCTGAGTGGGATCCCCTGGGAAACTGTCCTTAAGAGCATGGGTACAGAACAGAGCTGGCAGCTCTTTAAGGACACCCTTCTGAGAGCACAACAGCTCTCCATCCCCCAGCAGAAGAAGTCGCGCAGGGGAGGCAGGCGACCATCGTGGCTGTGCACGGACCTGCAGCTTAAACTGAGAGAAAAGAGGGAAATGTACAGAAAGTGGAAGCAGAGTTGTGTATCCTGGGAGGAATACAGGGCTGTTGTCTGTGTGTGTAGAGATAGAATTAGAAAAGCCAAGGTGCAGATGGAGCTGAACTTGGCGAGGGATGTGAAAGATAACAAGGGGTTCTACAGGTACATAGGCAGGAAGAGACAGGCCAAGGAGAGTGTTCCCCCTATGATGAAAGGAAATGGGGAGATGACTTCCTCAGACAGAGAAAAAGCTGAGGTACTCAATGAGTGCTTTGTCTCAGTCTTCACGGGTGGTCAGGCTTCCGATGTCTGCCAGGACCCTGAGCCTCTAGGTGAGGGTGTGGGGAGTGGTTTCTGTACCNTTAATTGTTTAACTTCTCCTCCTTTAATTCTCTGTTACTCAGGTCCTGTCTATCCAGCACCAAAAGCTAGTAGTTTTCCAACATCAAGAGGTTTCTGATTTGTAAAGATATCTATTACGTCTAACTTGCCTTTAACTGAAGGCCCAGAAGTTTTTCAGATGGCTGGACAGACAGGAGCTTCAGTCTTTATGCTTGTAACTTACTCCATCTACCTAATCTCTATGGATATATCTATATATCTATATATATGTATGTATATATTGTTTTACTTATATACTGAGTATGCATTGTTGGGGAAGGTTTATCTAGAGGATGAGCAATGAAAACTACCAGAGAACCCTGATAAAGTAGAAAGACCCCTGAGAAGAACTATTAATTGTAATAAAGGACCCAAATGGTAGCAGAGGTCATGAAATTAACGAAATTCTTGTCTTGTTCTGATGCAGAAAGAACATTCAGTTCCCACACTTGGAAAAGCCCAGACCTTGATCTCTTTTCCTGGCTCCCAGGTGGCTCATGGGTAAAATGTATCCTATTTTATCTATTGTGTGTTGTTGCAACTCTTATGTTTGTCCCTTGTATGATACCATGTTTTATTCAACTGATACAACGTGTTGTATCCTCTATGTACTTTGTAACCTCCTCTACTAATGAGGAAGTCAAGCACATCAGGGGAACGTTTATTTCCTGCCCCGTCCCTCCTTTGCCCTTATGCTTGCTATCTTTTCCTCACCATCATGGATTGCCAGTGTCCCATTTTTAAGCAACCTTTGAGTCACGGGGTGGTGTAAGAGATTATTATTTTATACCTTTGCCTCAAAGCTTGCTGAGGAACACTGATGGACAAGTCCAGGCAAGCCCTGGACAGAGGTTGAGAAGTCCTTTGTCTGAGGGGCACAGATGGACAAGGCCAGGGGCAACACAAGAGATAAGCTGCAGATTAATGGCTGGGAAGCACTCTTTTGTGTGGGCTTATCTTGAAGGAGATGGCCCTCTCAGGTGGTGCTGCACATGACTCTTACCCATGCGCCCAGGAATGTCACGTAGGCAGAAGAAGAAGGATAAAAAAGGGACAAACAACCATGGTTTTTGGGTTTCTGACAACAGATTCCTCAAAGAACAAGGAGGTTTCTGACATGAGAAGCCTCATGACCTGTCTCGCTCCAATTTACTGGAGGGAGATGAGGTTCTTTTAATGTATGTATACCCGACGTGAGATTAAGAAACAACAGTTCAAATGTTGGTCCGACCAGGTTTATTACAAATCCTAATTAGGGAGATGGGGAAGGGGAGGACAAACACTATTACGAATTAAGGTGATGGGGAAGGGAAGGCGGGCGATAGAAAAGATAGGAAAGGAGCAAGAATTGCGTAAAGCGGGCATAGTCACCACCAGGATCCAGCAGAGGTCCCGTTGTCCGATGGTCCGGGGCAGAGGATCAGGGGAGGAGGGCAGCAGCAGCGTGGCCAGTCTTAGGCAGCAAGACGGTGCAGGTACCGGGTAGGTCCGGGAAGAAGCCGCGGCGCAAGTCCAGGAGAAAGCAGCAGGTCTCTGGTAGCAGGCCCAGGAGAGTCCATCAGCATGCAGGCATTCCGTAGTGAGGAATCTGATGGCAGACACCTTTCTTCTTCGGGAGAGAGCAGCAGCAGCAGCATAGCCGGCCTTAGGAAGCAAGCAGGTAGAGCGCAGAGCAAGTCCAGGAGGGAAAGAGGCAGGTCGTGAGGCTTCTCATGTCAGAAACCTCCTTGTTCTTCTTCATGAGAAATCTGTTGTCAGAAACCCTAAAAACCATGGTTGCTTGTCCCTTTTTTATCCTTCTTCTGCCAATGTGGCATTCCTGGGGGCTTGGGTAAGAGTCATGTGCAGCACCTCCTGAGAAGGCCATCTCCTTCGAGATAAGCCCACACAAAAGAGTTCTTCTCGGCCATTTATTGGCCATTAATCTGCAGCTTATCTCTTTCGTTGCCCCTGGCCTTGTCCATCTGTGCCCCTCAGACAAAGGACTTCTCAACCTTTGTCCAGGACTTGCCTGGACTTGTCCATCAGTGTTCCTCAGCAAGCTTTGAGGCAATGGTTTAAAATAATAATCTCTTACAGCGATAGAGTCTCCGAGCTGAGAAGGAATGTATCCAATCAGAAAGCGAGAATCTTCAATCTGAGAGAGAATCTCCAATCTGAACGAGACACCCTCTGAAACGAACAAGACACCTTCCAATCCGAGCGAGACACACTCTGAACCGAGTGAGACACCCTCCAATCCAAACAGGATACCCTCCAATCCGAACAGGGCCCCCTCCAAACTGAGTGGGACACTCTCCAAATTGAGCAAGACACCCTCCAATCCAAACTAGACAGTCTCCAAACCAAACGAATCAAACTTCAATATCAACGAGACATCCTCCAAGCTGAAAGAGACATCCTCCAAACCAAACAAGACAGACTCAGAGCCCAGCTGGAGAGAAAGAACTTCTAAACTGAGCAACTTGATCAATCACAGGAGGCACCAGAATCCATGTCATTTGCCCCTGTAAGAGGACAGAAAATGAAACGAATGTCATCTCATTTAGAAAGGAAGAAAGAGGAGGAGGAGAAAGTAGATGAAGAAGATATTATAAGAGAAGAGGAAAGAGTAGAGGAGGAAGGCCCAGGGGAGTCGCCCCTTTTTCTAGGGGAGAAGCCCTCAACAAGATCACGGTCAACAACTCCCTGAAGGGCAACAACAACAAGAACTGAAAGAGGAGAAGGTGAGGAAGACATTGTCACCATTACTACTCGACCTCTGAAAATGTCTCAAATTCGAGGTTTGAGTAAAGACTTTTCACAGCACCCAAATGAACCCGTTGTCACCTGGTTACTTCGATGTTGGGACAATGGGGCCAACAGTGTATTGCTAGATAGTAGAGAAGCTCACCAACTGGGAAGCATTGCTAAAGACTCAGCCATTGACAGAGGTATTAGTAGATGTCAGGATGAGGCCTTCACTCTCTGGAAGCGGATGCTGTTAGCCATAAAGGAAAAATACCCCTTCGAAGATGATCTGATGCCTGAGATAAAGAAATGGACTGATATGGAAAAAGGCAACCACTATTTGAAAGAATGCACTGTGGTGGAAACGTTACATGACTTCACATTTGTTCCTGATGGTCCAAACCAAGAGCATGATCCTGAGAGAGTCAGGTGTACACCAAATATGAGGCATAAATTCACACGATCTGCACCAGATAAGTATGCTGGTACATGAGCAGCAAGGTATGGCAGAGGACAAAGACGACCCCTTTTAAACGAAGTGATTAATAAACTTCACAACTTTGAGTTACATTTAACCCCTCTACGAGCTTGTGTTTCAGCCATTTCAAAAGTAACTGAAAGAATGGTCAGAATAGAGAGCAATCAAGAAGAAATGATTGCCGAGGTTAGCTGCTTCGGAGCAGTCCTGGCCAGAACCACAGAGACTGATAGCGAGGTACGGGGCGTTTCGGTCGGTTCCGTCATCCAGGGAACCCTGAGGTAACAGAGCAGCCCAGCAGCTCTTGTGAGAGCGGCTGACATGGAGTGAGCGTTGCCGGGGCAACGGCTCTGCATCCACACCCCTTCCTAGAAAAAGCTCCAGGGAGGGCAACGACGTGTTACTGCCCACCAGGGATGGAGAGGAGGAGTCGGGGTGTGTGAATCACGTGGGCCGTTCAAACGAGGAGAAACCATAAGCCAAGCATTCACGGGACTACACAGGAAGGAGGGTTGTTATCTTGCTGTGAAGCGAGTGATTTTCAGGGTAAACCCCGAGCGGATCAGCCAGAGCAGATAAGGAAGGGCAAGCAGGCAGGGCATGGCACCTTGCCATATAGGAGCGGGCTTAACACTTAGCACTTAACAGGTCACTTAACAGGTCGTTGCTCTCTGGGCACACCGAGGTGCAACCATGGTCACCACACGGTGGTGAGCTGCTGCTAAAAGGGACGTGGAGACTCAGACTGAAAGCATGAATGTCCATGCTGCAGTTCAGGTCTCAGGCTGCAGAGAATGCCTGGCCCTGTTGAATTAAGGAATGGCAGGTTATTGATTAGCTATTGTATTAGGGTGCAAGCTAAGCAGGAATTTGGAGGAAACAGGATAAGGGACAAGGTGCTGTGATGGAAAAACAAGATAAAGGATAGAGTGCTGTGGTAAACTGAATGGGAAGAAAGTAAACATCACGAGGAAGTGCTGAGACATTGTCAGCAAGAACCAGTTTACTTCTGAAAGCTGAACACAAAACTAGGCTAAAGGTGAAGATTTAAAGAGAGGAAGACTACTAACTTCATCCCCACGACCACCAGAGAAAGACCCCCACTATGAACCATGCATGTGTCAAGGGGAGGAGCAGCATGCAGATGAGTTTCCAGAAAATTAATGAATATGTAACTAAATTCCAGGACATGTTTTGAATATGCATAAGGTTGCTTTACAAATTTGT
>JACDJE010001144.1:2104-14250 GCA_016647715.1 Pavo muticus
GTCTCTGTTTCATTCAGAGAGATTTTTTTAAATATTTATCTGTAGGAAAAAAAACCAAAATGCTGATCATTTACTTCATACTGTGCTAAAATATGTCACGTGGTACACTGGCATTATTTTACGTATTTATTCAACACAGGGAAGAAAATGAAGCCATGTTCACATACTCTCTCACGATAGACAAGGACACTTGACAGGAGACCTTCTGTGCAAGTACGACTGGGAGACAATCTCAGGCCGGAGATGAAGGGTATGGAGCCAGGCAGAAACAAGAGTTTCCTAGGCTGTTAGTTGTTACAGTCTTTTTGTGACACTTGTTATACTGCAGAGTTGAGTAATTCAGCAGGAACTGACAGAAGCCTTAACCAAGCCTTCTCCCCTTCTCTCTCTCTGTCTCTATCTCTCACTATAGTTCTTTATAGTTCACTATAGTTCTTTATAGTTCACTATAATCTTTATTTCAGCATCTTAACATTGACAAGAAAAAGATCAGCAATCCTGAATTTCCTGACGTTTTTCACAGATTCCTGACTGAAAGTGACAGCTGTCCCCAATTAACCTCTATAGAATTTCCAAAAGTCCCGTGAAACTTTTTAAAGCCTACATCAAAAGTTCTCAGTAACTGTGTCGAACTCCACAAAACCAGTCCTGTATTTTCCTTATCCATTCTTTACCTTTAGAAACTCAATAAATTATGCTGACTTTTTTGTCCTTTAAAGGTATTTTAATTCCAGCTTACTGACCACACTGATTATAAGGTAGCTGCCACCAGCTACCTATGAGAATTCAGCAGCACTGTATATTAGAGGAAATAGTGCAGGGCTTTAGTACATGGCTATGATTACTGTAGAGAAAAGAATCAAATATCCTTAAAACTGTATATGGTAACTTTACTAGACAAATTCTTTAAGATAGAATTTTAGAGGCTCTACGCACACCTACAAGTAGGTAATGGTTATTTAAAAGTATTAGCTCCTGAAGACCTAACACTTCAAGGCAATTTTACTCAATTTAATGCAGGTATTTAAAAAATTCTGGCCAAATAATGATCATCTGTAAGAATCAATGGGAACTCTAGGGCATCTTTATTAGCGGCTATTCATACACATACTCCGCTGTAAATCTTCTTCTTTCCACTCTCCTATAACTGTCAAGTTTAGAACACTTCTTCATATAAGATTATATTAGGAACAATTGAAATGGGAATGAGGACATTAAGATCATTCATTTCAGGTGGGGAAAAGAGGGTGGAAACTGGCTGCAAACCAAAAACCATCCACTGTAAAATCCAGGCTTAATATTCAAAACAAGTTTTTACTAGTATCATTTTAAATTAAACTGGAATCCTTTTTAATTACAGGATAATTTCCTTGAGACTTCTTACACAGCCCTATTTTTAGAGTGAATATGAGCCATTGTGGCAAACAGTTTTTCATTCTTGAAGTGCTATCGTGAGGATGTGCCTGTCTCCAAGACATGAGTTACAGCGCAGATGGTAGCTTGGGGAAATCCAGCTGTTATTCCAAATGCCCTGATACCTCCCTCCCTTTATGCCCCTGCAAGCTAAACAACCAGTCCTGCTCTGTTCACTTAATCCCCAAACAAGTGCTTTCTAATCAAGCAAAAAAATAAAAAAGAGTATCATTTACCTTTGCTGTTGACTTTAATTAAATGTATTCCGCTCTGGTGCTGGCACTTACTCTGAACCTTTTGCTATGCAAATTTCAAGGCTAACTTCTATTCAGAGAACAACAAGTGTACACTTGAGAATGAGTTGGCATCTTTTCAGTGCTACTTGTGTTTAAGTGCACTCTCAGGTGTTTACGTTATCCTTCACAACAGCCTCTTCCCTTTCCAATTAGAATAATTAGAGAACAGCCAGAAAAGCAAAAGCTTTGTTTCTTTTTATCCACAATAGATCATATAAGACTATATTTCATTCTGAAAATTAAAGCTCCTAATTTCATGCCCCAAGCAGCCTGAATACATGTATTTAGTTAGGAGACAATTGTAACGCAGCTAATCAGCTGCATTCACACACCCCCAGAAGATCTCCAACTCTGCTGCTGCTGTTACAGTTCAATACAGCAGAGCATTTCAGGGAATTTATTTTGAGATCTTTAAGTGTTACTGTTGTTATACATAAACCAAAACTAGCTCCCAAGATTAACAATACTGTGTGCTTGTACCAAGTGCTGAGATCAGTTCCAAATCAACCTGGAAGGTTTTAGACTGTTTCTGAACCAGCAGAGAGAAAGACTATCAATCTCTCTCTCTGCACAGCATGTTACAAGTCCATTCACAGACCTCTGCTCATTCACTAAATCATGAATACAAGGGAAATGTATATCAATTACTACTGTCCAGTAAAGAAGATGAATTGCTTCCTTAGACTTAATTTCTAGAGAAAGGGAAAGCTAACCATAACTTTACCTATCATACGCTAAGTAAAACATCTCCCTCTCTCCAAGTAAGAGCTTTGAGGAGAAACAGGGACAGAAAAAAAAAATGTAGGAAAAAAACAAACAAACCAACAACAATCCTTTTGTTGGGCTACGTCTTTGTACCTGTAAGGAAGTCAGAAATGGGAGTCTTCATCCTGCCTCCACCCTGTGCTCAGCTGCAATACAGCTAAACATGCAGCTATAAACAGGACTAAGATCTGAATTGCTGTGTGAGCTCTAATAACATGAATTACTTTCTGTAATCATTGCTTAACCATAGAGGCTTCACTTGAGAAAGAGATTCACAAGTAGTTGTTTGTGGATGTAGAACAGTTTCTTTGAGTCTAGAGAATCACATACAATTTTAAAGCAGTCTTAATTCCATTGTTTCCATTCTCCAAATTATTTCTACCTAATTCAGCTCCACACCTTTAAAGACAACATGTTGCCAAAGTCTGCATTATGAGGAAATAAAGAAAAAAAATGTAACTAAGTACAGTTTTGGGGAAAGTGATTTTTCCTTAAAAGATAGAGCAGATAAAATGCAAAACAGAGAAGGATCGTTTTCTTTCCCCGAGATTGCTGAAAAAAAAAGCCTTTTTGGCCAACTTAAACTTTATCCATAGATTCGCCTGACATTTACACTGAAGATTCTCATAGAAAAATTATTGACAACAAAGATTTACATCACTGATAGAAGAGAAAGCAAAGACCTGTATTTCATTCAATAGATCGATGTTCAATCTGAAAATAGATTCAGAGAAAATAGAAAGAAAAAAGCCTGAATTTTTACTCCCTATATCTCTTGTGACCATTCTTAACACAGAACTAGGAAGGAAAATGCACTATTTCTATCATACCCTTGCAACTTACTTTCAGTGGGAAGCATCAACATTTCCCATGTATTAAGCCAAGTTTCACATATCATACTGCTTCCCACAGCAGGAGCAAAGCTCTGGATTTCACTGCACTTTGTGTTATACTCAAAATGGAACGCAAAATTTCTCTGTACTAAGTTTCAGTTTGCAACAGCCCTGAAGTCAAATGCCATATGAAGCCAAATGTTCTTTTATAAAAGGTCCAATCAGTCAATGCAATCCTTGCAGGGATTACTGGAACTGACCGAGCTATGTCAGAAAAACCATTAGGTACAAATACAGATTTGCCAACTTTCCTCATGGTACCTCAGTGTACCTCCCTGCAGCAGTTCCAAGAGTGTGAACACATAGTGCTGTGCAGAGCCTGGGAGAGTAACCCATTTCAACCCATTTGGCAGTATGCCTGACCCACAGCACAATGGGGGCATTTCCCCATTTGGCTTCAGCACAAAGATTTGTGCCCCTGTGTAGAAATATGACATGAGATGGAGATGCTTCAGCATTCTCACTGCCATCAGGGCCAACAGAAGGATTTAGAGTATAATACAAGTATTCAAAGAAATGAAACTGAGACCCTGTCAGGTAATGAAACTCTGAAAAATCCTCAGTACCTAAAAATTGCTTTCAGAACATCCAAACCCACTAAATAAAATGAAAATCTAAAATGAAACAGGAGACTGTGGAATGATCCTGAGAGCTGCAATCTTCAATTCTGTCAGACAGCTAGAGCATCAAATCCCAGAAACATGAACTGCATGTGGAAACTGTCCCATCTGCAGACAAAAAGTGTCATCAAGAGAGTCTCCAAAAGAGGCAGTGAGTCTCTTTCTGTTAAACATCTTAACCTCTGTTTAGCTGAAGCACTATACTATTACCCAGCTACTCAAATGAGATTAGCTCCAGTTGTGTCAACATGCACGTTTTGACTAGCACATACTCAGGTTCATCTCCTTCTGCCTTGCCCCCTCACCTTAACTATTTCTTCACCACACAGAGTGACAGTGCTTTCACTTCTGTTGGTTAAATTTCTGTGCTTACCACAGGCATAACTATTTTTAACAGCTTGAGGATTTTTCACAGTTTTCAAGTTGGACAAAAATGCATCTAATTTGCCTATGATCTTCTTCAGACATTTGAAGAGTTGTGAAAAGTGTGAAAACACGCCAGAAAATCAGAACCAAGGTATGTATACTGTTTTGATATATGTTTAGCACACAAAGAATAGAAAGACAGCTGAGATTCAGGCCTCATAATGAGAACTTAGCAAACACCTAAGCATGAGGACTCTCAAGTTGTCCATATAATACTTATTAAAGCATCTATATTGTCTCAGAAATAGAAAACTTTGACAGCTTTTGTTGACAAACACTTTCTTCCCTTCTACAAATGCAGAAGTATTTAAGTTAGCAGAGTTTGTCTTCAGTTGTATTACCTAAGTATTATTAAGTATTATTATTATGTATTATTGAGTATTGAAATCGCTTTATTAAACCAGTAGAAAGCAAAAATGAGTCCTTGAGCTTACACTGCAAGACAGTGGATAACGATAACACTGGGTTTGATTTTGCTCATAATGAGGAAAACGATGGTTGATTTCACTTCAGAAGTGTAGTAAAATTGCAGTAAGAGAAGAGCTCAATCCCTCACTTTTACATGTTCCAGTGGTTTAAAAATACTTTATGCAGACCATAGGTCTGATTCTCCTCTCATTTACACCAGCCATAGTAACCAGCCTACCATCTACTTTGGCTGGTTGGATTGATTTTCTGTCAGTACAACTCCAGAATTATATCACTGACTTATGCAGGATTACTGCTAATACAGTCACAACAGGGTGAGATTTAGCCATGGTAGATTTGTAAAAAAGTTTCTTCCTGTCTAAACATAATTCTGCATATAAATTCTCAGCTTTCACTATAAGAGCTCAAAAAATTTTGCATATGCTCTGTAATGGTGGTCTTTCATATTGTGTTTTCATAATATGAAGCTGCTTTACTTATTGACAGTCCACACTGTTGTGTTTCCCATAATGGATAAGTGGGGAAAAGCATAAGACTAAGACATGCATAGTCTCTCTTCACCCAGTTTTGGCAGCAAATAGTTGAGGAACTTTCAAAGCTGGACGCCACCTCTTAAAAGAACTGAAGATGAACATATTCTTTAATAATGTATTGTAGTTTCAGTATTAACATCATTACTATAACTGATGTTTTCCTGGAAATTTTAACCTCTAGTCTAGTCAAATGATCACCTGGGAATCTAACTTTTCATCACACTGATTATATGTTGCATTCATACAGCATACTTTTATTTTAGCAAAGTGAGTCTCAGTTGTCTCTCTCTATAGTCAGCATAAAGAGAAAATCATTTTTGGAATCAGATTCAGAACAGTAAGCTTACCTTCTATTTCAGCTCTTACTGTAGAAATAGTGAAACAGCCTCTGTATATTACTTGGAGATAGATAGGAACGATGTACAAAAATTTTCTTCCCAAGAAACCTTGCTTACATCAATATCTCTCCCAAAAGAAAACAAGAAGGATTTATTTTTTTTTTTAAGAAATATCACATATTGGCAGTTTCAAGCCAACTGCATGATTTTTTTCCTGATAGTACAGGGCTGACAATACAAAATCTCATATTTGTTCTGCTTGCACATCTATCTGTTTTCTTTCTCTCATTCTGTTTTTGTTTTGTTTTGTTTTTTTCTTTTTCTGAATAATGATAAAATGTAAAGTTCTGCAGCAGCTGCCTATAAATAAAGTTCATCATTTTACTAAAAGAATATACACATTCTGGACAAGTACAGTACATCACCTAAATGTTAGTATTAAGACCAACAGAGGCACTCCTGAAAAATATTCCATACTTCACTGGGTTCCCAGTGCGGTCTCTGAAGTACAACCAACATAAATCCACCAGTTTATGACAATTCACATCATAACTCGTTAACTAGATTCACATCTTAACTAGGTCAGCATTATTTTATACACAAAAGGTGTCGCTCTTTTTCTGTTTTACAACCATTTTTGCTGAAGAATTATGTAGAATGAACTCCAACACCAAATTCTTTAAGCCTCCAGCACTTTATCTTTGGCATGGGATTGACAGTAAACAGAGAATAAAAGTTGCTAAGAGATAAATTTCTCAGTTATTTAACTGCCAAATATTTGGTGCCTGAGGGCTGACTTCATACTACTGACAGGCTTCTTTTCCTCCAAAACTGCAGCTCTGAGGAATGTTTCTGTGTGATAAAATAAGAATGCAGGTAAAAACTTCACTAGTAAACCTCGGAGAAGAAAGATACTGGAACTGTAACACTGAGTTCTCAGATTTTAACGAACTCTGTGATTCTCACTTCTTTACCCTTAATTTCTCAGTTATTTGTATATACAGTAGAACTGTGTTCTAATAATGTACTATTCCTGAAATTTAGAGAACCAAAACCCTAAAGTTTTCACATCCTGAGGAAAGGGTGGGAAATGGAAGATTATTTCACTCATAGAAATCTAGTTAATTACTGGGGGTTTTTTTTCCTGCTTTTTTGGTCGTTGTTGTTTGCTTGTTTGTTTTCCAGCACATTGTATCACTGATAACAAGAAGCCAAGAAGTAATGGTTNAGTATTTCACTAATACAAGAACTTCTGAAGTGTTTAATTTGGGTAATGCTTTTTTTCAACCTTAGCCATTCAGAAAAAATAAGCTCAAATAGGACAAAGAGAATAGCTGATACAGTTTTTTGTGTGTTGTGATAACAAGCATATTCTTGTAATGATACAACTCTATTTTAGATGTGGACTCTTGGATAAACAAATCTTGGACAAAAAATTCTTTGAGAATAAATATCTAGTTGTCTCTGTCTATCGTGCAAGAAGATTCTTGATGGGACTGCAAATGTCAGAAACACCCATGTGTTCTAAATCTCTGACATACATTCAGGACATTATTCTCATATAGGATTCCAAAAAGAGGAAACTCCAAGTGTTTGGCACTATCAGACCAACTCCAGCTTCACCAATGCTGGTTTTTCTGCAATTCCTATGATATGCCAGAATGAATTTAGAAATTCACCCTGTGGGCATCCTTAGTGTTCAAATATTTGAAGTGCCACAATACATCATATTCAAAAGAAATGAAACGCAGTGTTTACAGTAATTAATGTAGAACAGTAAAGCAAAACCTGCATCCACACTTATAACCAGGAAGTTCCCACCTCAGATATCACAGAAAATTTTGACTAACACCAGATATGACTTCATTACCATCTGCTCAATCTTAGTTTTTGTCTCTAGGCTTCACTCAAACATATACCATCCTGATTCAGTCAGTAATGATTTGCAGCATTGCACAGCACTTTTCAGTACTTCTTATTGATTCATTCTGATCCCCTCCTTACACACATGCACATACAGGTCACCACATCCAGAAATGTCACAACTCGCCATGAACTGGAAGGAAACAACCCCCAGTAATTTATGTATAACTCAAAACATACTCATTCTAAATTACACAGATCTCAAGGTTAACTTTTAGAGTAGATCACGCTTTAACACAGAAAACTGACAGATAGCAATTAATAATGTGCAAAATAGTTGCAACAAAACTTAGTCTTCTCCCACCTTCTAATTTATAATGTGAAAACAGCAGTAGAGAAGTGAGCTACATAAACCTTTCTTTCAAACAGTAACTGCCTTCTCTTCCTTCCTACTTAGCATCTTGTTAGCCTCTAACCATTCACTCTCTCTACCTGATGCAATTTCCTAAGGATACTTTCATTGTGTCTGCTCCTAGAAAAGCCTACTATGAGAAATAAGAAGTTTCTCAGTTGTTTTTTTTTCTTTTTAATTTCTCCCATAAATGAATAAAAATATATTTACTTTTCCTATCTTCCAAAATTCAAGATAGAAACAGCAAAAAAATCTAGTGACTCCTTGCCATTCCATGAGTTAAAATACTTCACTTGGTAAATTAATAGTGAAAACCTCTTAGCATACTCCTTTCACGTGAGTAAATTTATTTCCTCCACAGGTTTACATTCTGATATAAAAAGAAGTTCACAATGTATAGTCCTGACACAAACTGAAGAAAGCATAGTCACTCAGTTTTATAGCTAAACCATGAGACTGGTATGCAGGAAATTATTCTTAAACAGGTCTATTTGGGTTTGGTGCTTGTATCTCAGCAGATTTAACTGCATATAATAGTAAGGAGATAAATGTTGAAGCTGAGAAGAAAGAAAAAAGAAAAATAATTTAAAAACTCAGAGTAAACTCAGTAGTAATTGCACGTGTATTTGGAAATTCTCTCTGTAAGGATGAGAAGTTGCATTTCAATAGAAAGAAATAATGATAAGCTTGACTGTGAAATATGAAGAATCATTAATGTTGTAACTGAGCAGGTGTTGCAAAGTTAATTAGGAAATCTCCTAAATGTTTCCATGAAAAAGCAATAGCCTATTATACCTAGAGACAAAATTATGTTTCAAAGAGAGCTGAAATTGTGTTATCCAACAGCACTGCAATCTTCCCAGACTAGTTTCAAACATTGTGCTATAATGACCAGCAAGACTGAAGAGTTCCTTTTTCACCGTATTTAAGAGATTTTAGATAAGATAACCAAAAGGAATTAGGATAGTATTTTCATGAAAAACATTTTTCAGTTACCTCTGTAGCCAAATAATTTTACTGTGGTATTCACATTATTTCAAAGTTATTACCCACACTAAGCAAAATAAACACAGTATTAGAATTTAATTGGGAGAGGAATATTGTAAAATTATACATAATAGTTGTTGTATAAGTAAAAATTCATAGAATGTAGGGCAAAGATGTTTTCTGAAGGCCATGATAGATACTGATACAAAAGTACATGGTAGAATCACTGTTCTCAGAACAAGCAGAAAATAGTGCCAAGCACACTTAAAAATCCTACAGAAAATGCAACAGAGCCACTAGCATCTGCTTAACACAACAGAATTAGGTCTTAGGTGTTGCTAAAGTCCTTGCTAAAGTCCCTAGGTATTGCTAAAGCAGATTCCAACAAAGGACTCTTTATGTGATTTGATAGAAGTCAATCAGTAAAACAAGGGTTAAAAGATGTTCTTTATTCAAACTTAGGATGAAGGTTCAAGTACTTTTTGATTGCTGAAGTTGCTCTTTAGGTTACTGATGTGCCTCATTTTAACCAGGTTCTGAAAAATCATGAAGCTTCTTTCTGAGTACTCTGCTTCATACCTCACTGCAGTCACATACCTGGATCCCCCTGTGCACATGCAAATGAGTTTTACAGTGCATACTGCATTCCAAATTCCAAAGAGAAAGTAAGCACGAAAAGTGGAAACTGAAGTCTGCTGACTTTGGTTACATGAAGCTATGAATGAAAGTAGATAGAAGAGGAAGAGAGAACAGTACGAGCTATTTTTAAGCTATAGACTGATGTGGGCTAATATACATGAATTCAGACTCGACTTTATGTAGTCCAAAAGAACTTAAGGACTACTATATTGGTTACCATATTTGGAGGTTTTGAAGGTGGAATTTTTTTGAACATGTTAGAAGAAACTTCTAGTGGCAAAGAAAGTTTTGAAAAGGATCTGCTCCTGGACTAATATGTCATGTTCCTGTTCACTTGTCTTCCCGTCCAGTAACTTCCAGTAATCTTCTGGGTCACAACAGACTCTGAGCAATCCACTTTAAAACTCCCTAAATCCAAAACCAGAACTGTTAGTCTAACTCACTGCTATTCTAAGCAAACCTCCCCCCAGTCTTTCTTACCCCTCCCTGCTCTCTAACTCTTAGGATGAAACTTTTTCCTTTTCTTTCAGGATCAAGTTTACAGCAATCAGCACAAAGCAAATAATCAGCATAGCCTTTGCCACTCATCCACGACTCAGCACAGGAGCAAAGTATGACTCACACATGCACAGAACTTCAAGAAAACACAAATGCAGGAAGTGTTTACTAGAGTAAACATATCGGCTACATACTGCAGCTGAAAGGTCTCTCTCTTTATGAAACAGTGTTTTATGAAATGGTGATCATAATGCACATTTATAAACAGAATTTCATGACACACAGCCTGTGCTGGTGGCAAACTTAATAAATCTGATTACTCAGGAAATACGCCTGTCCTGTATATTTAAAGAAATCATGCTGCCAATTTTCAAAGCTAGCTACAGAATCCAAGTACTTCATCCATATTTTATGGACTCACAGAACAGTTGAGTTTGGAAGGGACCTCTGTTGATCATCCAGAGGTGCAACTCTACCCTGATCAAGCAGGGTCAGTCACAGGAGGCTGCAGCATGTCCGATTCCGTTTTGAATACCTCTGAGGAATAGAGACTCTACAACCTCTCTGAACAACTTGTCCCAGCGTTCAATCACCATGACAACAAAAATGTTTTTGTTGTTTTTATTGTTGTTTTGTTTGATTGCTTAGTTGGTTGGTTGGTTTTTTGTTGCTGTTGTTTTTTCAGGTGGAATTTCCAGTGTTTCAGTTTGTGCCTAATTGCCTCCTCTCCTGCCATCATCACCACTAAAAGTCTGGCTCTACCTTTTACACACCCTGCCACCTCATATCTATAAAAAAAGGGGAAATTCTCCCTTATCTTCTCTAAACTATTCCAGCTATCTCACTTTTTGTCTGACAGAATTTCCAGTCCCTTTAATTTTCTTTTTTTTTTAATGTGAGAAACTATTCAATTTAGGGTGATGCCAGTTAAAAACATTTTGTGCTTTTCATCACAAAAACAGCTGTATGATACTTGCTGCCTCATTTTCTTCAGCACTTCAATTTTAGATTGCGTAGGTCTGGGGCTGGAATGTGTGGAAATGGGAAACACTAGAGAGAGAAAAGATTACCAATCCCCTTTAATTTATGCTTTCAATCACTTAATACAGAGCTATAATTGCAATTTTAATCACACATGTTCTGTGTGTGCATTGAATACGGAGGTCTTCATATGTCAACTAGCACCCAGTAAAGCTGCAGGGATTTTTTCTACTTTAATGTATTCATGTTAACATGTAAAAATATCCATTTTAAAGGCTCAGGAAAAAAGAAAAAAAAAAGGAAAAAAAAAAGGTAAGTGACAGCTTCAACTATAACTGTCAAAAACAAGAGGATATAAAATTCCAGCTTGCCATTAATGGCAGGGTACTTTTTTGTTTTGCCTTCAAACACTTCAAAAAAACCCTGCTAAGGTGGGTGGCAAACCACTATTGTGTGCCCCGTAGATTACTGTCAGGAAAGATGCCACCAGATTAGCCAAGCAGGTCTGCTGAGAAGAGCTGAAAGTGAATGCCAATAAAGCTCATCTTTTAACATAGTTTTACTCTGGATTTTATGTCTTTTTATCTTGACACTTTTAGCAGGAGCAAGACTTGCTTTACACAATACATTTTGTATTCCATGAAATCTTGTTTTGAATGCTTAAAACTCTCAAATACCGGAAGTGTTATGAACTGTTTCTTTCAATTTCAAACATAATTTCATATACTGTAGTGTAGTGGCAATTTTGTCACCATTATTTACATAAAATAGAACAAATCACAAGGTAAAACACTACTTTCTCAGACTAAGACTTGCAGAGGGTGATCCTAAACTATTTTCAAACTGACACTTTCAAACTTGCTTAGGAAACGTCCTCTGAGCATACCCACCAATCTGGAATGGTCTTAGCTACATTTCAGCATAAAAATTAGGGTTTTTCAAATACCAAAATCTAAAATGAATACAAGTACTCTCAGGATTTAAATATGATAAATTAGACAAGGTCAATACCATTCCACCATTAACTCACCTTTTTTTTTTTTTTTTTTTTTT